>CM034703.1:103238199-103257736 GCA_020142125.1 Phrynosoma platyrhinos
ACCAAAATCTCTTATCAGTAAATAAACTGGTGTGTACTAGGCAAAAGGTCTTTTTGCCCAAAAAAGAGTAGCTGCCAATGATTTATTATGGCTCTCTGGCCCACGCTGGCTCCTAATGAAGGTCTTTAATGCATCAGGTTACCAGATCTTGGGTCATCCTGTCTAAATAACCCTTTAGCATTTTTTGAGTTTAAACCTTCCAGCATCTTCCTGAGAGGCCCACTTCCCATCATTCCCTTCGCATGGCTGCTTGACCATTATTTTACACTTATAATTGCGCACATCTCTAATTTAGGCATATAAAACATGAATTAAAGAAATTATTCTGCCTCACACTTTATCAAGCATTATCATCTTTTCTAATAAATGAAAAAGCCAGACTATTTGCTGTTATGAGTTATTTTATGGATTGTGTTTGTCATTAAAGCATTAGATATTACTATAATCTCTAAAAACATTTTAAAAATTGTTTGTGTGTTTGTTTCTTCTTTTTGAAAATGACCAATGCAAGTACTCCTTGAAATACACATCTGTTTCTTCAGTGTAAAACTAGTCTGTCTTCTTTCCTTCTCTACCTCTTCTAAATGTAAGCATCTATCCTTCAGAAAAGCTATTAATGTCACAAAGCCTATGGCTCTTAAGCCTATTCCAACACCTCACCTTACAAGAGTTATTCAAGGTCACAGCTATTTATGGCTTCACTTTTTAAGAAAATAAAAATGTAAAAGTCAATAACAGTGGAAGAAACTGACTAGGAAAAGATCAATAAAAACAACCATTTCTTACCAATGAAAATGGGGAGGAAATTGTTTTAAATTTGTCAGCATTTAAGATCCCTGTAAAATTGTCAAAGTGCACTTTCAGTTGCAACTGGCTCAGGCTGGAGCTGAGAGATATTTTTAAGCTGCTTTGCATGCAATGTAAGTCCTGAACCTTGAACCACTTCAAAATTGAACAGAATCAGAAAGATCATGTCCCTCTGACCCTAGAATAGGGTGGAGAATATCTGTCCTTTCCAGATGCTGTTGGACTACAACTGCAACTATGCCACAGTTCTATCAATCTAAGGTTTCCTCCCATTAAAAAGGCAAAAGAAAGTAACAAGCAATGCCATGATTTGCTTTTTAAACACGACAGTGAGTAAAACAATAAATTATTTTCTAGACACCATAAAAAGTAATGGGGATAAATTATTTTAAAAATATTTTTCTAGGCTATGTCCCATCCTGCCTTAGAATTTTTCATTTTATTTTATTTATATCCCACCTTTCTCCCAATGCAAGACCCAAGGAGGCTTATAAGAAGAAGATATAGGCATTGATCCGGCTGTTAGGGGAACTTTTACAGCAGCTTTCAGTAGAGCAAGTATCATCTCATGTAAGATTTATATCATGCCCTTTCATGCTGGTTTTTTACTGGTAACCATGAAATCTTTCCATCCAACACTACAAAAAGTGCTAGAACAATGAAACCCCCTACTCTTTGTGATGCCTGCACAAAATCATTGCTTGGGAGAATTACAGACATCCATCACAGTCAAGAAAACTACAAACACAACTGAAAGCTTCAGTTCATGATTGTCCAGAGATGTCCATACTGGCAGATGTAGGGATACTTCTTCCACCCTTCCAAAAGTTGTTTGGTTTCTTGCTACACCAATCCTACACAGAGAATCTAATTTCCTCACTCAAAGGGGTAGGAACATAGAAAGTTCTTAATATCTGCCAATACTGAGGGGGAAGGGGACACTAAGGCTGCATCTGCACTGCAGAAATAATATTTTAAATGTCATGGCTCAATGCTATGGAATCTGGGATTTGTATTTTTTGTGAGCTATTTAGCCTCCCCCATCAGAGAGCTCTGGTGCCTCATCAAACTACAAATTCCAGGATTCCATAGGATGGAGCAATGGAAGTTAAAGTGTTGTCAAACTGCATTATTTCTGCAGTATAGGGGGGTTGCAGACTGCCAGAAATAGTGCAAATTGAGTCCACTTTTATGGTTAAGGTTAGTGCTAGAAAATCATGGGAATTGTTTTTTCCCCCCCTGAGACATTGAGCCTTCTCTGTCAGAGAGCTCTGGTGCCACAATAAAATACAGTTCCCATGATTCCCTAGCACTAACCCTAACCCTAAAAGTGGACTCAATTTGCACTATTTCTGGCAGTCTGCAACCCCCCCATAGTTGCCGCCTAAGACGCCTTTGTTTGGGCTAGCTTAGAAAAGTACTCTCATTTTTTTTCCTAGATTGCACAGACACTTCCTCCAGAAAAATATGCTGACATGGCTAAAATAATACTCAGCCTGTCTCTTCCTCCCTAGCAGGTAAGAGTTAAAGGCTTTCTGATAGCAAGTGGTCTGGATGAAATCTGTGGAAGGTCAGTTTTTTTACCTAGCCTGCAAAGATAATGTAAACATTTGGTCAGGAATGTTAGCTGCATGGAAAGCTACTATGGCACACATGCAATGTAAGGTGACCTGGCACTTCGTATTTAGACTGTACAGGTTCTGAACTCAGGCATCCCATTCTGGTCAGATTCTGATCTGTTGGAAGTGTGGGGAAAAATGCATTTCTTTCAATAAAGCTGGATCTTTGATTCACCAGCATCAAGCATCATAATTTCTCCTGGAATTACTGAAGAAAGAAATGTTCCTTCAGAACAATTTTCTAGAAACATCTACATTACTTTTACCATACTTGTATGAAACAGAAAACTGAACTCTGATGTAAACTGGAGTTATTCAGCAGAAATTATTTACTTTTCAATATGTTTGTTGAGAAGTAATTTTGAAGATCAGAAGCATTTTAGAAATACGTAGGCACATTCCCCCACCCAAACCTGGAAGTCCATTGTCCCATGCAGTTGTGACCGTTTTCAGTATCTGGCACACAAGAGCAAAGTTTCTATCTGCTTGTTTTCTCAACTGTCACAGATAGTTAGGCAGGCAGAGAGTATTCCAACAGACAGCCATGTTAATCTGTTTTAGCATGAACAGACATCAAGGCATCCAGCAGCACCTTTGGGACTAATTGGGGAGATGCCAAAGCCAGATGCCAGCTATGTTTCTAAATCTACTCTGGCAGCAACACTACAGATCCTAATAATATCATCCATACCATCAGAGATACCAGCCTCTAATGTAACATATGCCATCCTATGCCAACAATGTCTCTCTGCTGTCTACACGGTACAAGTGGACAATCTCTACACTGAAGGATAAATGGCCAGAAATCTGCTATTACAAAATGGGAATACCAAAAATAAATAAATAAATAAATAGTTGAACAAAATGTCCAGCCTTCCTGGACATTCTCTCTTTACCTCCAAGTAGCAGTTCCTGAACAAAACAACAAACAAACAAACAAAAACAAAATTAAAGGAAGATTACAAAGAAAAATTGCTGAATTAGGATATTCACAAATTCTAATCCATTAGTACACAATGAATGCCAAAATTTTCTTCTTCTCAGATAGTCTCAAAGGTGCTCCTGGATTCTTATGTCTTTTTTTAACAGACAGAAAGGATATTAGCACACACTCTGCACAAAATACAAAAATGATACTTGCAAAGTAGATTAGACTCCAAGGAACATGCATTGCTACTCAAACACTATCATCTCTAAAGCTAATTTCACTAATAATTGCAACAGCACTTTTCAAGTGTAAAAAAGTTGCAAAGAAGCAATTAAGAAAAGGATTTCATATTGGAATTGGGCACAGTTACAGTTAAGCATAAAACCTCCTGGGTTTATTGTAATGAGGTTTCATACAACTGTGTATGAAGTAATGTAGCTATGTTACCATAGTACCAAAGTCACCATAGCTTTGCTGATAACTTCTGGCACCTGCCAGCTAACTTGAATTACTGTTTCTAGAGTCAAACACATCTTGCTATTTCTAAACTGCAAATTATTTTTGAAGAAGGACCTTTCACACCCTAAAATTCCTTTTATCCCCTTTGGGGATTTACTCACAATTTAAGACCTGAACTCTACTTCAAGTAAAACTTGTATAATTGCAGTCAGCCCTCCACATTTGCAGTTTTGATTTTTGAGGATTTTATTATTCATGTATTTGAGTAATATGTTCTCTCTAGGAATCCCTAAGTCCTCCAGCATGACTCTGCTGGAATTTGACCACAGAGTCACAATGGAGGACCCAGAGATTCCTAATAAAAACACTTCTCTAGGCATTTGTAGGTCCTCCAGTGCAATTCTATAGTGAACTTTCAGTGGAAGTTAATCACCGAATTGCACTGGAGGACCTTGCAATCCCTAGAGGGGTCTTCGTTGTTGTTGTTGTTGTTGTTGTCATTCTCCCACCTTCATAGAGTCCTGAGCCATTAACCCCAGTGAATGTGGTGGGCACATTGTATTTTCATGTGTTGAATCCTGGTATCCATCCCTATCTTTTACTATTCATTTATTTCCCAAAAATCCATTGGGAGAAAATATTGGATGCTGATCAAGGCTTCTAGAGTCACAGCCCAATGTTCAAACCAATACACTAAGGTAGCTCTTAAAATTATACCTATGCTTATCCAGAAGTTAGTTCTATAGAATACCATGGGGCTTACCTCTGAGTAGGTTTATTAAGAATGCACTATAAACTTCTGTTGTTGTTGTTAACTGCCCCCGAGTCAATCTTGATCCATGGCGATCCTATGGATAAGACAAGACCTGCTATCCTCCACTGTTCTGCTTAATTTCTGCAAACTCATACTTGTGACCTCCTTAATAGAGTCCATCCATCTAGCATGTGGCCTTCTTCTCTTCCTACTTCCCTCCACTTTTCCCAGCATTATTGTCTTTTTCAATGAGACCTCCCTTCTCATGATGTGTCTGAAATATGACAGTCTCAGTTTTGTCATTTTGGCTTCCAGTGAAGTTTCTGGCTTGATCTGCTCTAGGGGGCTGTTCATGGGATCTCTTCTCCAGCACCACATTATCTCAAATTAATTGATTTTCTTCCTGTCATCTTTCTTAACTGTCCAGCTCTCACATCCATACATGGTAATAGGGAATACAATGGCCTATATGAGTCTAACTTTTGTGCTGAGTTGTATATCTTTGCATTTTAGAATCTTTTCTAGTCTAATCAATTCATACTCTGAGTCCACCACTTTAACTGCCATGGCTTAAATGTTATGGAATTCTAGGAATGGTAGTTTGGTAGGGCACCAGTGCTTTGCTCTGAACTACCATTCCCAGAATTCCACAGCATTGAGTGATGGCAGTTAAAGTGGTGTCAAACCAGATTATTTCTGCAGTGCGGATGTACCCATACACATCTATTTGAAGATGTGTATTTTTTTTCTAGGTAATTAAGTATTAGGATTCCATACTAAATGCTACACCTTATTGAAGAGCATATGAAATGGATGCATGCATGTACACATGCAGGTAATTTTTACTATAACTTTCCATAGAGTACCTTATATAAACAGCCAAGTACTCCTACCACTATTCAATCCCAGTAGAAATTAAACTGAAATATAGTGCATTGTCTACACATTTAATCAAGACATAAAATTAATTTTATCTTTATGACTCATATTTCCTGTTTACTTTGTTACTCTTTTTGTTGTTGTTCAGATACTTAATTACTATTCTTAACTGATATGCCAATTTAATATTTTCAATATAACAAAACTAAATAAATTAAAATTACAAATTAATAATCCCTATGTTTTGCTACCAGTAAGTCATTTCCAAAGATTTCATCGGGACAAGCAATGACAGACTACAATTGAATAATAATAATAAATAATAATATTTTTTTAACAACCCCCCCCCCCATCAAGCAGAGAATAATTGCATGATCCAGTGCATTCAGAGTGTCCTTTATGGATTAAAATATCTTTTAACATTTATTTAATCATATTCACTGTGCAACTTTCTGCCCTTCTTGGCACATGATTCAATGTTGAAACACCCCCCTGCTACCCAGAAGCAAACATCTATTTTAGAGTCTAACTAGTTAGTGTGGTGTAGTGGTTTGAGTGTTGGACTATGACTCTAGAAACCAGGATTTGATTTACAGCTTGGCCATGAAACCATCTGGGTGACCTTAGGCAAGTTACATACTCTCAGCCTCAGGAGAAGGCATTGGCAAAATTCTTCTGATCAAATCTTGCTAAGTAAACCTCATGATAGGGTTGCCTTAGGGTTGCCATAAGTCAGAAGCAACTTGAAGGCATTCCGATCTTATAAAGTGAAGCATCTTCTAGCAATTTGTAGATAGATATACATTAGGACAGGGGTAGGCAACCTTTCCCCTTTAAGGGCCGAGGGACTTCAGCTCCCAGAATCCCAGGAGCTATTGACCAACATGGGACTACTGGCCAACATGGCTGAGGCTTCTGGGAGCTGAAGTCCCTCGGCCCTTAAAGGGGAAAGGTTGCCTACCCCTGCATTAGGAGAACAAAATGTTTCAACATAACATTATCATTAAATAATTTATTTCATAGAGAGTTACTATCATAATTCACCTAAAGGCTTTATAAAAAGTCAAGACATAAAACATTTCTTTATACACATGTTAAATGAAATAATGAAGTAAACTTTGCTTAAGTAAACAAAAACTTCTGACTTTTCCCAAAATGCCTCCAGGGATAACTTTTCTTTAAAAAAAAAAAAGACTAACCAGGAAAGTTGGGCACTTAACAATACTACAAAAACTTCTTTATACCATACATTGCATGTGTTTACATTGCATACAATTTTAGGCACTTACTGTAGAATAATGAAACTATATAAACCAGGGGTAGGCAATCTTTCCCCTTTAAGGGCCGAGGGACTTCAGCTCCCAGAATCCCAGGAGCTATTGGCCAACATGGGACTATTGGCCAACGTGGCTGAGGCTTCTGGGAGCTGAAGTCCCTTGGCCCTTAAAGGGGAAAGGTTGCCTACCCCTGATATAAACCATCTAGAAAATGACCATACAGTAAAAAATATTGTAAAGTAAAATAATGTGAATTTATCTCATCTGTAATGCTTAACAAATCATCAAGGGAACAATCAGAAATAAGTAAGTAAGGCTCACATTACAAATGCAAGTCCATTTAAAAGAAGATATAAAGTTCATATATACATACCCTACATTTCCCTTTATGACTTTCCTTTCACCAGCCTCCACTTTTATTATGTGTTCCATTTTGGTGGCCAAACTTACAGATCTATGCTTTTGAGATTGTTGAGGTGAACAGGTGAGACAGGCTCATCTGGTCCTCCCTTGTCACTCTCCTTTGCTCTTCACGCATGCTCAGTAAAGGATTCTGGTGGCAACTGCTGTTACTTTGCCTATTGTAGGCAAACAAATATGGCCACAGTAGGATCAGCTAGAGCAGAAATCTGCTCTTTCCCAGATCAAGCTTTATTGCTGTGTTTACTGCAGACATGCTGCTTATAATCATCAATGATAGTCTGTTTCTCTACTCCCTTCATCATCTTCCGGGTGCCAGTGTTACCAAAACTAACAAACAAGCTAAATAAACAGAGGACAAAGAGGGAAAGAAGGGATTGGCAGACATGAAAAGACTTTGTAAAAAGGAGCTCTTTTGTCAGAGGCTTAGGGTGCATCTATTTTGTTGAAATAATAGTTTGACACCACTTTAAGTGCCATGGCTCCTTACTATAGAATACTAATATTCGTAGTTTTCTGAGGTGCACACACACTCATTGGCAGAGAAGGCTAAAGACCTTGTAAAACTACAAATCTCAGGATTCCATTGGATGAAGCTACAGCACTTAAAGTGATGTCAAACAGCATTATTTCTACATTGTAGGTGTACCCTTAGTAACTAAGGTATGCCAGTATTTACAAGGAGTTGCATCTAACCTATACCCCCCTTCTACTCACAGAGACCTGTGCAAAGATACTCTGGACTGATGTTGTGACATCCACATGTTGATTGATGTATCTATATCATATATAATATACCACCCCTATATGACTTTGTTGTTGTTGTATGCTTTCAAATCATTTCCAACTTATTGCCACCTTAAGGTTTTCTTGGCACAATTTATTCAGAGAAGGTTTGCCATTGCCTTCCTCTGATGCTGAGAGTGTGACTTGCCCAAGGTCACACAGTGGGTTTACATGGCTGAGCCAGGTTTTGAACCCTGGTCTCCAGACTCATAGTCCAATGCACAAACCGCTATGCCACTACTATATGATATGCAATATATTTTCCCCAATACTGCACATACAATACACAATATTTATATTATATTTAATATCTATATTGTGATATTTCTGAAGTGATTTTCTATAATCTTAAATTACTAAATGAAATTTTAAAGCTGTTCTTATTTTGTGTTTATTAGGATTATGTCTCTTTTTTCATATTCTTGTTGATTTCAGTACTTTGTTACAAAGAAAACCTTCAGTTAAAAAAATAAAGGGGGGGGGCAGAGGCTGTGGCCAGGAGTGGAGTTACATCCACTTAATACACCCCAATGTAAGAATTCAAATGCATAATGGTTAGATGATTTTTTAACCCAGGAAAAATTTATCATCTGCTCCAGAATATCTCAGCTATAAAGGTTCTGTCCAGCTATAGATTTAGGCATTTTTCTTATGTAAAATGTGTTCTTTGAGTTTATGTAAATAATGAGCCACTCAAAGACATCTTAAAGGTTCACTTCTTAACAATGTAATACTCTCACTACTTTGTCATGGCAGGTATAGTCTTTTCACCACTAAGAACATATTCCCAGGCTAGTTTCCACAACGCATCATAAATTATTTGACTATGGCACAATTTATTAAAAATACATCATGTATGCCATTTTGTTACAAATTTGCTGTGCCATCTGCGTTTGGCTTCTCTGTCAAGGCATGTACTCAGAATACAACAGTGAGCTTAAAAATCTTCTGGCAACAGCCAAACTGCAGACATGCCAACTTTGCCAGCACATGTCAACATTTAGGAAGGTATATCAGACTTCCAATATAAAGGTACTTTACATTCCTGTCTTTTGAAATGTAACCAATGACTTTCCTGTTTGCTTCTGCTCTGGTCATTTAACCATAAGTGGTTAACCATTTAACCATTTCCTTCTCCCTTTCCCTCTGTTTCTGTAAACAAATTTAAGGCTATTTTTGCAAAATCTATGTTTGACAGATGAGAAGAGATCATGTTGCACTAAACAGTTTTTTCTGAAAAGCACTATTTTTATTGCAAGAGCAAAGAGCACATTTTTTCCCCTATACGGAACATCATAGATTATCAAACTGGTGAACCCAAATTTGAATCCTACAAATCCTAAAAAGGGGGGGGGGGGAAAGAGGAATCATGCAGCTGTCCAAATGTTGTTGAACTGTACCTCACTGCATTTTTACCATTGACAATGCTGAATTGGGCTGCTGATAGTTGCAGTCCAACAACTTCTGGAGGACCACACAATTCCCATTCCTCTTATAGGTGCTTTTCTGGGAACAATTCTGATTTTTTAAAAAAACACCATCAAGGCTTACTTTTGAGTAGACATATATAGAGCCAAATTGTTACGACATGTAGGAATAATGTGACCCTCCAGAGTCCAGATCTTATGAGAGTTCCACTCACACCAGCACTAACACACAATTCCCACCCCTGTGTTAAAATATATCAGGCTCAGGGTTCTACTAAATGAAAAGTAAAGTGAACCTATCCATTTTACCACATAATGCTCAAACTTGTTCTTCATGCATTTCATGAAGAAACATCTTTATAATCATGTTTATTGTACACATAAATTTGGTGCAACAAAGCTGATGTTCTGTCCTCTAGCCAATGTTCAGATCCGCTGTAGAAATGTTCAGATTCAAAAGGGATTTTAAAAAAAAAGTTAACTAGGACTGTGTACATTTCACTGTTTGGGCTTGGGGATTTGTTGCTAGGATAACCCTTTAACCCCCCAGTTCTTTATTTAGGTCTCTCAGAACTCCCTTGACCTGCTGTCAGATTACAACACAGTCTTAAAGATAAAGAGGAGGGACAACAATTTCCTTGACTGACCACTTTCCAGCTTCACAATATTAAAGCTTATTTTGCATACCTGAAGGTAATCAAGATAGAGAAGGAGTGATAATTTTTCTAATTAGTCTTGCATATTGTAAATGCCTAGAACAATTATTGCAGAGAAAATTATTTTTATTCTATGATGTACTTAATGGACTCCACAAGAGAAAGAAAAAAATACCTTGCCCTAAAAAGCAATCATCTTTGGCTCTCCATTAGAATATTGCTCTTTGACTACTGTACATTCTTTGCAATAGGACAAAACCTCCAGCCAATTATAGATGCTATAACATGAGGCTTCTCATTGAATGCAGACCAAGAATACCGCCTCTATAATGCTCCTAATCTCTATTGCTTTTGAGAAGCCAGTGTCCATGTGCCATTAGGATTAGTCATTTAATGCTTGCTAGAGATGAAAGAAGAATCTTGCAAAGTGCTTTATGAAACCATCCTATGAATAAAGCCAAACTCACAACACATTTCCCTGGAGGTAACAAAAGTAGCCTAAGGTTGCAATTCTAACAAACATCTACATGGGAGTAAATCCTACTGGATTTTAGTGTATTTGTTTGGGTGTATATGGAATTGCACTATAAAACTCTTTCATTTAAAAAAAAAAAAAAAGCTAAGTTACTGTCTCACTATGTACACACCTGATGAAATGATCGGTATATTGTATGAGAGCATCATGAGTAGAAAGCAAAGTCCATTGTTGTAGCAAATTCAATTCTCTGAGCACCTTTCCTTATGTAACCAATGTCATCATTCACTCTCAAAAGTGAGGAATCAGAAGACTTGGTGAAACCCCAAGATTCAGAGGAGTTAAAACAAGCCAAAAAACAGCATGAAATGTAGTCGGACAAACATTCTGGATTCCTACAGCTAGGATGTCACTTAATTATTGCTACCAGTCCCCACATCATTTTGTGAACATTTTGCAGACTGCGTGCTTCATTTAATTTTGTAATTCTTTATATCCTGTAGAGTCCCTTTCTCCTGCGCTTGTGCACATTTAACCAACTTTTTGAGGTAGGGGTTAAGAAGCAAATAAACAGCACCACAGATATGCTAAGGACATTTCCAAACGTTTGCCTTTTGGAGCAAAAGACTCCTGTAGGACCTTAAATATTAACCAATTAATTGTTGTTTATGAATATCCCTCTGGCATAAACAACACTGAAATTCATTAATTTGTTAGTATTTAACTGATAGTTTTAAAATATCTGAGTCTCTGAAATCATCCTGCTGAAATTGGTAGAATTCTTACACATCATGAGTGCTGGCATAGGGAAGATCAGAGACTTTCCCTCCACAATAATTCCTTCTTCCTGATGCTGTGATTATGATCACCTCTATGAATTAGAATTTTGCATACTAGGAATTTTACAAGGGCTTACACAGATATATCACACAGACCATCCCTTAAACATGGCAAAGGAATGGGGTGATGGACTACAGAAATGTGTTTTCCATCCCAGCAGTCCCTCTTCTTTTTGATATAAATTTCCCCCTACTTCCTTGCTATCCTTAACCACAGTTAACATTAAGTATGGTCTGCAGTTAATCAGGATTGGAAGCAATGCTTTCTATTATTAAGGCTTACAACAAGGCACTTTTCTTAAGCATGGTTAAAGCTGACTTATGAATTCAGAGATGAAACACTGGGTGGTGAATGGAAATTCACAGCCCATCTCCTGTGTTTTTTTTTAAATATAAGGGATATATTATAACTATCTTGTCTCAGAGTGAAGAAATTCTATTCAATTGCCATATAATTCTACCAATAAATAAAGATGTAATGTACAGTATGGAATTTCCATTTTGTATGAGAAGATTATGGGTAGCTACTCTAAACATAAAAGAAGAATTCCATAAACAACTACTAGAGGATTGAGCATTGGGCAAATAATCATGTTACACTGACTTACTGGTTGCACTTCTATAACTTTACAAGAAATAATAAGTGAATTGAGCCAATATTGAGAAAGCAAGGAAGATGAGTTAATCAACTCTGTAACTCCTAATATAACTGCAACAATTTATTCACTGCTGAACCTATGCATTTACAGCAACCCTCAAGAAAGCACCTCTGGACTAATGCACATGACTAAGGCCAAACTACTGGTTCCTTCACACAAGCACTTAAGTTGCCATTGTAATTTATACCATCATATCAGTTTTAAAAGTTTTTTAAAAATCAATACATGGAAAAATCAAGACATACCTATAGTCAAAGACTGGCTGATAAAATTATATGATATGTTAGACAAGTTTACGGATTTGATTAAGGAAGGAAAAACATGTAATCTTGAAGAAGGAAGGATAGAATTAATACAATTCTGGAAAGAAAACTGGGGGAAACAGCAGTTATATTTTTTAAAAATTAATATTTTTGACTAGAGAGAATAAGATGGATATGAAAAGAAAGGTATACAAATATCCTTTTTTTGAAGTTAATTTTATGAGGAAAGAAATAGAGAATGTAAAATATTGAAAAGAAAGAAAAGGTATGATGATGGAATACCAGTAAGACAAGAAAAGGAAGTAATTTGTGTACCAGTATTAGGAAATGTGTTATTTATGGAATGTGTATGAGGAATGCAGTATGTTTGTTTTTAATGTTGTTCATGTTTGTTGGAGTGGAATGGGCTGTATGTTGGTGATATTAAAAATAATAAATATTATAAAGAAAAAAAGTTTTTTAAAAATCCCAGAATTTCACAAATTGCAGAAAACACATATGCAGTGCCCTGTAAAGATACTGGTTCACACATCTGGTATTGCCTATGAGCCTGAGTGATTAGCACACTACAAAAACACAATGTTTTGCCTTTAAAACTCATATCCTTCTTGTATCTCAAGATGACCCCTCTCCTTTACCCCTATTCTATGTTGTCATCTCAGATCCTTGTTCCACTGCTGTCCGCAACGTAGTGCATGGCTACACAAAACCGACTTTTTGATAGTAGCAACCAGGCTGTGGCATTCACTGCTTCAGAAAACTTGTTTGGTACCCTGCTCTCCTTCAGACATCATGTCATGCTATTATTTGCACAGAGTAATGCAATGTTATCTTTGTAAATTTTGTTCTGAACAAGTTATTATCACTGCTGCCTGCTTTTGGTTTTCTATTTGGAAGTTGTTTTTGTCATAGAGGTTAGTGACTTTTTAAACAATTTCATTTGTCATTGTAAACAACGCTGAAGGCTCTATATACATGAATAAAAAAAATTAAAAGTCCAGATGAAAATTATTAAAAGAAAACAGTGGGCTGGCAGCAAGTATAAAGCCCTATATGCCCCAGGTGTTGGTTATCTTAAGGACTGAATCTTCCAGTAGGTGCCTGAGATCTTTGGGGCAGACACTGGGGGCAAAGCAGATGGGCAGGAAAAGGTGGCTTGAAGCTGCATTTTCTGAAGCCACACTGAAACCCCACCAACTGCACTGCCGGCTCTCAAGGCGACTGGAGTGTGCATGTCATGACCACACAGCATGGCTTCAAGCCACACCGCTGGGTACTTTTTTTTTTACTGTCCCCACCACCATCCCTATGCACCTTTGCAGGAGTGCACTGCTGGCGACTGCCATCCCATTGCATGGCCATTCTTGTGAACCTGCACACATTCACATGTGCAGCACTTCACTGGGAAAGGGCACCAGAGCAGAAGTGTGCCCATGCAGATGCCACCAAGGTACAATCATGCCCTTCACCCCACCCCCCCAGATCCTATGCCCCCTCTTTGACTGCCTGTTGTACTCATCTCCCTGAGAGGTTCCATGGTTTCTCTTTTGGGCATTGCCACCCCCACCACTTGTTTATGGCAGCCCTGTTCCTTTTAAATGCACTCCTGCGATGTGGCGTTTACATGCACAATTAGGATTAGGGTTTAGAAAGAGTGCCTCTTTAGAGCTGCACTGGTGTTGGTGCATTCATACATACATGCTAAGGTGCGCACTTTTTGGGAAGAAGCGGGGGGGAAAAACAGCTTCTTTTTGAAGTGGCTTTTCTTCCCATAAGATGGCTAGAGGGCGCTTTCCAGCTGGCTTCAAAGCGTGTCATCTAAACGCCCTGCCTTGAAGCCGGCCTGAAACCTGCTTATTTTGACTGTCTGTTTAGCCCCTAGGTCTTGCTATCCGCACAGGTGCATTTAGTGAAAACATAAGAGAGGCCTTCTTGGTGGCTGCTCCTATACTCAGAATTCCCTTCCCCGGGGGAGTTTAGGCTGGCTGTCTTCTTGATGTCCTTTTGTTAACTGGTGAAGACATTTTTATTTGGACAACTGATTATTTTACAAGAAAAGGGCTTCTCTTAGTGTGCGGTTTACTTTTATCCTTTGCCTTTAAATGGATGTTTTAATTCTATAGCCAGTTTAATGCCATTTGTGTATGTTTTTATCTCCATGTGTTTTACTCGCATTTCTTTCTATTTTGCATGCCACTCTGATGTTTGAGGAAAAAAGACAGGTTATCAATAAAGCAATACCATACAATACAAATCAATAACAGATTAAAAGGCATAAATGACCCAGCCCAATTTTATAAGTGACACAACTGTTTCTTTACACACACACACACACACACACACATAGAGAGTGATGTAATAACTAACCTTTCCTTCAGGTTCTGGTGCTACTTTCTCCACTTTGTTCTTGCTTAATATGCTTTTCACCCATTCTTCCACTTGCGCATTGAACTTCATGAAAGTTACATAGGTCATATAAGCAGTCAGTAGAGTTAAACTCTCCCACCACATAATGAAGTTATCCAAAAAGAAGATTATTAGCAATATCAAATCCATGATGTAAAAAGACACATCCCGAAAAAGCGGCCACCAAGTAAGGTGCAAAATTTCTTTAGAAAATAAAGCACACATCCCGATCACAAACAGGATATTGAATACTGCAGATCCAACTATTGTTCCAATGCCAACATTGCTGTGAGATATAAAGACTCCTATTAAAGAAGTAAAAAGTTCTGGGGCTGAGCCACCAGCAGCCATGAAAGTTGCCCCAGCCACATCATCAGAAATCGACAGTTTTTCTGTGATGACTGTCAATGAAGGGACAAAGAACTCATCACAGACAATGGCTAAGGCTATGAACATGTAAACCATACCAAGAATATGAAGGATTACAGCACCCTTTCTTCTTTCCTCAAGAGAAAAAAGATCTTCTGGATACTCCCCTTTGTGTTCTTCAGTGTGGTTTTCCCCTCCAGCTTCATGTTTCATAGAAACAGATGAACCCGAAGTGCCATTTTGATTCTGTTCTTTAAAGTCCAACAGAGTCCTTTGCTGTGTGTGTGCAAACTTTTGGCTACCTAGGTTGCTGGCTGTCTCTGAGCTATAAGGTTCCAACTGGGAAAAGGCACTAATGGAAAGAGAGAGAGTGCTCACAGCCATAATACCTAAGAGAAGTCCCATTATTCGTATCAGTCTCTGTTTTTTCCTGACATTTCGGTGTTTCTTACAGCGGAGGAGTAGTTCCTGCTGACACAATTCTTCAAGAAAATGAACAGCGATGTTTTTACGCTGAGCCATTTTGAGCTCTTTTCTTGGTCCAGTAGCTTAGAGTCAGATAGATTGTTTGGTCATTCTTCTTTCACTGTTCAAGTAAGTGATGGTGTTATGGAATCAAGGAATTTTATGCTTCATTTGGAGTTCATCCCTTGGTTGTGCTTTTAAAAAGACAGAGAAATACATTCAGGAGTTTAGTTATAATGTTGAGTACTGAATGTACAAAATTTAAAAACAAACAAACAAAACTTTTAAAATATGAGTACCTGGAGAAATACCCTCTACAGTAAGAACACACTCAATTAAGTGTTGGAAAATCTGGATTCACTCACACATATACACCCAATAGACAGCCATTTTGTGATTCATTTGAACCAATCTGCTGCATCTAATATTTAAATCTGTGCATCTATTTACCAGTTTCTTCAAGGTACAGTCAAATCTGGCTACTTCATAATCTCAGCATAGTTACCATTTGTGGACACCTGCATTCCTTCTGTCAGGATACTTGATCAAGTTTACTCAGATGTGTATAAGACACGTATGTGGAAGTGCACAAATTCATTATTAAGTTCTGAAAAGCAATCAAAGTCTGAGATTGAAATTTGAGGAAACTGAGCACTTAAACAAAAGAAAATTGAAACTTAGTGATGGTAAAATGAAAAGAGGGCTATTCTGGCAAAGAAGTCACCAATTCCACAGTTGTGCTAAGGCGAAACATTAGGATTTAAGCCACTTTAGTGAGTTAATACCCAATGTGGTCAACTAGCTTAAATCCAGATGCGTCCATTTAACTAAATATCTACAACAGGGGTAGGCAACCTTTCCCCTTTAAGGGCCGAGGGACTTCAGCTCCCAGAAGCCTCAGCCATGTTGGCCAATAGTCCCATGTTGGCCAATAGCTCCTGGGATTCTGGGAGCTGAAGTCCCTCGGCCCTTAAAAGGGAAAGGTTGCCTACCCCTGATCTACAATTTGGTATATTAAAACATTCAACTGCAGTATGCCATCTGTACTGCCAAAATGCACAAAACAAGCAAACAAACCAAGGGCCTTTGCAGACTGCCAGAAATAGTGCAAATTGAGTCCACTTTAAGGGTTAGAGTTAGTGCTAGGCAATCATGGGAATTTTTTTTTTTCCTGAGACATTGAGCCTTCTTTGTCAGAGAGCTCTGGTGCCACAATAAAATTCAGTTCCCATGATTCCCTAACCCTAACCCTAACCCTTAAAGTGGACTCAATTTGCACTATTTCTAGCAGTCTGCAAAGGCCCCAAAAAACCCAACCAACAAAACCTTAAAATTTTCCTTTAAAATCTTGAATAAAAGAATATTCAAATGTTTAATGATGTGTTGCACTTAACAGCAAAGATACTGTTTATTCCTACTCTAATAAGGCAAAAGGGGTAATCACATCAAGATGTAATAACATCAACTTTTTTATTTAAAGAAGAGAAGGTAACAACCTTCCCACCCTGCCTTTGGACTTTCCCCATCCTATCAATGCACCAACCACAGACCTGTCTGGTAAAGACAAAATATGTGCAAAGAATCCAGCTGTTCTTTTCCCTAATGGACATCCCATCTTGTAAGCAGTCATGGTGTCTTTATGGCTGAAAAATTAATTACACCATAAGCCTCTCCCTGCTCAACCCCTCCTCGTCCCTCAGACACACTGCTGCACACTTTTCCTAGTAAACTGATCTAATCGCAGTACAGACTCAGGATTCCTTATTCTCCCCTATCTTTTCTTTTTATTTCCCATCATAGTGTAGCTGGAAGTATTTCTCAATAAACAAATTTCCTAAACGCAGGAATAGGCTGTGTATGAAAAGCAGTTACGTGTGCCCCTCGGTTCTTGTTTCGCACTATCACATCTCTCTCGAAATATTTTAATGCACACTTAAACATAATGCACTGCAGAACACTCCGCTCCAAAGGATGCGTGCGAAGCATATTGCTTAATTGTGGTTGCAATCCCACATACACCTAGCTGAGAGTAATCCCCACTGGATTCAATCGCAGTACTTCTCAGCAGCCACCGTATCCCATTTCTGCATTAGAGGGCAAACTTTTTAAAAACCTAATAAGCATCATCTGAATATCTGCCATATTTTAAGAGAAGGCCTCCTTGCTGTGTGCATTTTGCTTCTCACGGGATGTTAGGAGCCTGGAAACTTTTCTGAAAGAGGGTTATTACTCTTCATGAAAGTTCAAAACAACCAGTTTTAAACTTTTCTCAAGGATAATAACCCCCTTTCTTCTTCCCTGCCAAACAAGGTACGGGGCAAGGCTGAAGTGCAGAGATGCAATGGGGTTAAGGAAATCCTTCCTTCCTCCCAATTTAAGATTTTAAATCAAAGGTAATAAGACCAACTAGTGATCCTGGCAGAGTTTCCAAGGCAATAGCCTACCTCCATGGAGCAGCAGTCCTTCTCCTTTCCTTTTAATAATAAGAAGGAGAAGGAAGAGGAGGAGAAGGTGGTTAGGAGGAATAATAATAATAATGATGTTCATTTGGGAGGAATGAAGACTTTCCTTAACCCCACTGCACCTCAACATTTCTGCCTTACATATATACATATTGTTGTTGTTGTGTGCCTTCAAGTCCTTTCCGACTTATGGTGACCCTAAGGCAAACCTATCACAGGGTTTTCTTGGCAAGATTTGTTCAGAGGAGGTTTGCCATTGCCTTTTTCTGAGGCTGAGAGTGTGTGACTTGCCCAAGGTCACCCAGTGGGTTTCACTGACATGTGGGAAACTGGACCCTGGTTTGAGTCCAGCACTCAAACGACTATGCCACGCTGACTCTCATATATATATATATATAGGATATTTATACTTATAACCACAGGAGATGGCAATGGCAAACCCTCTCTGAACAAATCTTGGCAAGAAAACCCTAAGAGTCACCAGAAGCAAGTCAGAGCCAGAGCCAGAGCCAGTGCGGCGGAGTGGTTTGAAAGTCGAACTGTGATTCTGGGCTCCAGGTTCAAATCCCCATTCATGGAAAGCCACTGGGTGACCTTGGACGAGTCACGCTCTCTCAGCCTCCTCAGGGGATGGCAAAGGCAAACCCACTCTGAACAAATCTTGCCAAGAAAACCCCATGATTGGTTTGCTTTAGGGTCGTCGTAAGTCGGAAAAGAAGGCAGGCACACGACAGCAACACACATTCATCATCATCATCATCATCATCATCATCATCATTATCATCATCACCACCACTATGACTGAGTCAGTGTGTGTGTTATGGTCTGAGTGTCAGACTACGATACTGGAAACCAGGGTCCGAATCCTGACACAACCATGGAAACCCACTGAGTGACCTTGGGCAAGTCACACTCTCTCAGCCTCAGAGGACAGCAATGGCAAATCCTCCTCTGCAGAAACCTGCCTAGAAAACTCCATGCAGGTCTCCCTTCGGGTCCCCATAAGTCAGAAACGCCTCGAAGACCTTGGGCAAGTCACACTCTCTCAGCCTCAGAGGATGGCCAAGGCAAACCCTCCTCTGGAGAAACTTGCCATGCTATGCGCTCGCCTTCGGGCCCCCGTTAAGTCGGAGACGCCTCGAAGACTTTGGGCAAGTCACACTCTCTCAGCCTCGGAGCAAATTTTTTTTTTAAAAAAAAATACTCCTGACAGGTTCGCCTTTTAGGGTCTTTCCTGAAGTCGCATAACCATAAATTATTATATTTATTTCTATCCCGCTTCTTTCCCCCGTCACATATACAGAATTGAGTATTTTTAAATTTTAGGAAGAATAACCCAATGGAAAAGGAAAGGAAAGGAAAGGAAAGGAAAGGAAAGGAAAGGAAAGGAAGAACTACTATACCCTTGATGGAAAGAAAGGGAGCCTACTACACTTACCCAAAGGCGCCTGGCTGAGTCCAAAGGCTGCAAAAGCATCATCAGTCGGTCGGTCTCTGCTCCCAAAGGATTTAGGGAAGCCTCTCTACCTGCCTCCCTCCCTTAATGGAAGAAGGGCTGGGCATGGAGGATGCAAAGAAGGAAGGAAG
>CM034703.1:103257836-103272296 GCA_020142125.1 Phrynosoma platyrhinos
CCTAAAAGTGGACTCAATTTGCACTATTTCTGGCCGTCTGCAACCCCAATTAGTCAGGCTCAGAATGGAGGACCTTCATGAAAACATGGAGGGAATGCCCAAAGAAAAGCCCCTCTGTATAGCTTTTTAGTCAGGCTCACAGTGGAGGACCTTCAAGAAAAATGGAGGGCATGACCAAATAAAAGCTCAAAATAATCATAGAAAATACATTCATACTTCTTAGGCTCAGAATGGAGGACATTCATGAAAACATGGAGAACATTACCAAAGAGAAGCTCAAACCCCTCATAGAAATGTAAATTCATGCTTCTTATGCTCAAAATGGAGGACATTTTGAAATTCCTGGACAGGTTGAAATGTAAGAAATGTCCTGGCGGGTAAGGAAGACCTCTGAGTGTTGAAGTACGACTCTGGAGACCAGGGTGCGATTCCTAGCTCAGCCATGAAAAATGCCAAACCTTCTCTGAAAAAAACTTGGCAAGAAAACCCCGTGATAGGGTCACCTTAAGGCAGGGGTAGGCAACCTTTCCCCTTTAAGGGCCAAGGGACTTCAGCTCCCAGAAGCCTCAGCCATGTTGGCCAATAGTCCCATGTTGGTCAATGGCTCCTGGGATTCTGGGAGCTGAAGTCCCTCGGCCCTTAAAAGGGAAAGGTTGCCTACCCCTGCCTTAAGGTCTCCATAAATTGGCAACGAAGGCACACAACAGGAACATAAATTTATTGTTGTTATTAGTGAGCCAGTGTGGCATTATGGTCTTAGTGTTGAACTCCCGGTACAGCTGGGTGACCTTGGGCAAGTCCCATGCTCTCAGCCTTGGGAAGGCAATGGCAAACCTCCTCTGAACAAATGGTGCCAAGAAAAACCCATGATAGATTCACCTTAGGGTCGCCATAAATTGGAAAGGACTTGAGGGCACACAACAACTTCCATCCAAGTACTAACCAGTGCTGACCCTGCTTAGCTTCCAAGGTCAGATGGGATCTGCTACCTTCAGGGTATACACTGTTTTTAAAAAATTGTTGGTTCCCCACATTTAGGAAGTTTAAGAAGTACAGTACTATTAAGCTACATCTCTCTGATAGCAGAGCCCAAAACCTAAAGCATCTGCATCCAACCTAAAGCATCTTTTCTACATTTGTAAAACACTTAAATATCCTTTTTTTATATAATGCAAACTCAATGGAGCTTACTCTTGTAAAAGCATGCATATTGTTTATTTAGAAATACGTGTGTTGCTTCAAAACCAAAATTGCCAACTTTTCGTTTGAGACTTGCGATTTCCTCCTTTGCCCTTGAATGCTGAAAAGCTTTGCCCTTCTAATGGGGATGAATTAAGAAGTGCAGAGCCAGGTAACAAAATATCCCACTATCATTGCTTAGCATCTACTGCCATTGCTCAGCTCCTCACTTTCTTCCTCTAGCACAGGTCAAAAGGACTGAAATATCAAGGATGAGAGGAAGAAACTGCAGCAAGAGCATTCAGCTGTGTGGGGAGGTGGGGAAAAAAAGAAAATGAGAAAAGTTGTAATCCCTTAAATAAGAATTGGGATGGCTACAATACGGGAGGGTATTGTAATGTTTAATTATCACCTTTAAAAATTTTGACAGAAAGTTTGTTTTGATTTGTAGTTGTTAACTTATCTCTACCTCCAGATTTACACATTTTTCCCAGTGTTTCATGACACTCCGAACACTTACTAAGTCTGCAGATTGCATCTTAAACCACTCTTCCACTTCATGAATGATGTCATCTTGTGTTGTCAAATTGGTGACCCTCCACAATGGATTTTTCATGTTTGGGAAATGAAAAAGTCACTTGGTGATGATTACACTGAAAAAATTTCATCAATATACCACAATAACTTCCAGGCGATAATTATTACTTTACGTTACCTCCTCGTATGTTTTGGAGGCTGTAAAAATGGCCCTAATGAGGCTTATATTTTATCGTTTTGTCTAAATTGCCTCGGGGATCCTACTGAACTGAAAGGGAAAACAAAAATCAAATTGGTTCATGTTGTATGGTAAATATACTTAAATAGCAACCTGACACAGCTTCAGCATTCTGCACATTAAGATGCAGTTAATGACTTCAGAACATCCCAAGCAATTGTCTGGTCAGCTGGAAGCCCTTTCATCAGTAAGAGAATCCCAGAACAGTTTATGATTATTCTTTATTTGAAAAGAGAAAAGAAGTTAAAGGAGAAGGTATACGGCTCATTGAAACCAGTTCATGAATACTGCAAAAACTCATAAACGGAAAAACAACCCTAATAAACAAACCTGGGTGGAGGAGTTAATACTAAATAGAAAATGAACAACAAACCTACCTTAAATCTGAAAGTAATTTTCATTGAACTCATGTAAATATAGGTGTCAGGATCCTTGCCTCTGAACTCACAATGTTCATGAAAGCATAGCAAGTACAGTAATAGCAAGTACAGTTCTATACCACTTATCAGTGCACTTAAGCACTCCTTAAATGGTTTTCAATGTGTAAACTAATTGCCCCCAACAAGCTGGGTACTCATTTTAGCGACCTCCAAAGGATGCAAGGCTGAGTCATACCTGAGCCCCTGACTGGTATTGAACTCACAACCTTATGGTTTGTGAGTGAGTGGCTGCAGTACAGGCATTTAACCATTGTGCCACCAGTGTTAGCACACTGCATTCCCCACATTATTTTGGGGTACAAACATTTTGTTATATTTTGTTATAATAGCAGTTAAAGAGAGGCCAAAATGCATGAACCTGGAAAGGCCATGATGACCTTTAAGTGAATTTCTCATGTGTGGTCACATAGATCTGAGGATACATGTAAAGGACCCAAGTAACTTAATGGCTGAGAGGATTTATGCTTCCCAACCCCCTGCCATGTGTATTTCCTTTTGAAGTTCAACAATGAAGGAGGCTGTCACCCTATAGCAGTAAGCCAATCTCTCTACTAGCAGCCATTGTATTTTCCTACACCTCATCCTATCCCAAACTCCCTGGGATTGTCCTGATCTTATCACTGCTCAATTAAATCAATATCTCTGCCATCAACAAAAACATTCCTTTTTCAGCTCTGAAATTGAAACCATCAACCAGCTGGGAAACTCATTGTTTCTAGAATTCCAGGAAAACAACAACAACAACAAAATTGTATTTATATCCCACCCCTCTGAGATCAATTGGGGTGGCTAACAACAATAAACTACATCATATCCAAGATAATACCTACCCCCCCTTAAAAAAGTATTAAACTAATGGCAATCTAAAACATATAAATACATAAAAATTAAACAACTCAACTAAACAAACAAATGGAAAACAGCAAACAGTGGGAGCAGTAATTACGTTGAGAAGGGCAAATTAAACCGATAAGACAAATAAAGATTTTAAGGATTCTAGAGGATTCAACTCAAAAGTGCCTCAAAACACAGTTCGCCCCATAAATACCCATGATTGGGCACCCTCAATTTAGTAAAGTATGGGATCAGGCAGAAACTCTGTCTGATTCAAGCTTGACTCCTCAGTACTGATGTCTGTGCCACACAACAGCATACTTTGACACATTCAACTCCCAGTTTCCACCCACACTGAAGCCTGGCTTCTGGAACTGGTAAGCATTACTCATTGCAATCCTTTAATTTGCTATCCAATACCACCTTCTATATCTTAGTTCGTGTGTGTGTGTGTGTGTGTAAGTGCTTTGTGTGAATGTTGTCATCCCTCCTATTGTTCAAATAACAAAACTGGGTTGTACTTAGCACTCTGGAGTTCTAGTGTTTCAGAACCTGTAAACATAGGTCTGTGTCCCAGCTAGAGTTATCCTGGCCCCCTCGCTGCTAAATTATTGAGGTAAATTGATTTTCCAATTTAATACAATTCATGAGTGCCCTTCTGGGACCCTAGGTTTTTGAATAATAATGGGATACTGGTTGTAAGGTATTACAAGCCTCTTCCTGTTCTAACTAGAATTGGAGGTAAGTTATAAGATTATCATCATTTTTCTGTTCCTTGGAAAATAGTTTCAAGGCGAGTTAGACATTTTGGTCTGTTGCAGCAAAAACAAGAGTCTTATGGAACCTTAAAGACTTATACGTACATACGTACGTATGTATGTACTACTACTACTACTACTACTATTATTATTTCTATCATGCCTTTTCCCCAGATTGCAGCTCAAAGTGGCTTACAACAATTAAAAAAACATAGTTAAAATCCATAAAATACAAAAGTTAAAACACAAACAGTCAGAAAAACATTAAAACTAGGTTAAAACATACATAATTAAAACACACTTACATCCCAACTTAACAATTTTACCTAGCATAGCATCATCAGTGCCAGCCTCCCAAAAACTTGCTAATCTTTAAGGTATCACAAGAGTCTCTTTGTTTTTGGAAAATAATAACAAAATGACACCTGTCCTAATCACATAAATACACACAGAAAAGTAAAGTGTGTGTTTTTTTTCCAGTTTAACACATGAGTGAAGATAGCTACTAAAATAACAAATATTGTTCATCCACTCCTTTCTTCCAAAAGCCTCTTCCGGTGGTATTTATCATACCATTATTGTATTTTTAGATAATTTCTATGATTATTTTGTTTTGTTTTGGAGCTATATATGTGCATAAGCATCTTAGCATACAGGATGGGAAGGAGAATCATGAGGACACCTAAAGGAGTGAGAAGCAGCAAATTCTAAAACTGGAACATGTTGGGGAGGAAAATTACCATGACTACAAAGGCGGCATATTTAAATACAAATTGGTGCTAGGCTTTTAAATGCTAATTGCAATATGAAAAAGAGGAAATGGTTGAAATTGCAATCATTTTTCTAGTACTTCAGAACTATGCCCTATTTTACAAAGAGGGCTGGAAAAAACGGGTTTTTTTTAACAGAAAAATGTCCATGTAACATCAGTTCTCAACTCACAATAGGGAAAATATTGTTCATCCACTCCTTTCTTCCAAAAGCCTCTTGTTAGCATATGTGATTTTTCATAAAATTTTGGACACATGTGGAGTTCCATCTATGACCCCAGACTGACCTCTGAGAGATGTCAGCCATAATCCCCTAGATGGCAGGTCATGTAGGCCAGGGGTAGGCAACCTTTCCCCTTTAAGGGCCGAGGGACTTCAGCTCCCAGAATCCCAGGAGCTATTGGCCAACATGGGACTATAGGTCCCTCGGCCCTTAAAGGGGAAAGGTTGCCTACCCCTGACGTAGGCACTGAGAGATCTGCCCAAGATAACTGGAAAATTCTCTACCAGACAGGTTTGGGAGTTGCCAAACGGGAAAAACCATTATACTGGAAAAGACACATAATAGTGCTTATTTGTCTTGAGTCACACACTTAATGGAGCAGTGATCATATTTGACTGCCCCTTTTCTCTAGCCTCCCTTCCTTGAGAGTCTTGAAACCAAATACATTGTTTAGGCCAGGGGTAGGCAACCAAAGGCCCGGGGGCCGGATGCGGCCCCCTGAGGCCTTTGGACCAGCCCTAGGCCGGTCCTGCCGCTGCCGCCACTGCCGCCACTGCCGCCCCCCGCTGCCGCCCGCCATGATGATATTGATTATTGTTGTTATTACTTGTTCTTGGGGTTTTCTTGGCAAAATCTCCACAGGGGTTTTGCCATGGCTTTTCTTGGACTGAGAGAGTGTTTATGCATATTTTTTAAATGTTTTACTTTTTAAAAAAAATATTATTTATTTGTTTGTTTGTTTGTTTTTGGTGCTTTAGTCCCCCAATTGTCTGAGGGACAGCAACCCGGCCCCCAGCTCAAAAAAGTTGCCTACCCCTGGTTTAGGCTATTCTCACACCTAGGTTTAACAAAACTAAAACTATCAACACCTTTGTCCTGGCTTCAGCCAAGCCGTTTAGTCAATAGCCAGAAGGCAGAAATTCCCTATAAGAACCCTTGGATTTCTAGACTCTATGTGCTATCTTGAGAGTGCATGCTGACTCCACATTGGTCTGGGCTCTGGTCATAGCTCCCTCGGCCATCCTTCTCCCCCCCCCCCCATTTCAGCAGTCGTGCATCCTCCTCCTCATCATCAACATTCACAACGGATCCTGGAGAAGCCTTCGGAAGTGAGTAACCATCAGTTTGGCCCCTCTCAAGCTATTCCCGCTTTCATCCCTTTATTTCTAAGCGTGCAGTGTATGTGTGTGTCATATTTGTGTGTGTAGTTTAATAAATATTTAGATTTTAATTGGAGAAGCCTGCCTCAGTGTCATCCATTGTGGGATTCCATAGTCCTCTGGTATACATTTCGCTACATGGTCTCGCGGGGCTTTGTTAGGACCCCATTCTTGCATATTTGAGCTAATTATAAATTCCCCTAATTAGATCCTTCCTAATACTCTTCTAGTGGTATTTATCATGCCATTATTGTATTTTTAGATAATATTCATTATTATTATTATTGTTTTTATGTATGTTTTATTTAAATTGTTTCTTATATTATGTAAGCTGCCTTGATTGCTTTGGCAAAAGGCGGGATATAATAATAAAGTTATTATTATTATTATTATTATTATTATTATTATTATTATTATGTTCAGCATATCAAAATATGTAACTGTTTGTTGTATGCAAGGCAGAAAGCATGAATAATTGGAATCATTTGCTGAAAAAGGTGTTGTATTCATATAAAACTGTGTTAAATCCACCTTGTTGAACGTCTTTCATAGAACACTTCTGGATTTAAATATCCAATGTAGAACTGACAAGGTTGCATCTATGCTGCAATTAATGCAATTTAACACTGCTTTAACTGCCTTAGCTCCATGCTATGGAATTCTGGGATTTGAAGTTTTCTCAATTATATCATATAATTTCATCATTCACTCTTCCCCAGTAGGGATATCCTTTGATTCCCACTTTTGAGCAAAAGTAATCCTGGCTATCATCGTCATATTTCCCCTTGGCATTGTCTTCAAACATCCCCAGTAAGTAAAATTCTGGTTTCATCACTAATTTGATATTCAGCATATTACTAATTATAGTGTTTGTTGTTTCCCAGTATCTTCTAGCATATTTACATGTCCACCAACAGTGGAAGAAAGTTCCTGGTGTTCCTCCACACTTCCAACATCTGTTATCCATCTTTTTTATAAATGTTGGTTATCTTGTCTGGGGTTTAGCCTTCTCTGGCAGAGAATTCTGGTGCCACAACAAACTATAAATCCCAGGATTCCATAGGCTGGAGCCATGACATTTAAAGTGGTGTCAAACTGCATTAATTCTGCATTGTGGCAGTAAGTCTTGAAGGTTACATACAATCATTTCCAAAGAACAATGTAGGTTAGAAAACAAATTCCTATCTGCAGCTGCTTCTTCAAATCAGTAGAGTAAATCATATTAACTATACCATATTGGCCAATATGATACCCGAAAGATCTGTAGTTTGCCTTTCAAAATCCAGAAGGTTGAGGGAAAGAAGTGCATAGGCAGAAGCGTCCACCTGAGACAATATTGAAAGGAGCTCTGGCAGGTAAAATGGAAGTAAGTGGCACTTTCAATGATTTATAACCATTTTGGAATTAGTATATATTTATTTTTACGGATCAAAAATGATTCAGAATGATGCAGTGGAATTCTGTGTCTGATTACTTAGAAGTAAGTGTAACTATGTTTTATTAAGGCTGATGGGATTGCAGTCTTAGACCTTACTGAAATAAAATCTCATCCTACTTCATCTCAAGAACAGTGTTTGGAAGAACACCAGACTATTTTTAATGTAGCTGCTAGTCTTGGAAGTTGCACATCTAAGCATAACAAGAAATGGAAGGAGAGAGGTTACTTTTTGAGTGGAATGACATTGCTGAGATTGTATGATGAAAGAGTGCATCTTTTGCACTGATGTGTGTAATTAGATGACTATTTTGATAAGCATTCATTCTCACTAACTCATGGTAATAACTCCATCAGCTTAATAGCAATTTGTCTTCTTTCTTTAAATCCACCTTTTTTTGTTTTGTTTTTTGATATTAGTAACAACAGCTCAGGGATAATATGTAAGCAAGTACCATTTTAGAAATTAAAAATGCCAAAACCATAGATGGAGAAGGAGCAATCCACGTGGGTGGGAAAATAAGCATTGCCACTATTTTTTAGTCATTTATTGCTAGATACCTGTGAGCATTCTAGTTTGTCAGATTATGCAACATACATTTAAATCATGGGTCACTTCATTGTTTCCATCTTTAAATATGTGCAAAGATGCATTAGTCTACAATGTGAACACACTCAATCATAGTGCTGGAATGTACAACTCAACATAGTGCACAGGTAACATGCTGCCATGAGTTGGCTGAATGATGCATGGCTTTGTCTATGTGGATGGAGGAGCAATTTAAACTGATCTATACCTATGGTAATGGCTGCTCCACATTTGACTTTTGGGAAGGTTTTAGGGCCAAAATCATGGATTTTGATATGAAGGTAAGCTGAGGGTAAAGCTTAGGGACATATAACAAAGGATGCAAAGGGGGATATGCCACTTCTTTCCCGTCTTCTCCTTCTCTGGAGCGCTCCCGACCACCTAACACTACTTTCCTGGTGCTGGAGGAGAAGGATTTAACATCGGATTGAAAAGAGAAGGAAGTGGAGTTAAATGGGATGTTTGGTGGGGAGAGAAGGTTTTAACATGGGATTGTAAAGGGGAAGAAGTTAAGTTAAATGGGGTGTTTGGTGAGGAGAGAAGGTGCTAACATTGGATTCTGAAGGGAAGGAAGTGGAGTTAAATGGTATGTTTGGTGGGGAGAGAGATCCGGAGGTGGAGGAGGAGAATGGGGAGAGAAGGATTGGGAAGAGAATCACTTCTTTCACACACACATTCCTGCCTGGGCAGCTCTTTCAGAAATCACTGCTGAGGCACATGGGGTGTTTCTTTCAGGTCCTTTCTGAGATGTATTACTCTATTGACCCATATATAAGTTGACCCAGGATTTTAGGGTCAATTTTTGGGCATAAATTTTTCAACTTATAGTCAAGTGTATATGATATTTGCAGGCTTAATTAATATGTTCTCTCTATGAATCTCTAAGTCATCCAGCACAATTCTGCTGGAAGTTGACCATAGAGTTGTGCTGGAGAACCTAGAAGTTCCTAGAGGACTGTTCTCTTAGATAAAAAGAATAGGTTTTTTTATTTGCAGTTTTTTCACATTCATGGGGTCCTTCACCCCTAGTCCCAGCAAATGTGGAGGGACCATTGTACAAAATAAACACAACTCAGGTTGTATAATTCCCAGACGCTACACTGTAACCTTTACTCAGGTTAGAATGGGTATGAGTTAATGTTTCAGAATAATACATTTTTGAACTGGCACATCTTGGATTTGTAACTCAGAGAACCAAGTTCGCAAACAACCAAATTAAGGCTTTTAGGAGAGATGACTGACTCCCTTAGTTCAAAGCCATTAGCTCTTAGTTGCACTCAACTATGACAAGTTTATTACATTAGCAGTAATTTAGGCAGGTATAATATAATTATCAGAGTACCACTGTTCTGTGTATTATATGAAAGTGGCCCGTTCTTGTAGCCCAACTACCACAACATTATGGTTAGAAACCAGGCCAGTACTTTTGATCTCCTTTAGATTTTCCTTTTCTTAATTTCCATCTTCAAGCAATGATAACTGGTAGGAACCAGCCAAAGATAAAACACTTTGAATCCCCCCTGTGTAATAAGAAAATGTTCTATAATATGCTAAAGTCTCTCCCACTGTATTCAGTCAAAACCACTGAGCTGTTTGAACAAGACTGGATCCCGATACTGCAATACTGTAAAAAAGAAAACTTAATTGAGTAGAGATATAAACTGATTGGAAAATGTATAGTATTAAACGACCTAATAATGGTAGGTGAATATTAACATGAAACATTTATAATAATTATTATAAAAAATCAAAGACGGTTAAAACTGATGTTATAACACACAGTGGAGTTAATATATAAAATTGCTTGTATATGAAGACAATGAGTGAACCTTGAAGCATGGTTGAGTATAAACTGGAGATACTTTGGAAGTCAAATGTAAATATTTGTAGATAATTACTATAAAAGACATTAATATTTCCATTTGATATGCATGTTTGAATAATACATGTTAATAAAATATAAAATTGCAAAAAACAAACCAAAAAACCAACCACTGAGCTGTGTAGCACCTTCTAAACTGACACACTGATTATAGCGTAAATCTTTGTGGATTAGACACAAGTTTATGAGGTTGCATTCTGCCACAATAAATCAGTCTTTAAACATCATCCTCATAGACAAGACACTTTAGTCCCCCAGAGTCACATTTTGTTGCAGAATTCACACATAACTAGATCTGCAAGGAATATCCCTCCTAAAGAGTTATTAAAAACGTTTCCAAGTTTCAGCCACTTGTCAAGTACAGCCCCCTTTCCAAAATCTATTTCTTTTTACAATTGAAATATTTTTGTATCCCAGACAATGTGATATATGAGAGCAGGTAAAAGAGCACCATATACTGTTTTCTGGAAAGCCATGATGGTTCTAAGAAGCAGAAGCCACATATTTTGGCTGTCACTAGGTTGCCCTATGCAATTCATGGAGCTGCCAGCGATTTAACACACACACACACACACACAGGTTGCCAGGAAAGGTGGAGGACTGGAATTTTCTGAGTTCAAGAAATACAAACTGTCTAAAGTTGATTCTTCTACCAGCCCTCACCCTCAACGTACTGGAATTCCCACTGGGTCAAAATGCCTTGAAGTCACTCAATCCAAAATAATGGCAACTTCTTCTTCTTCTTCTTCCTCCTCCTCCTCCTCCTGATTTTTGTCGTTGCTGTTTTCTTCTTCATCATCATCTCATGAACATGTATGAGATATAACACTCCGAAAAAGACCAGGACCCTTTTACACTACTACATGATTGTAGCACTATGATTCTACTTTAACCACCATTGCAACATCTTATAGAACACTGGGATTTGCAGTTTACAGGGGTGGGTGGTGTGGGTTAAGAATTCCCAATGAGGGAGCTATAGCTCCTGACAAAACTGCAGGATCCTACAGGCATTGGATGGCAATGGAGGGAGGGCTCTTCTTCTTATTCCAGGCCCGATGGTGCTGGGCCTAGTGTCCTCTCCCCCAGATGACATTGGATGGCAATGGAGGGAGGGCTCTTCTTACAATGGGACTTATAAAGTGCAGAATATGAGAAATGCTGACTAAGAGACTTCGGAGAGTTGTAGCCTTAAAAGAGAAGTATTTCCAGGCTTTGAGAAAGGACTTTGACTCTCATTCCAACACAACAGTTTTGTGTTGTTTCCAGACCTAGTGGACATTCTGTATTAAATACTCCAAATTGAACTCAATGCAGGCATATTCATACAAATAGCCATTCCTTTTCATCCTTTTATGGCTTCTTTTCTCTGATTAATACATTTGTACCCTGTACCTTGCCATGAGATTCACACAGGTATAGGTAGTTTTAATTTTTTTTTAAATGACATAAACAGAGAACATAAATATATAAATTAAAATTGACTCTATGTATGCTAAATCCTGACTAATGACAGCTGATTCAAAACAGAACTTCTTTTAGAAGGCATTCAGGCACAGATTCTGATGGATTTAAAGGGAATCTATAATTGTACAGGAGCCACCAAGAACACCTATCTATGTGCTATGGCTATTCAGATTTGGTACCAAGATGGTATTTTAAAACAATGTAATTTGATCTTCTACATGTTTGTTTGTTTGTTTTTTACTCCAGCTCCCAGAAGCCTCAGCCAGCATGCCAAGTGTCCCATTGCTCTGAAAAAAGAAGCTTTTATTTTATAATCCTATACAAACTTTTTGGCCCTAATCTTACATGTTTGGCAGCAGATTGATGCTCTAAAAGTCTAAAACTTCTGCAAGTTAAACTTTTCCTGGTAAGGATTCATACACAAAGAGAGAGAGAGAGAGAGAGAGAGAGAGAGAGAGTTTGTTTTGTTTGTTGTTGTTTTTGTCAAACTTAATGTTTTCATAAAAGCACAGGAACAAGACCAATAAAAAGGTGGCAACCTGTTTTGTTTTTGTTTTTTAATTCCAACTCTTAAGGGAGATTCATTTTTGAAGAGCTAAAAAGTTACTAAAAATCAACAAAATCAGAAGAAACTTGCTTGAAAGCCAGTAACTAGGGTTAGATATTTGAGCTTCTGTTCTACAAAGTTCACGCAATACATTAAGGGTAAACCCCAGAAAATAAAACTTGGTACTTTAAAATATTGGCAACTCAACGAAGTTAATTACAATAGCTTTTAGTGATTTGCAGAGCATGCAATCCCAATACATTTTGGGATAATCTATGTTGTGTTAGAATGATTCCAGAAATGCCTGTGTCAGGCTCACTTTGATTAGGTTGTTTTCAGTGTGTGGCCTGGTTAGCTTAAAAAATCGAATGGATGAAACAGTCATGGATTTTATATAAGCTGCTCAATTGTCTGTTGAAAAGTTCCTGATCAAATGATGCAGCGACTTGATGTCACAGCAACTTTTCAATAGAGCTATTTTATGCATGTTTTTGGCATTTATTTACTATGCTATTAATTTGTAAATAGAACTCCAGATTCAGCAGCACAAACAGAAGTTGGTTTTTTTAAAAATAGTATAATCACCAGTTATTGATAGGATTTCTTTTGTTTAAAAAAAGAATGTATTAAAAACTGTTGGAGTTGTTATGTGCCTTCAAGTCAGTTCTGACTAACGGCAGCCCTATCATACGATTTTGTTGGTAAGAAATATTCTGAAGAGGTTTGTCATTGCCTTTCTCTAAGGCTTAGAGTGTGTGATTTGCTCAGGGATTTCCATGACTGATTAGTATTTTGAACCCTGGTCCCTTGGTGTCTTAATTCAACACTCAGACCACTATGCTTGATTCCTTAAAGGGATGCCAATTAAATGTGTATTATACATATATGATGTGTTGTAGCTTCCAAGGCTATGTTGTTTTAATTCTTTCTTTGTGATTAATACAGTTGACAGTCTGGGCTGAATTAAGCTGATCTGCAGAGTTCAGGTACAGAAGTAGCACTTTTTATTTTGGCTAACAAAGAGCACGTAAGCACATATAGTAGCACATACACCAGGTCTAAATCCAATTGCTAGTTCTAGCTAGAGTAAACCAAATGAATCAACTGAGTCTACTCTAATTGAGACTAGCAATTGGATTGTGGCTCTCCAGATGTTTTGAGCCCTAACCAATTTAACCAACTATAAGGAATTATGGGGGTTACAGTCCAAAAATACCAACAGGGCCATAGTTGCCTCCTTCTGGGGTACACCTTAGATGGCAGAACATGTCAGCCTTCCTAAACATTCTGTCTTAGACCCTCCCAAGTAGTATCTCTTGAACAAATTTTTTAAAAAGGAAAATTGGAAAGAGTTAAATACTGCATTAGGATATATCCACCAATTCCAATCAATTGATGGGGGTCTAAAAAGAGACAGTGGTTTCTTGGCACACTGCATATATTAAAACACTAGTTTTCAACAGAGATACAGAAAAGAATTCTCCCCATGCCTGCTTTATGACAATATTTTGCTGGTTCTATGGCCATACCAACATGTTGGACAAAGGTTGTTTCTAAACTGCAGAATAAATACAATTTGACACCACTTTAACTGCCATGGTTCAATGCTATAGAATTCTGGGATCTGTAGTTTTGCCTTGAATCTCATTTTGGGACCAAGTTAGGATATAAATGCAATAAATAAATAAATAAATGATAAATATTTAGCCTCCTCTATCAGAGCACTCTGATGCCACAACAAACTACAAATCCTTGGATCCCATAGGATGAAGCTGTGACAGTTAAAGCAGTGTCAAACTGCATTGATTCTGCAGAGTGGCAGCAGCCATAGACTTTCCTCCAGTATATATGTTTATTGGCTTATCTGTGTCCAAAACTTGTGTTCCACCTTTGTCCTTTAACTTGATGATCATCATTAAATTGATACTTATCACCACTCTAATATGTTTTCAATTTCCATTATTTTTCACACTCTCCTCCCATTGGTATATATGTCTGTTCACAAAGGCTCCATTTCAGGATCTGATAAAGTGGATTGAGTTCATAAACGCTTATGCCAGAATGTTTTCTTCCTGGTTAGTCTTGAAGGGCTAATGGTTTTCTTTATGTCTTTTTACAGTTAAAACAGACGGATGCAATTCTTTAAATCCTTAGATTAACTGTGTTAGTGGAGTCTGCTTTACTCTAGCCCTAAACCTTGCTGGCAAGGCTGGCCCAAGACATTTTAGTGCTGGTGCCTGGCAGCAGAGCAGAAATGTTCGTCCTCTGCCACAAAATCAAGGTATACACCTTAACACTTAAAGCAGAAAATTTTACAAGCATCTTTCTTTCTTCCTTGGTATAAGTGCAATGATAATAAACTATGGGCCTTTGCAGACTGCTAGAAATAGTGCAAATTGAG
>CM034703.1:103298745-103319049 GCA_020142125.1 Phrynosoma platyrhinos
GTCTTGTCACAAAACACGCCCATTTCCAGTACATGTACGGGTTCTTTTAATTTGTGTATGAAAGTTAAAAACATCTTTTTTTCGCTTTTAACTTAATTCCGTTATTATTGTAATTACCTATGAAAAGCTTTTGCGCAATTAAGCTCTATTTTCGCTTTCTTTTCGGGATGCTTCATTTCCACTTTATTATCTCTTTAACAACGAAATTGGCCCACATGTGATAACGTCCCAAGTGCTGCAAACTATATTTCACAGGAAAGAACTGGCTAAACCACCTCAGAGTTTTCCTTGCCTTAAAAATCCTGATGAAATTCATGGGGTCACCATAAGTGAACAGGCATCTTGAAGGCTCATATATATATATATATATACACACACACACACACACACACACACACACACACAAACAATACGGTTTCCCTTCTCCCTACCATTCAACATGAATGATCACCCACTCTGCTGGTTACACAGTCAAAAACAGGCATAAAGAAAAATAATATGCCAAGTGTGGTTCAAGCAATAATGGTTCAAGAAATAGCTGCCAAAATACCTTTCCTTTACACCAAGAACACCACAATGGCCAGAGTTCTATTTTTTAAAAAGCAACAACTACAACAACAACCAGAGAAGACCAGACAATAACAGTGTATCTCTCTCTGTGTCTGTATCTGCTTCTTGAATGCTGGCCATAAATAAGAACAATTACCCAGTCGCTGTGGCTCTTCCAGGTGCTACTATCAGACTGTAGGCACTTTCAGTCCAATAATCCTATTCAGAGTCAAGCTTAACAAAAGTCTCACTGGTTTAAGGTCCTTTTATTATTGTATTAGTTCTCTTTGTGGACTTCCTCACGTTATTTATCCATTTGTTATTTTACTACTGATTTTTCCCCCCAAAACAAAACAAACCTAAAATGTACAAAAAAGAACTATGGTAAATTACAAATTGGAAAGCAATTTATAAAAATACATTGTAACAGCTATCGTTTCATGGCTACAAAAAATAGTAGCCATTACATTGCATTTTGTTTTTTAAAAAGTAATTTTTTAAAATCTCTGTTAAAAATAGGACAAACACAAGGAGATCATCACCCAGGTTTACCACCAGGGGGCAGTGCTCTATTTATTTGAGTGGGCAATGGCCAATGGCAATCACAGAAAAGATTTGCCTTCGGTATGTATAAGAGATTTGCAATGTAAAATTTAATGTAAAGAATACTAGTGTCCCTATTGAACAATGGTTCCCAACCTTTTCTATGCCCTACACTCCTCAGAAATGTTTGGTTAATGTTTGTGCCCCCTATAAAACTAATATCATATTTGAAGATGAAGAAGTCTAACATCTAATTTTTAAACTGCAAATTGAATCATATGCAATACTGTGGGTGAACTTTAAAAAGGCTTTTAACTCCAGTGCATAAAATGCCATTAAATTCTAATTCAGAAAAAAACCCTATAAACTATTGTAAATTGTAAAATTCTCTCCTTTTGATTAAGTAAACAATGAAACTACTATCTATGCAACACAACCGCCTACCATCACTTCTCAAGGCACACAAGGAACTAGCTGACAGATGACTCGTGACTGGTCACTCAAGGACACTAACCACTCTTTGTCGCACCCCCTGAAATTACATTTTGCACCCCTAGGGATGCAGGCACCTCAGGTTGGGAACCCCTGTTATAGAATTTCTCTTTCACATTTCATCAAGCAAATGTAAGCCTACGGATTTGTAGAAAAACAAACATGCAAGAAAGAAAAACAATGGTGAAACTTGGTTTTTAGGGAAGCTGATGAAAGTTTACGCTGGACATGGGAACTCTCAGCCATGGACTTGTCAAATGTCACTGAAAAAAAACCTCATTTCTTATGTCTTCCTCCTTGTCTCCTGTATGATTGTCTGTAACCTTTACAAACAAGAGCCTTATTGAGCTTCTATAGAAGCTCAAAAATACTGGATGAGGATAATGGAATTAATGAGGGAAATATATGAAATCGATATACCCTTGGAATCAACTTTCTACTAGTTTTCCTCCAATATTTTTTATGATGAGAGTCCTAATCTTTATTATTAATTTTTGTCAAGTTGGCTTCAACTTGACCCTATGAACAAGAGACCTCCAGGACAGCCTAGGTCATCAATAGCCCTGCTTATGTCTTCCAAACTCAATGGTTTGGCTTCCTTGATTGAGTTGATCCTCCATCAATATGGTCTTCCTCTTATTTTTACTGCCTTCCACTTTACCAGGCATTATAATATTTTCTAATGAATCATGTTGCTTCATTATAGCCTTGTTTGGGGACATTTTGGCATCTAAGAGGAGCTTAGGCTTGATTTGCTCTGGGGGCCATTTATTGGTCTTTTTTTGGAAGTCAACATTATCCATAGAATTCTTCTCCATTTCGTAAGAGTTCATTTTCTTTCCTGTCAGCTTTCTTCACTTCCCAACTGTTACAATTCTATATAGAAATTGGTACTATGATGACATGGAAAGTCATGACTTTAGTATCCAATTATATATCTTTACCTCTGAGGGTCTTGTCTAGTTTCTTAATAACTGTCCTTCCAAATCCTCTGATTTCTTGACTACAATCTCCACTTTCATTTACAAATGGATCAAGGTATAGAAGGTCTTTATTTCAACATCTTCATCATCCATTTAAAGTTGTGTAGTTATTATTAATTTTCCTCCTTTATATTAAACTGTAACCCTGCTTTTCATTTTCTTCCTTGAGTTTCCTTAATTGTTTCCCCAAGTTTTTGCTATTTTCTTCAGACAGGATTGTATCATCTGCGTATCTTAAATAATTGATTTTCCTTCCTTCAATTTTCATGCCTCCTTCCTCTGAGTCTAATCTAGCTTTTTGTACAATATGTTCTGCATATAAATTAAACAGATAAGGCAGGGGTAGGCAACCTTTCCCCTTTAAGGGCTGAGGGACTTCAGCTTCCAGAATCCCAGGAGCTATTGGCCAACATGGGACTACTGGCCAACATGGCTGAGGCTTCTGGGAGCTGAAGTCCCTCGGCCCTTAAAGGGGAAAGGTTGCCTACCCCTGAGATAAGGTGATAAAATGCAGCCTTATCTGACCTTCTTGCCAATGTTATCTCCAGACTCTGCCCACAAGATTCCACAGTTTTTCATGATCTGCTCAATCACAGGCTTTGTTATAATCTGTAAAGCAAAGGCTGATTTTCTTCTGAAATTTTTGATGCACTTCATTATCCAAGGTATTTTTGCAATATGGTCCCTGATGCCACTTCCTTTTCTGAACCAAGCTTGGCTAACTGGCATCTCTTGCTCCATATGCAGTAAAAAGTTTTTATTGTAAAATTTTGAGTGTCACTTTGGTGGGTGGGTGATTAATGATTAATGAAGTGGTCTGATAGTGGGTGATTAATGATTAATGAAGTGGTCTGATAGTTACTGCAATCCTTGCATGTTTCCAGTCTGTGGGTCATTGTTTTGTTTTCTATTTTTGTTGACAGAGTTTAGCTAGAATTTGAAGGGATTCTTTATTACTTGAAACAACTGTAGTGATATGGCCTCCATTCATTGTGAATTATTTTTTCCAAGTGCTTTGAGATTGGTATCTACTTCATTTACTAAAACTAGCAGAAAGAAGTGTTGCATATATCTTTCCCCGTCTGTCTACAATATGACCTGCACTTGCCACTCTTCTTCCTGGTACTGCCACTGAAAGTATAGAAGCGGTCTTAAGATTCAACATGTGTCAAACAAAAGGTAAAGACCTCTATCTAGTCCCAGAGGTTCCCCAGCTTTCAAAGCAGATGTGGGGAGGGAAGCAGAGCAGTTGCTGTAAGAAGAGGGAGAATGGTGTCTCCTCTATCTGGTGGATCCTGATTTTCCAAAGCACCCCAAATATTCAAAATTACTCCAAACTGGGTTCTACAGAACAAATCCCATTCAATTCAATAGGATGCATTCAAACTACTTTGAGAACTGATACAGTGTACTCCTTAAAGATGGTATCTGAAAATGCTTGCACTAGGATCTTAAGGTGAATCTACACAAGGGCTGTTTCCCATGTCCACTGCAACATAACTTTGTCCTGGTTTGACTCCTTTACTGCCACACATACCTATTTTAAGCCAAACTGAAATTGGTTTGGAAAGCCACACAGGACCTCCATGGCATAGGCACAATAGTGCGAGTGTGTGTTTCTATTTCACACACGTGTTCGCCATATCATTTTATGTCTGATCACATGACAGCAGCAGCCGTGATTTTATTATTATTGTTTCTACAATGCATGTTCATATTTGCATATTCACTTAATCAAATAGCATTTGTTTTCCCTTCATTCTGATTGCCTACCTATGTTTCTATACAGTGAAGCTGGTAGAGAAGGAGGAGGAATGTAAATACCAGTCTGTGAATGTGTGCATACAAATATATCCAATAAAAAAAAGAAAGAAAAAAGAAAAGAAAAAAGGCAATATTGCCTCCAGTACAAACAAGAGAACTATGCTTCTTTGATAGTAACAATGAGGTGACCAAGGTGACCACCTGGTCTAAGTGACCACCCCAACCTAGTCCTCCTCTCGAATTCTACCACTATCCCAATTCCTGGTTCTTCCCAAAAATGTGCAGAGGACTTAAAGCCTCCAGGTTCTTCCCCAAAATGATGGAGTAAACCTAGTTTTAAAGAAAATGCCTTAAAGCTCTCAGGTATCAAAAAGAGGTGTTTTCACATCAGAAGCCGAGAAATGTTATGTATTCCAACAGAACTGGGACCAAGCTAAAGATGCATTATTTAGCCCTTATGGATTCAATCTCGGTCTAGTTTTAAGCTAGTTCAGTTGTTATGGTCTCTTGTGAAATTATGAACTCTCTTCTAGCAAAGCACAGCTCCCTATCTCTGAACTACAGTTACCAGGATGTGGTATGTGTATGTGTGAATGTGTTGGTGTTGCTGGGGATGTTTTGACAGTTAAATCAATTTCAGTTTGTAGGGTGCACATGCCACAGTTCAGGAAAGATAAGAAGTTAAAGTGCCAGTCATGGCAATTAACTCTGCTTACTGCACTTCTCCACAGTAAACAGAGACAACTCCTAAGATAAAAGATGAAGAGGGGGGGGGGGAATAGAAGGCCATCATCCTGAAACTTTCAGAGAATGTCCCAACTCACAGGCAGATTCAGGGACTTTTTTGTTTGTTCCTTTATCTTCTAATTTTTGTACCATCATGACTGGTAAAGAGATCTACAGAACGCAAAAGCTCACATCACTACACTCAAGTACAAACTAAAAGCTTCAAAGGGAAGAGGATAAGATGACTTTTTAAAAACCATTTGGTAGCCATTTATTTTCTTTGTAAGGAGAAAGGAGAGCTCTTTCTCTCCGCCCAATAGCTGTGCCCCTCTTTGGAAAGACACTTTCTAAATGATGAAATAGAACCAACTGAACGCCTTAATCCACAACTTCAAAATAAAGACACATTACCTGTTTGGAACTTGGATCAAACCTTATTCAAACCACCAACACCAACAGCAGCAACAATAATGGAAAAAGATGTAGGTTTTTGAACAAAGTCAGTCAGAATTTGAAGTTCAGTTGTGTACAGATAATGATCAAATAATTGCTACAATGTTGAAATTTGAAATAGAAGAAGAACAAATCAAAGAATGTATGATAAAATAGGATAATAATTCTTGTAACAATATACAAGTGAAATAATGGGAAAATATATGGTCAAAGGGGTTGAAATTTACATTATGTTATGATCTTAAAGAGAATTAAGGAGAATTGAATCTCATTGTCAAAGACAGGATAAAAAAATTTCTTGAAATAAATAAATAAATATTTTAAGATGATATATTGGTGGTAGATGAGCCCAGAGAAATTATCTAGAATGTATAAAAGAGTATTGAATGTTTGTTGGAAATGTGAGAAACACAAAGGGACATTGTGAAAAAGCTTTTAAGGATTCAAATACATATGTTCATGTAGAGGGTTTTGAAGATTAATATTTAATTAAAATCAGAACTTTTTTTCTCTCTGAAGATGCTAGCCACAGATGCTGGAGAAACGTCAGAAAGAAACTCTTCTAGAACATGGCCACACAGCCTGAAAAAACCCACCAAAAAAATTCAGAACTGTTTCATTTGGGATTATTGGATGCACAGCTGGAGAAGACTCAGAGAAGACTATTGCAATATATGAGCATGGTAGCAAGATTGCTATATGTTCAAAGATGGAAGAATTCAACATTACAGACTACAGACCAAGTGGTTGATGAATGTGGGACTTATCCTAAATGAACAAATTAATATGTATGATTAGAAAAAGAAAATGAATTGGTAACTTTAGGCTTTGATAATTAGAATAAATTGATTACTCAAAGGCATGAATGTGTTGTACTGTAATAATAACAAGACATGAATAATTATATGTTAATACAACAATTGAAAGGAAGATCAAAAGTCATATTTTTCTTTTCTTTTTATTTCTTTCCTTTCCTTTCTCTTTTGTTTCTGTAGTTTCTGTAGTTTTTAAAATTTTGAACAAACAACAATGTAAGAAACACCACAGACATTATCTATATTGTTGTTGTTGTTGTTGTTGGTTATCCACCCTCAACTCAATCTCTTCTGGTGGGAACCCAGTAGATGACATGTCTCCAAGATTCCCTGTCCTCCACTGCTCTACTTAGGTCATGTAAATTTAAAAGAGTCCATCCATCAAGTATGTGGCCTTCCTCTTTTTCTGCTCCCCTCCACCTTTCCTAGCATTATTGTTTTCCCCAGTGAGTTGTGCCTTCTCATGATGTGACCAAAGTACAACAGCATTAGTTTAGTCATCTTGGCTTCCAGAGAGATTTCTGGTTTGATCTTCACCCATTTGTTTGACTTCTTTGCTGTCCATGATATTCTCAGCACTCTTCTCCAGCACCACATTTCAAATGAATTGATCTTCTTCCTATCTGCTTTCTTAACTGTCCAGCTCTCGCATCCATACATGGTAAATAGGAAATACAATGGCTTGTATGATGCTAACTTTCATGCTCAGCTGTATATCTTTACATTTTAGAAATTTTTGACCTTCAATAATTTCATTTTTCATAATAAGCATAAGTAAGTTGGCTGACTGTGTAGACTCAATATTGGTTTCCATTTTCATTTTAAAATCATTACATATTTATGTAATATAGGAAAAACTTTAAAATTGATTATTTTCAAGAGATCACTTACATATGGCATATGCTGCATAAGCCTATGATTATGAGTATTAAGTCATAGTTCAGTTACTTTAGTAACCCTCTGCAAATACAGCATACTATCCTTAAAAAAAAAAAGAAAAAGAAAGAAAAATTGTATCAAAATTTTAAAGGAGCATTTTACATTTTTCACACCATGGCAGTGTTCCACAAATTGCTTTAATCAGAATGTATGCATTCATAAAAGTTTTAACCCCTTTCATTTCAAAGAGCTGAACACTCCATTTACAAACATTTGTACCTGAAGTCTTTCCCACATCACCCTCAAGCTGATTCTAGTGACTTTGCAGTAAAGTGCCACATCTTACTTCCAAGATGACTTAGATATGGGAAATGTTGTCATAATATTTCCTCACCTACACCAACCTTTCCTAACGTGGCCACTCCAAGTGTGTTTTGTAGAACTCCCATCATCTCTAGCCTGGCATCCTACTGGGAAGTTACATCATTGTAAACCAATGTATGGTTATGTTCAGTTGCAATGCACCACTGCATATTTATATTCCCAGGAGTGGAGACATAGCTATGCCATCAGGACCATTGTGCAAGGGAAACCAGCAGCATGGATACAACATGTCCTGTTGCACAGCATACTCTGATGTACAATGTGTCCCCATGTATATGCCCCATTGCACAATGGGAATCATTGTTGTGCAACAGCTATTTTGCATGATGCCCTGTTGTGCATCATCACAAATCACTAGCATGGTTACATATCATATCAGCAACATAGCTTCATCATTGTACAGTTAGATATAGTAGCCTCTCATGCAGCATCCAAAGAGAAGAGGCAGGCAAAGTGACCAAGGGAATAAAAGAACAGCAAATATAAGAGCTCTCAATGTGAATGATTTTCAGTGTCCCAGTTTGCAATGCTAGAAATTTGGGAAATGAAGGAAAATTTCATGGGAGCTCAAGAATTCTTATTTTGAGGGAAATGCTTTCCCCCCCACCCCACCCGGGCTGTCCCTTGCAACATAGCAATAGCAACAACAATAGCGATAGCATTTACATTTCTGTGCTGCTTAATAGTAAACTCAGCACTCTCTAAGCAGTTTGCAATCTATAAGCCAATTGCCTCCAACAAGCTGGGTACTCATTTTACCAATGTACAAAAGGATGGAAGGCTGAGTCAACCTTGGAACCCTAAGGTCAAACTCACAACCTTGGGGCTGCAATACCAGCATTTAACCACTGTGCCACCAGGGCTCCATTTTTCTAACATCACCCACATTCCATCACCAGGGCTCATTTCCTGTGACATCATATGGGATTGTCCCTGGGACTCCGTCCTGGCAACCTAGACAGTAAGTACCAGGATAGTAGATTCAGCAAGCCCCCAGTTCACTTGATCAGTCTTCTTCGCTCAAATGAGATGTATTAAAATTCAATTTGAATTCTAAAAGTCATTTCCATGCACTTGTATGCAAATTGGAATCTCCTTTTGTCTTCTCTTAGTAAAGTGTAAGGGTGCATCTACATTGTAGAAATAATGCAGTTTGACACCTCTTTAAGTGCTGTAGTTCCATTCTATGGAGCCCTGGGGTTTGTATTTTTGTAAGGCACCAGCACTCTTTGGCAAAGAAGGCTAAAGACCCTGCAAAACTACAAACCCCAGGGTTCCATAGAATGGAACTACAGCACTTAAAGAGGTGTCAAACTGCATTATTTCTACAGTGTAGAATTGTAGATATATCCTAAGAGACCACCCTAAAGCCGGTAACAAAGTTTAATGATTCCAAATTTTGAATGAACCAAAACAGGCAGTTGGACAAAAGACTTCAATTAACAGATACCGTACTTGAATCTGTCACCAACTATATTCTCATGTAAGCATGCATGTGTGTGTGTGTGTGTGTGTATATATATATATATATATATATATATATATATATATGAACAACAGCAACAACAATAGAATAACTTTACCCATCAAGCTGTACATCAAAGAAACTGTGGTGGGGCTAATAGGGAGAGATGCTTGGGTCCAAAATGGGCATTTTAATTAAGCTTAAAAACAGAATGCAGATAGGCAACATCCATTCTTCTATACATGTGTTAGTGCAACATTCATTTTACACCTGTGATGCTTGCTTACAAGTAATGGGCATTGCTTTATCTGAACTGAAGTGGTTGCACTCGCTGCTGCAAAGGCTGCATCCTCCGTAAACAACAAATTAGATCATGCCAGATTGTTTGATGTGCCTCATCAAAGCTGCCCCCCTTTACCACCACTTTGTTCAACAAAGATGCCAATTAGATATAACAGCAGCATAGGAGGGGATATTCATCCTCTGGGAAATCTAGTGAAACCAAACTCTTTTCCCATTAGGGAACGTTACAAGAATCAAAGGAGAACAAAGATTGGTTTTCCACTGCAGAAAACTGAAAAGGAGAGGCCTTTTCTTCTCTGTTTTAGCCTTAAAATCATTGGTAAGGAGGAAACACGTTGGCAATGCTGAGGAAAGATGGGCTTTTAGAAAGTATGTGAGGGAAAATTACATACATAAACACGCACAGGTTTTTGCTTATGCATTCTGCAGTGTCTATTCCTTTGCTTAAATCACTAATGTTTCTTGAATTTGATCAGTCAAGGAGATTACAGTCAAGCACAATGTTTAAAATACTAGATTCAACCTGATATTCTTAATTTATGCTTAATTATATCAGCTGTATTTGATTTGCTTTTATCTATGGATTGACATTGAGTTGCAGATGTAATTCTTCATTAAGGTCCAAAACACACTGCATAAATAATCCAGTTTGAGAGCACTTTAACTGCCTTGGCTCAGTGCTAGAGGATCCTGGGAAATGTAGTTTTGTGAGACATTGAGCCTTCTCTGTCAGAGAGCTCTGGTGCCACAATGAACTACAATACCCAGGATTCCCTAGCACTGAGCCAGGGCAGTTAAAGTGTTCTCAAACTGGATTATTTTTGTAGTGTGTTTTAGACCTAAGTTTCTTCTTGAAGATAGCAAGAAGTAATTTCAGTTATTTTTTTCTCATTGAGAGAAAATCTTTGGAAACCACACTTTTCAAAGACTATTTGCAATTCAGGACTTATTGTGTGCAAAATTCACAGGTGATTGTTTTGTGTAGGAAACAGCTTTTTCTTGGTGGAAAATAATATTTCAGCACAGAGACTAATTCCTATGCAGAAAATGCTGTTTCCTGCACAAAATAATCATGTGTGAATTTTGCATAGAATAAGTCTCGAACTGTGAAGATTTTTGTCAGTTCAAGATTCTTCTCATCAGAGTTTCTCAACACTTAAAAAAATTGTTTTCCAACCATTTTTGAAACATTTTTCAATATTCTTTTCATGCATACTGGATAGCCACGGTGCTTTTTAAAAAGAAAGTATGCATCTCCTCCAAGCCAGTATAGACCTGAATCCTATTGGTAATCCTACCTAAAGTAGATTTATTAAATGTATTCTTTGAATCACCTTCAACAATTGATTCAGTGGGTCTATTGTTGGAATTGCCAGCAGGATTCAGGCTATGAAGTACAGGAGATGACACATATGTATTCCATTTTCATTCACATCATTTATTCCATCATATATGAAGCACTGCTAAGAAGTTGAACAGATTTATCACCATGGTCAATAGTGGCCAGATGTGGTTAAGAACAGCCTGGTAGTTCTTATTTTTCCCGAGGACAAAACCACATGCTTACACTAGACTAAGAATCAGACACAAGGAAGCAGAACTAGATTTGAAGGCGGGGGGAGATGATAATAATGATCATGAGGATAAAGGATGACAATTGCTTTGAAACACTGGAAGGAAGAAGGAGAGGTGAACATGGACAGTTAGAGAATTGACTGAAAGAGATTGGCAGAGCTCTTCCCTCCCCACTGTGAACATAATGGCATTGCTTATGTTTAAAAAAGGGGATCCATCAAAGGCAGTTTGTCATTTCTTTACCTGCAATGTGCAACCTGAGAGAAGTATTCAATGTGTGTAGGATATGGGACAATAGTGAGTCCCAAAATTGTGGCAAGTGTGCATGAGAGAGGAGACTACTTTAAAACCTAGAATACAATCCTCAAAGCCTCCATGGTGCACAGGGTTTCCTCAGTAGGCAAGGTGGTTTGGAAAGATTAAAGATTGGCTCTGCAAGAGCTATATCTTTCTGGTTTGAGCCAAATATCCCTGCCAATCCTCTTTGCACAGTTGATTCTGATGTGTTGTTTTCTTTCCCCTTCTCATAAGCAGTGGCATCACGTGTGTGTGTGTGTGGGGGGGTGCAGACTGCACCAGGGTGGTACACCCAACATAGCTGTTGGGCAAGAAAGAAAGGTCATCACATCCCTCTCTCTCTTGCCCAGAAACCACTGCAGTCCCTTCTGTTTGAGCTTCTGTGTAGATGCAGCCATGCCAGAGGGACTGGCACTGCCACCTGTGGTGATGGTGGCGGCTGCTGGGGGGCAGTCCCTTCTGTTTGGGCTTTGGTGTGGTTACAGCCATGGCAGAGCCCAGACAGATCTCCAGGTGCCAAGGCAGTCTTCCCCCCCCCCCTGCCCTCCACACTAGGTGACACTAACAAAACTAAAGACTTTGTGGTTGGTCTAAGATCTTTGCCTGTGGGGGAAAAAGAAGTTTGAAAGAGACAGACTGATAGAGAGAGCTGTGCTGAGAAGTGTAGGGCAGAAAACACTTGGCAGATGTAGATTCCTGTTTCTGCTTCAGGATCTGATATTGTATAGCAGATCTGAGATGCATGCTGCTTCCCTTTACTTGAGCTTCATTTGTTGATCTAAAGACAAATCAAATATTTCAGAAATGCCACACATTTTCAGTAATCTCTCTTTGAAAGAAAGCCAAATCTTCATAGTGCCTTTCCTGAATTTCTTGGTGCTCAACAAGGTGGGGGAGCTTATAACAACTCTCTATTCCTTTTGGTTATTTGAAAAGGCTGTAATAGACATGACCTATCATTTGTGTGCTAATGCACTAGCGTGTGTTGCAAATAAGCCTGATATTACCACAATGGAATATAGTGGAAGTCTTACAGGTTAATTGGCTTTCTGCTTCTCTTGAACCTGAACCATCCTGTGTTTAAAAGCTGAGCAAAACCAGTTTGCAATTATACCCTTGTAGACAAAGTAGAGAGAACAATTTTAAACTCCAGGAGGCTTTTAGCTACTGCTGGATGTTCAAGGAATAGACTTTTCTGACAAATGATTTACAGCAAATGCTTCAGAGAAGGAAAATTGTGTTAAAATATATATTTTGTTTTACTGGTTGTGAGCTTCAAAGAGCTTCAAATTTTAAATCAACAGGTGGTTGGGTGCTCTGTTGACACAGTTTTTAAAGACTGGTATGTTTCAACAGTGCTTACTTATAATCAGAAAAGTTTCACTATCATCACAATTTTTTGAATGGCAGCTACATTGACTGGCCAAGCCACATTTTTGAAATGTGTCCAGATGTTATGCTACCTCATAAAATTTCTGTGCAGATCATTATGATTTCCAGACCTACAGAGAGCATGTCGGTCAGAAACATTCAACTTGTAAAGTGATTCATGAACAAGACCATCTGCAAGCAAATCATGCCTTAAAACAAGTGCGGCCCATGGAATACATCACAGCCACAAAGGGTGGACAACAAAAATTGCATTTGTATGTTCTAATTGTTATGGTACTGACCCTGAGCTTGAAAGAGTCACAATTTGTCAATCAATCTTAAGTAATTCAATATCTTCCAAGTTCTCAATTTTAATATGAAAATTATATTGGCTGGCTGTTGGGAAACTGAGTAAAGCTCTATTTGCATGTCGTGCTAAGCTGAGGCTGAGGAAACTTCAACCCTTCAGACATTTTCAATTTCAACTCATCAGCTAGTGTGGTTATGGGCTTGTCTACATGGATTATTTATTTCAAATTCCCCCTGGGCTCACTATGTCATGACATAGGGTCAGAACCCTAAATTGGGCATAGATTGACTTCACAACATCTGCACCCCATTTGGCCTTTCTTCCCCTTAACCTGAATTTTAAAACCTTACTTTTTACTCTGGGTTTTTCTCTCTCTCTCTCTCCAGCAATTGTGAGTGGCTGCCTTCCCACATGGTCTCTGGTGTCACAGTGGGTGCAAGTCACTTTGAGGTCAGAACAAGGTGCCCAGTGTCTAGGCTGCATCAATAGGAACATCAAAGGAAGTTGTTGCGCCACTCTATTCTGCTTTAGTCAGACCTCACCTGGAATAGGGTGTCCAGTTCTTGGCACCATGGTTCAAAAGGATATTGACAAGTAGAAACGTGGATGGGGACAAAGATGATCAAAGATCTGGAAACCAAGCCTTATGAGGAACAACTTAGTAGCAGCTGGGTACTTTAGCTTGGAAAAGGCAAGACTTGACAGGTAACATGATGCCATCTTTAAGTATGTTAAGGGATGTCGTGTGGAGGATAAAGTGAGCTTATTTTCTGCTGTTCTAGAGATGAAAATATGAATGATTTGATTCAAATGACAATAAACATTAGCAAGGACTTCTTCACCCTAAGAACTTTTTGACAGTGGAATACTGACTCAGGGTGGGATGGACTTTCCTTCTTTGGAACTCTTTAAACAAAGGTTGGAAGGGCATCTTTCAGGAATGCTGTAGTTATGTATTCTTGCATGGCAGAGGCTTGGATTAGATGACACTTCCAACTCTATGTTTTTCTATGTTTTTATGAAAAACACTGCTATACCAACTGATATCTTTCATGCAGGAGAAATTCAATATACAGTACAGTAATGCCTAGGCTGATTTCATGGGTTCTGTTTCTGTTGCTGTAGTTTCTTTCTTCTTTTCCTTTTCATTGATTTTTAATCATAATCGTGTGTGTGTTTGTTTTTAGATGATCTGATGGACACCTTAGGATTTTTTTAAAGAGTGAAAAGTGAGATATAAATATTTTAATAAAAGTCAGTTTTAGAGATAGAGTGGAGCTGAAGAATAGTGAAATGCTTAAAGGGGTGCTCATCCACTGAGTTCATAGCTGAGTTTGGTGTTAAACCTATTACTTCTTTAACATGTGGCTCATGCTCTTAGTCATTAAGCTGAACAAACTCATGCAATATAGGTTATAGGAAAAGGTTAGGGCCTGGCTGGAGTTCTTTCATGCTTCCTTAGATTTAGGGAGTTAGTTTATTAAATCAATAATGAAGCTGATATTCTAGACCTTAATTAAATTCAGTGGCATGATAATATGTCATCACTGTTCACAGTCTACATGTTTTGTGAAGATGGAAAGGATTTTATGGATGATCTACTCTTATCTCCCTTAAGCCTGAGTGGGAATTATCAAAAGACAAAGCACAGACTGCTGTTCTTAAGTGAGCCTCTATGTCAAATTTCAGCCTCAATATGTTAATACTTTACTCTGTACAGTAGAGAAATGATGGGAAATAGTGGAGATTAATCAGACCTTGGACAGAGTTCATTCCCTGCTCCAGATGCAAATGAAAGATTTATGCTGGCAAAGAAAATTAGACTTGGCTGGAAAGATCAAGCAATCTGGTAGATGTAAATTCCATCTTTCTACCAATACCACAGTTTTCATTGGAAAGGACAGAAGCTGGATGTAGTTTAGACTGTTCATTTATATGATATTTCTGTCAGTAAGGCCCAGACATCAATATATGAAGCCACATTCCAAAATTATTCAATTCCCTACAAGGGAAGCTGAAAGTTTAAAGTTATCCATTTCCCATTTAGGCATCAAATAATGACAAATAATAAACATGGGTATGTGTACGTTGTGCATCCACTATAGGTCTTAGTCCAAATTTAAATGGAAATAACCAAAGAGCTGAACCCGTTTGGGGGATAGGGTTTAGCACTTTGAATTGTGCCTTTGAAGTTCAGCAGATTCATCACTCTGCTTCCTGACATGGGAATCATCAACTGCCATTATGGTGCCAAAGAATAGCTAAATTCCACACCAATTAAGAAAAAATGATTGTTCTGCCTGACATATTCTAGTTTGGTTATTATAAAGAAAGGAAAGGAGATGCAAAAACTGGAAATCTGATCAATGCTTGATTAAAAGAGGTAGACTAATCTCTGATTAAGCTTAACAAATGTTTACATAATTTTTTTCTCTTTATAAGAAAAGAAGAAGAAGAAGAAGAAGAAGAAGAAGAGATGATGATGATGATGATGCAGGAGTATTAGTAATGTCCAGGAAGGTTGGGAAAAGAGCAATTGTGGATGAACAAGATGGAGATAAAAGGAATAAAAAAAAGCAAGAGCTTTAATTTCTTCAAACAATTAAAGACTCAGGTATCACTGTTTTTAGCTCTGGATCATTTACTCAAAAGTGGTCAAAACCAGACCACACTGCAGAGGCCCCACAACCCAAGGGTAGGGATCATCCAGCACTCCAGATTTTGTTAGAGTGCAAATCCAGCAGCTCTAGGAATATAGTTAATGGTCAAGAATGCTGGGAATTGCAGCACAGCATCATCTGCAGGACTTCATGATTTCCAATCTGGAAATAGAGCAAGAATACAAGAACAGCTTGGGTAGTTTAAAATCAAATCAATATACTACTGGCTAGTGATAATAAACTTGTAAACAAGACTGAGTACATCTTCATCCTTTATACAGAAGGAAGTATGGCATGAAGACTAATGAAAAGCACAGCAACTAGCGTTCATTCTGACAAATACCAAGCAGGATGGAATTCACCAAACACTATAATGCATTTTTCCCCACACCTCGGCAGCCAAAAACTTATCACTTCATAAGTCACACTTGATTGAATGTTTTTCTCCTCATCCTTCTGCTGCTTTATCCTAATTTTTCTCAGGCCTCTCTGTCTCTCATGGTTTCCTTATCCTCATCATTAAATCCAGTGTTGGTGGATATGGGTTTGACCTTAACTCCATCCCCACCTTCCTCTTCTCACCATTGCTGAGGTGTGGACATGAGTGTTGTGGGTATTTCCCTATCTTGAAGATCATGAGCAACCACCATCTTCCATTTTCTCATTATGTCTCCTGAACTGGCTTTATTGGTAAAACTAAACATAAAAATTAATGTTTCATTTGTCAGTGCATTTGTCCCATTGTGCATAATTTATACAACTTTTCCTTCAACACTGCTGAGATTGCTGAATTGATCTTTCTATGTTTTGGATGGCAACAGATTATCTGAAAGTATCAACACTAGCAAGAGGAAAAAGTTATTTCAGTGTTGGTGATGGGTAGGAGATTTTCATTCTATGTATTATAGAAAGAGCAAGTGTAATGGTCTGAGTGTTGGATTACAAGTCTGGAGATCAGGGTTCGATTCCCCATTCAACCATGGAAACGTACTGGGTGACTTTAGGCAAGTTACACATTCTCAGGCCCAGAATAGGTTTGCCTTAGGGTCACCATAAATTGGAACACTACGCTATATATAGGTAGTGGGAGACAAAATATCCAGGAATTATTCTATGTTAGTGACTGAAACCTGGACTCTCTTGCAACATTTTTTCATAGCTTATGAAATGACCAGCTATTCATACTGAAGATGAGCACCCCTTAAAGAAAAGTTGGAACTCAGAAGATTAAAGATCTCTTTCCTAACCAACATGCTTAACTTGTTTGCAGAACTCTAACTTGGGATTTCAAAGTAACAAATTCCATACAACATAAATCCAAAGCACACTGCAGAAATAATCCAGTTTGAGACCACTTTAACAGCCCTGACTCAGTGCTAGGGAATCCTGGGAATTGTAGTTTATAGTAGCACCAGAGCTTTCTGACAGAGAAGGCTAAACGTCTCACAAAACAACAGTTCTCAGAATTCCCTAGCATTGAGCCAGGGCAGATGAAGCAGTCTTAAACTGGATTATTCCTGCAATGTGATTTGGACCATAGTTACCTCCAGTTTCTAGTGGTGGTGGGCAGAGAAGTTAGAGTCCAAAAGCAAAGTAAGCAGTGGGAATGATGTTAAAGTTGTTTAGGGTGGGTGGGAAATGAGTAATATTTTCTAGTTACTTCTTACAGTTACTTTTAAAGTAACTTTTTCAAGTTGCCTTTCGACTTATGGTGATCTCATGAATTTCATAGGATTTTCTTGGGCAAGGGATACTCAGAGGTGGTTTACCCAGTCTGCTGCTAGAGCACATGGTACTTATCGGCAGTCTCCCATCCAAGTACTAACCAGGGCTGACCCTGCTTAGCTTCCTAAATCAGACATGATCTGGTGCCTTTAGGGTACAAGTATTTAAAAAAAAACAAGTTCTTTTTTTGTACAAAAAGCAGGCAAATAAAACTCTATCATGTTGATCACTTTGTTGATCTAGTGATCAGAGCACTAGAATTGGACTGGAGGAATCCAAGTTCTAATCTCCACTCAGGTTCTTATCTCCACTCTATGGGTGACATTTGGCTATCATAATCTCTGAAGGCCAATCTAGATTAAAAAGGTATGCATATTTCTTGGAATTAACTGATTTTTGCATTCACACTAGGATTTTTTTCCACAACTTCAGCAATCATATTAGTAAATGAAATCCATATCCAATGACTAATGGTGAATCACACTAAATATGCATGAGAAGAAAACCATGTCCTATAATGATGGACATCTTTCTCCATTTCAGGGAGTATAGGGAGGCTGCTCCATATCTACGGATTCTTTATCCACCGATTCAAGCATCCATGGCTTGAAAATATTGAGTGTGTGTGTGTGTGTAGGTATTCCAAAAAGCAAGCCTTGATTTTGCCATTTTATATAAGGGACACCATTTTACTATCCATTGTATTTAATGAGACTTGAAAATCAACAGTTTTTGGTATTCACAGGGGTGTCTTGGAACCAAAGCCCAGTGGATATCAAGGGCCTACTGTACTTCCTTCATTATTTAAGGCAACGCCTGCTATAAATCAAAACTATGTGCCCATATTGTGTGTATTTTGCTGTATCTTTGTGTGTATGTGTAGATTTGATTTGTTTTCCTTTCATGTTGCTATCTTTTAAATGCCAGATTAAAATGTATCATATCTAAACACATGATATAAGCATATTTTCTAGTTTGAGTTTTTGTTGAACATTTACTTTGTGCTGCCATTTTGAGAGGGACCAAAGCAGAAAATTGAGGTATTTAGGTGTAGTAAGGCCTTCTGGGATTGTGATTATTTTTGCCTATTTTCACACATTTGAGGATTTTTATATGCTGTTTGTTTGAAAACAGTATATAAAAATCCCCAAATGTGTGAAATAGGCAAAAACACTCACAACCCCAGAAGACCTTATTACCCCTAAATACCTTCATTTTCTGTTGTAGTCCCTCTCAAAATGGCAGCACAAAGTAAATGCTTGACAGAACCAAACTTTTGTGAGGTGCAAAGCTTTAGGGGACTTGTTGGAGGCTTCAAGTGACACTGGGGCCTGAGAGCCACATAAAGTCCACAGGGCTGAAGGTTCCCCACTCCTGATCTAACTTACCTCATAGAATTTCTTATGAATTAAAATGGAACAGGGAAGAAGGGTAGAGTCTGGGGTGAAAAACACATGGCCTTCCAGATACTGTTGGACTGCAGCTCTCATCAGCCCAGGCAGTATAGCCCGTGTGGCAGGATGATGGTAACTGCAGCCCAACAACATCTGGAGGACCACATCTTCTCCATCTAGGGGCCTTTGTCCATCAGTCCATCCATCCATCCTGAAAGGTATGCAAAACAAATTCATCCCCAAAAAAGTTCTGAGAATGTTTTCTCTTCAAAGTGAAGTCCTGATGCATCTAGGAATGGGATATCATGGAACTTGCTTCCTTGGCTTCACTGGAACATGACATCTGGGGGGCCTGGACACTTCGGGAATATTCCAATCCTCCTCTTTGAATCTTCATGTTTCAGTTTAACAGAAGAATCAGTCATTCTCTTATTTGCAGTAATAGCTGGGAGGAAGGTGCACAGGCAGTGATCTGTATAATTGCTCACTATGAAACAATCCAATTAAATAATTTTAAACATTATAAACTGCCTGAAGTGTGTTCCAAATATTTTGCAATGATTCCCTGTTGCCTTAGGCTCCTTCTGCATAAAATTCCTGGCTCTGTGCCTGTGCAGAAACACCGTGCTCCTGATTTTCTTTGTCCCTTTTACATTTCTTTTGCGTTACCACCTTGGGCTGCTTCCCCTTTCATTTTGTTACTATCCTTCCAGAATCAAGAAGAGCTCTATCTATCTGCAATTCTATCTGATTTATTTAGGAATAAATCTCCAATCACTTCAGTGGGACCTATTTTTGGGTAGAGATGGATATGGATTATATTGTAAATCTTGTACATTGTCATATGTATTTCAACAAGTGGCAACAATACATGGTTCAAAGCTGACCCAACACTGTTTTGTCTCTGGGTGCAGAGGATGCAGAGAGCCTGGGGGAGGAAGGAGAGATCAGCACATCTATTGAGCCTTTTTCTTGATATCACCTAGTTCCTCCACATGCCTTCGGGGCCACTTTCTTCCCCCAGGAAATTTCCCCGTGTTTCAAAGGTCACCATGACCTCTTAAAACATGCTTGGCTATAGATATGGAAAATATGAAAAGCCCCATATACAGCAGTGTTGCAGGGTATGCTAACAATCTTTTCCCATCTTTCACAGTTAAAATGCAGTGATAACAAATTCAATAACTAACAATTTGCAGTCCTTTCATGATAGCCAGAATCTGCCCCTAGAGGCATCTACCTCACTCTGGAATGGCAAAGCATCTTATATGTGAAGCAAACCTTATTACATTTGACACTAAGACAACTTAGCTGGTGGTCAAACTCAGGGATACGGACATTCTGACTCTCCAGATACATCAGATTCCCATTTGTCATGTTAGCTAGGATCTCTGGGAACTGTAGGTCAAAAACATCTCAATGGCGAGGTATCCTCAACACTAGAGAAACTAGACAATACATTTAGCACATTTTTAGGGAGGGGGGAAGTGTTCCTTCCAGTGGCACATGACTGTTCACATTTAGATATCTTGCATTTAGTGTGCTTTGTTTTGTGACTGGTGATTGAAACATACCGTATTTTCCAGCATATAAGACGACTTTTAAACCCAGGAAAA
>CM034703.1:103328154-103339583 GCA_020142125.1 Phrynosoma platyrhinos
TAGCGCAATATGAAGCAGTATATAAATGAAGCTGCTTTGCTTTGCCTTGCTAAAATTAACATAAATACAATCCCCATTCCATCCCGGACAACCCCAAGAACCCACCTACCCCTAAAAAGGTATTAAACAATATCACAGTTTAAAAACGTACTTAAAATAAAATTCATTGAAAGAGACCAAACCCAAGTTGCAGCAGAGAGTAGGGAAGAAAAGGAAGACTGACTCTTAAGGCTGGGAAGTCTAGTCAGGAAAGGCCTGCTGGAAGATATCCAACCTGACAGCTTTCTTAATGCTGCTCAAGGTAGTAATATGACGGATCTTGTCTAGCAGGCCATTCCATAATCTGAAAGCGGTTGCCAAGAAGGCCCTCTGGGAGGTAGCAGACAGTCTCTTTTTTATAAGTTGTAGCAAATTCCTCCCAGAGGACCTGAGTGTGTGGGGAGGATTATATGGGAGGAGGCGGTCCCGAAGATAGGATGGAGCCAAGCCATTTAGGGCTTTAAGGTAAGTACACCTTGTACTGAGCCCGGAAACTGATAGGCAGCCAGTGAAGTGGTTTTAAAACAGCTGTTATGTGGTCTCTCCTTGATGTTCCCAAGACCAACCTGGCTGCCATGTTCTGTACTAGTTAAAGTTTCTGGACCAAGCACGAGGGTAGCCCCATGTAGAGTGCATTACAGAAGTCAAGATGAGAGGTTATCAGGGCGTGCACCACAGTTTCAAGGTCCCTAACTTCCAGGAAAGGGCGCAGCTGGCGTATCAGCCAAAGCTGATAACAGGCACTCCTGACAATTACCTAATTAGTCATCTGAAGCGATGGATCCAGGAGCACCCCCAGACTGCAAACACAGTCCTTAGTGGAGAGTGTGACCCCGTCCAGGACTGGAGGTTGTATCCCAATCCCTAGTTTCAGAGCCATTACTGCAAGTACCCCTGTTTTATCTGGATTCAGTCTCAATCTGTTTTTCCTCATCCAGTCCATTACTGCCTTAAGACAGTTACTGAGAGGAGAAATGCCATCAGAAGTCAAAGCTGATGACTGAGACATGGAGAAATATATCTGGGTGTCATCAGCATACCTGCCCCATGATTCTGAATGATCTCTCCCAGCAGCTTCATATATATGTTGAATAGCATCGGGGACAGGATGGCGCCTTGAGGGATGCCACAATTAAGTTCCTTCCTATTAGAGAAACTGTCCCCGAGCAACATCCTCTGGAATCTGCCCGAGAGGAAAGAATGGAACCACTGCAATGCGGTGGCTCCAATTCCTAACCCTCTCAGGTGATCCAAAAGGATGGTATGATCAAAGGATGGTATGTGTCAAAGGCTGCTGAGATGTCTAAGAGCACCAACAGGGTCACACTACCCTGTCAATGCTCAGACGAAGGTCATCGGCCAACGCAACCATGGCAGTCTCAACTCCAAATCCTGTCCTAAAGCCAGTTTAAAGGCTACACCTACAAGTCACCCTCAAAGCACCCCTTTTTGCCCATCTGCAGAGACCCTAACTTTTCTAAATCAATTGGAAAATACATTTCTAGCCCTGTACCATTTCACGCACAGCTGGATGGAAATCCTCTCTCAAAGGAATATACAACTAAGGGCCTCGGCAGACGACTAATAGGGTCGTCTCCGAGGCAGGGAAGAGGAGGGGCAGCCGCACGCGCGGCGTCCCTTCCTCTTCCTGAGGTCGCCCTGGAAGCTGCCGGCCCTCTGCACGGCCGGCGCTTCCAGGGCAACCTCCCGCCGCAGTGACCACATGCGCTACACGTTTAGGGTGCACTTTCGCTGTCTTGAGGAAGGAGCACTGATTTAGCGCTCCTTCCAGGGACGCCGCAGGAGCGCCGCGGTGTGGCTGCCATGGCCCCGCGGCGCTCCGGACCAGGGCGTCCTGGATGCCCTGGTCTGCATCCCCCCCTAAATCACTCCAGCAAGATGGCCATTCAATGTCTGCTTCAAGATGTCTAAAGAACAAGAGTCCATCACATGTGAGCATACCCTCCAACATTTCACAGATGAAAACTGCGGCATGGATGTCCAAGCAACATCAGACTGTGGTCAAGATGGCAAAAGTTATTAATGAGAAAGAACACAAGCTAGGAGAGGTGCAGCAAACTGGTTTTGCCAGAAACTTTAGGAAAGGCATGTTTTCACCCCTCCTCGACTGTAGTGTCCTCCAAACTACATATTCACTTTGAACTCAATTTGAGACAACTGAAGTAAGCTGAGGATGAAGGTGCCAAATGGGAGGAGGAGGGAGAAACATGGACATTTTAAAAACAGATGCAAAAGTAAAAGGAGAGAAGATTAATTAGAACTGTTCCTAACAAATTGGGACAGCTGAAGGCTACTCTGAAGGAGTACATTCCTCTGTTGAACAGCTCTTGTTCCATCTAATATCATTTTGCTTCTAATTTGAATCCATTGGTTCATGTCCTTGTCTCTGGATCAATAGCACATAACCTCACTCCGTCTTATACATGAAATTTCTTCAGATATTTAAAGATGGCAATCATATCAGCTCTCAGTCTTCTCACTGCCAGACTAAACATACCCAGTTCCCTAAGCCTTTCTTCATAGGTTGTATTTTCTAGACCTTTTTGGGGGACTATTGGGGGTTGCAGACTGCCAGAAATAGTGCAAATTGAGTCCACTTTTAGGGTTAGGGTTAGGGATAGGGAATCATGGGAACTGTATTTTATTGTGGCACCAGAGCTCTCTGACAGAGAAGGCTCAATGTCTCAGAGAAAAAAACAATTACCATGACTCCCTAGCACTAACCCTAACCCTAAAAGTGGACTCAATTTGCACTATTTCTGGCTGTCTGCAACCCTCCTATGACACATGCTGGTTGGATAAATTGAGGTTACAGTCTAAAAAATAACCTTTTCAAGCTCTGGTCAGTTGAAGTCCCAGGCCTTCACTGGCAAAGTGACTTAAACATATATGTCAGAATCTCCCAAAATCAAAACTAGGGAGAACAGAGTCAAGATCAACACTAGGTTAAACATTCAAACGAATCTTTGCCTAAGTACATATAATTAAACTAAGAATTTGGTCCTCTCACAGTCTTAGATCTATGACCTGCTTTAACTTTCAGCCTCCCATCAACCTCTAACTTCCAGTATTCTGTTAATACTTGTACAAACTTGCATTTGTAATCTTCTACATAGTTAACATCAGTATTTATCTTTCACAGTTCACACAAATGGATGTGTCAAGCATGTTATGTTTTATACTTTTATGAAGCACATTGCTCTCAAATCCTTTCTCCCCAATAATCTAAAAGCCCATTAATCATCATATGAATTCTTTTGTAGATCTCTACCCTAAGGAATAAAATGGGGAATCTATATATCAATGCATGAACACATGTATACTATGATATACAAGCCAAGGCACATTTTTCCTAGTGTGTCTATATACAACTTTCACAAAATAAATGGAAAAGTAAATTAGGGGGAGAAAAGCATTTTTCTTCTTTTAAAAAAATTACAAAAATGTAACTATAAAGCATTTCTAAAACATTTGCTGACACATTCAAATAAATGTGAAGAAATGTAACAAGACTGCTTGTTCTTTTAATCATGGCTAGAGATTTCTCTTCCCAAAATTTACTATATTCCCAAGGTGGTTTTTTTTAATCTATAAGAAGAAAAGCCAATTTTCAGTGCTATACAAGTAGCACAGAATTCCTCAGAGACTGCATGGTTAACTTCAGACTAAAATGTTTGCCATAGTTATCTACAGTCAATAGCCCTTGTGATCTCTTCCAACCATACGATTCTTTCTTAGGTTAGGTGTTTGCCCATCCATAGCCAAAAACATTTTTGTGTAACTACAAAGATCAGAAAGTCCCAGATTTTGTTCTGGTTCTTTCTGATTTCATTTTGGAGATTCATATGTGTTTTCTTTGTTCCAGAATATTTTCTGTCAGCTCCTGATATTATCAGATAATACCAGCTTCTCAGACTGGTTTATTTTAACATAGTAAAAAATCAGAAAATATAGGATCAAAATTGGAGACTTTTCATTCATTTGAAATCTGAGATTAGATATGCGCTCAGACTGCAAAACCAATAATCAGAGACAATGGAAGTTAACATAATTATTTATCAGACCCAGCCAGCACACCCAATAATTAAGGATGATGGGAACTTTAGTCAAAAGAAGCTGGAAGGCATCAGATTGAGGAAATCTGCCTTAGGGTTTTGCTGTTTCTTATTTCAATACAGAAGAGACAAATTGGAAAGTAACATTCACAGTCATTGGTTTAATCAAGGCCAGTTGTGAACATTTTTCATATGGAGTTGTACGTCATTTATCATTTAAAATCATATTCTCCTTAAAAGTAAAGATGTAATCTCACTACACACTAATTTGGAAATAAGTCTCCATTGAACTCAGTGGTATTGATCATTAGATAAAATGTTTAGGATCTGAGTACAGATTGCAGTATTACAGTACCTGCCATTTGCCACAATCAGTGCCAGGTGTCATGTGGCGTTTGGATATCAATGGATCTAAAACAGATTTTAAGCTCAACTGAATTATACCCCGGAAACATAAAGCAAAAGACATAAAGCTTTCCAATTGTGGACTGATTCTTTCTCTAGAACAGGGGTAGGCAACCTTTTTGAGCCGGGGGCCGGGTTGCTGTCCCTCAGACAATTGACGGGCCGAAGCACCAAAAATAAATAAATAAATAAATAAATAAATAAATAAATAAATAAAAATTAAAATTGAAAAAGAATTAAAAAATTTTTAAAAAATGCATGCACACTCTCTCAGCCCCAGAAAAGCCATGGCAAAACTCCTGTGAAGATTTTGCCAAGAAAACCCCAAGAACAAGTAATAACAACAGTAATCAATATCATCATGGGGGGGGCGGCGGCGGTGGGGGGGCGGCGGCGGCAGGACCGGTTTGGGGCCGGTCCAAAGGCCTTGCTGGGCCGCATCCGGCCCCCGGGCCTTAGGTTGCCTACCCCTGCTCTAGAAGATCTCCCCCTCAAGTAGTTGGACTTATGCATGTGCATTTGATTATGGTGTTCTACCAGAATATGCTGCTAGAGCAAAGTACGAATTCCATTCATGAACATGCAGGTTTCTGGCAATGGAGGAAAAATTTAATTGACAACATAATTTAGTTGTGTGAGAGCAGCTTTCCACTCACTAGCATTTCATGCCACCTTCCAGGAGGAATAATCCAAGAAAGGCCCTGAAAGTTTTGATTTCTTATATTCATCTATTTCCAAACACCCTCAACTACTCTAAGTGAAGACAATTTTCTCTGTCTGCTAATGTCTACTGGCAAGTTTCAGATGTTAGAGTGATGCTCATTCTTTCTAAAATGCTCTGTAGTAGACTAATTTTAAATAAACTTCTCTTTCTACCAGTCTTCCCCAAGACATTTTGCTGCCAGAGGCAGGGCAACAGATGGCACATGCCCCCACCACCTGATGTGAAGGTGCATAGGAGACAGACTTATTCTGGTGCCTGAGGCCAAAAAGTCTACCAGCTTCTCTCCCCATGGACAACAGTAGAAAGACAATACCAATAGATGACATAACAAATCATTTGTTGTTGCCATTTCATGACATCAAAAATCTGCTACCTTTAACTTCAGCTACCAGGGCAATATCCTATAAAGTTGTATTGGGGTGAGGCTCTAGAGCAGGGGTCAGCAATCTAGAGCCCAGGGGCTGGATCCGCCCCCCCAAGGCCTTTGAACCGGCCCCAGGCTGGTCCTGCCGCCGCCCCCGCTGCGGCGGCTGCCATTTTGTTTTTCAAAATGGCAGCCACGACTTGTTGCGCATGCACCGAGTATTGTGCATGTGTGAGTGAGTTGTGGCTGCCATTTTGGAAAACAAAATGGCGGCCGCAACTCGTTTGTGCATACACAGTATTCGGTGCATGTGCAAATGAGTCGCGGCTGCCATTTTGGAAAACAAAATGGTGGCTGCAACTCACTTGCACATGCGCAGTACTCCAGAGGTACTGCGCATGCATGAGCGAGCGAGCGCGGCGCCATTCCCCCCCCCCCGGCCCATGGAAGACTGGAGGAAGACCTTACCGGCCCCAGGTAAGAAAATGTTGCCGACCCTTGCTCTAGAGCTTTCTGGCTGAGAATTCTAAAGACGCCTCCCCAACTGCAAATCCCAGGATTCCACAAGTGGAACCATGGTAGTTAAAGTGGAATCATGCCACTATAATTCAGTATTAAGAAAGGGCTTCAGATCTGTGTTAGACACATCAGAGTAACCATTAGACAAGTAAAGAGACGATGGGCCTAAGCAGACGGGCAGCCGTGGGCCGCCCTGGGAAGGTGCGCCGAGGGACCGAGGCATCCCCATGCCTCGATCCTGAGGTGCACCATCGTCGCCCCTGGAAAGGAGCGCTAAAATAGCGCTCCTTTCATATGTTGCCGAAAGTGTGCCCCAAAAGGTTGCGGTGCACTTTCGGCGACTTTTCCACCTCAACGTGTCCGGACACTGCGGCGGGAGGTCCTCCTCAGAGCGCTGGCCGTGCGTAGGGCCGGCGGCTCCGAGGCCGGCTTCGGGAGGGGATGGGGCGCCGAGCGTGCAGCTGCCTCTCCCCTTCCCTGCGCGAAAGATGGCCCAATAAGCCGTCTGCTTAGGCCCTATGCTCTCCTCCACTCTAAATGCTTCTGCTTCTAGCTACTGGGGATGTTGCTTCTATGCTGATATGTTTTATGATATGTTATAACCTCCTTGCAGGGATAAACATATTTGGATCCATTCTGCCCCTAGTCCCCCTCTGAGCGACACTCTGCTGTTGCTGCCATTGCTGTCATGTTCTTTTATCTTAGTCATATGTTTGGTTTTTAATTTTATTAAGTTTAATTCTATTTTAAGGGGTGTGGGTTGTGTGTGGGGGGTGTAGGAATTTGGAATGTTTTAATTGCTGTATTTTAACTTGTTGTTAGCCTCCCCGATTGCTCTGCAGAGGGGTGGGTTACAAATAAAATATTATTATTATTATTATTATTATTATTATTATTATTATTATTATGTGTGTTTAAAACTGCTTTCAATCTGCATTTTTAAATTGTGTTTTTAAATAAATTTGGCCATGAAAACCCACTAGATAACCTCAGGCAAGTCACAGTCTCTCAGCCTCAGAGGAGGGCAATGGCAATTCCCGTGTGAAGAAACTTGCCAAGTAAACCCTGTGATAAGTACACCGTAGGGTCATCATAAGTCAGAAATGACTTGAAGGCAAACAAATCTAAGACTGAAGGAAAATTTCATGGCGGGGTGAGAATTCCTATTTGAAGGGCAATGCTCTCATTTGGCCACCTCTTAGCTATCCCCCTGCTTACCTCCCAGAACTAGGGAAAGTGTCTACAAAAATCTTGTAAATCAGGAATTATTTGGTTTCACTAAACTCCTTCCACTGCTTTTGTCTTATCTTTTAAAGAGCATCTTAGGGCCTCTACAGATGGGCAGCCATGGGCCGCCCCAAGAAGCCGAGGACTGAGGCCAAGGCTGCCCCACTCTTTGGCCCCAATCCACTCTTTGAGCGGCCCTGGAAGAAGTGCTAAAATAGTGCTCCTTCCTCAAGCCGCGGAAAGGGCACCAGAAGAGGCGGCACACCCCTCTTCCACGCCTCTTTTGTCGCAGCGTTTCCAGATGCTCCGATGACATCCTCAGGAAGGGGTTGGGGTGCCCAGTGTCCGGCTGCCCCTCCCCTTCCTTGGCTTGAAGACGGCGCTTTGCGCTGTCCGCAAAGCCCCTTAGTCTTGCAGGCAGTGTGATGGTATGAAGGACTTTATCACATCAGCCTCATCTTGCGACAATTATGTTATTTAAAGAGAATGGAAACATACTGGCTTTGGAACTTTTATTATCACACGCATCTTCAGTAGTGAAATTGGGGCTTTTGGGGCCACTGACTGTCCCATGCTTTCTCTTCTGCATCATCCCTCAACCACACCTTCTTGCTCAGGGCCCTACTTTTTTAAATTTTTATTTTCATTTGTAACCAATTCCATAGTTATGGCAATGCAAATTAGTTTTATAAAAAAGGAGATAAAAAAAGGGGTGAGTGAAAGAAAAGAAAACAGGCTGCTGGGAAATAGCAATGAGGAGGGAGGGGGGAAGGAGGATACTGGCACCGTGTGACTGCCCATTATTGGGATTGCTGTGGGAGCAACCTATCCCACCCGTGGAGTAATGGGGTGGAAGCACAAATGGCTGCTTACTGATGGGTTTTCCCATCAATGAAAAGATGCCCTCTAGCATTGCTTCAGAGGCATAGCAGCAATGGGTCGGAGGTGACGTCATGCAACAGGAATTGCAAAAGATGTTGTTCTCTTGCTCAAATTCTAATTTAAAACTTATATGTGATAAATTCCAAAGAGGCATAGTGTAACCAACAGAAGTGGGATTCAGTCAACCTTTTCCTACTGATGGAACACTTTCCAGGTATTCTTCCAGGAACACCTACCATCAGAACAGTGGACATTTTCCTCATGCCTGCAGGCCCTCCATCTTCAAAATCCATCGCATGGTGTTGGTTGCAGAGATGGGCAAGTTATTTTTCCCCATTACTTGTTATTGTATTTGAAATGTAACCCATTACTATTACATGATTATCATGCTGAGAAAACTAATATATTATTTCCTTTCAAAATTAACAATGTAATTAGAACAATATGCCAAAATACAGTTATCCATTGTGAAATCAAATCACCTATGAATAATATCAAACTACGTATCTTTACATCCACCCACCGATATTTAATGTCTGTTTTTAGAGAGCTTTTGTGATATAGTGGTTTGAATGCTGGACTATGACTCCAGCAGACCAGAGTTTGAATACCTGCCCAGTGATGGAAACCCACTAGGTGACCATGGACAAGTCCCACTCAGAGGAAGGCAAAGGCAAGCTCCCTTTGAACAAATCTTGCCAAGAAAACCCAGTGATAAGTTTGTCTTAGTGTCACTGGAATTTATTTGAAGATGCAAAACAATAACAATTATTAGTTTCTCTGCCTCTACAATATTTTAAGATCTGCTATGCCAAAAATCCAGTTGATTAGTTGGAGGTCCATCTTCACCATTCACTTCTTGAAAATACATTAAAAGTAGGTGCCAAGTTGATAGAAAATTGCCTTCCTTTATTCCTCTCCCCCCCCCCCCATGCAAAAAAGTGCAACTGGCTATATTCTATTATGCCATCTATGAAAAGAGAGCCTTTGAACATTTTTTCAAGTTCTGGAAAAAATGGTATGTTTTATCACTTGTGATGCTTACTACTTTTCTACTGCTTTTCCTTACTTTAATAGAAAAAAAATTGGATTAAGAAGAGAATGGCATAAGACATGAAAAGAAATCATTATCATCAATAAAGTGACTTCACTCTTACTCATTATATTCTAAAGTATAACTTTGCAACTTTGAAATGTAACTTTGGTGCATCCTCATTCACTGTGTTACTTCCTGAGTTGGAGTCACCCTCCTGAAAAATTTGGAGGGTTGTGAGTTGACACAAAGGGGAAAACCCGTATGATGCATCAAGAGATGATCAGAGATTTTTTTTAAATTACCAGCTTCAGAAAGTATAAAACCCAGTATAAAATTAGAAAGAATAGGATCAAAATCTGGGACTTTTTTCATCCTGGATGTGCCCTTAGACTGTAAAGCCAATAATCAGAGACGTTGGAAGTTAACATAATTATTTATCAGGGAGGTCTAGTCAAAGCTGGAATACCTGCTCAGATCTGTGAAGGGCTACTGAGAGGTAATTCAAGCCCCAGTGATTCTTTTATTCAAGTGAATCCCACAGATGTTTGGCAGCAGCAGACCTTTATGGTGGGTGGGGACCACCAAGGGATGATTGCACCTCTGGACCAGGCTTTGGGCTTTGGGCTCTCAGCTGCGCATGAAGGGGAAGGATCCAAACAAGGATCCCTTCTAGCATTACCTTGCTTCCCTCCTTGGCTGGGAAGAAACTCCAAACACTTGTTGCCCAGGAACCTCCTACTGGGAACATTCCCACTGCTATTTTAGGAAGTAAGTCAAACAGGGTAGCGGGGGAGAGAAAGAGGGGCATTCTATGCAGTGTGGGAAAATAGGGGTAGTTCTTCAGTACCCGGAGCAGCCTAGAACCTGATTCAGCTAGAGGCAGAACTACTTTCTTTCTTTGCTCCCATGATCAGGTTCCTTATCTTGGCAGCTACAAGAGTGACCTCTGAAAAGTCCACATCCTTCCCTGCTCATCTGGCAACCATTTTGAGACCCTGGCTAAAAGTCTTCACAGGAAATTTCAAATTTTGTATATACTAATTTTTTTTAAAAAATCCCCAGTTTTACAGTGGACGTCAAAAACTATCAAGAAGAATTGATACAGGTTGAGTCTCCCTGATCCAGATTCTGAAATCCAAAATATGTTAAAATCCAATTTTTTTTCATGAATGGATGAGATAGTGACACCATAGCTTTCTGCTGCTTCATTGTACACAAATTTCTCCCCCCAATGCAAAAAAGTTTCATGCACAAAATGATTGAAAATATTATGTAAAAATTACCTCCAGGCTATATATATAAGATGTATACAAAACATAAATGAAATGCATGTTTAGACTTGGATTCCATCTCCAAGATATCTTATTAAGTATATGCAAATGTTCCAAAATCTGCAAAAGAATCCAAAATCCAAAACTCTTCTGGTCCCAAATATTTCAGATAAGGGAGACTCAGCCTGTACTACCAAGAAAAACAAAAGCATATGCAATATGGTTGGTACCACCTTCCACCACCGCATTTAATCAGCCTTAGATCTGGGCTCAAGTTTTTGTCAGCTGTGAAAACCCTTAGGTGAGTTTCAGCTACTTACTCTTATCTCACAGGGTTAGTTTGAAGATAGTCCAAGCCATGTTCAAGCTATGGCATTCCCCATCACCATGTATAGATGTGAGAGAGGGACAGTGAAGAAAACGGATAGAAAGAAAACCAACTCCTTTGAGATGCTGGAGAACAGTGCTCAGGATACCATGGATGGCCAAAAACAAACAAATGGCTCCTAGAATAGATCAAGCCCAAACACCCCCTGGAATCCAAGATGACTAAATTGAGGCTGTCCTACTTTGGCCACATCATGAGACAGCATGACTCATCAGAAAAGGCAGTAATGCTAGGAAAGCTAGAAGGAAGTAGAAAGAGAAGACTGCATGCCAGATGTTAGACTCAATCAAGGAGATCAATGGCCTGAACCTGCAAGATCTGAACAGAGCAGTAGAGAATATGGAGGCTTGGTGATGTCTCATCCACAGGATAGCCATGAGTCAAGGTCAACTCGAAGGCACTTAACAACAGTTAACAACAGCAGTCCTGGGACCTTATCACATGGGGCCTAATCCAGACAGAATCCAAACGAAATCCCAACCTAATACGTATTATTTT
>CM034703.1:103345826-103358133 GCA_020142125.1 Phrynosoma platyrhinos
TCCACTTTATTATCACTTTCTGGCCCATGTGTGATAATGTCCTAAGAACAGGATTCAGTTGGATGCTGATGGGGTGGTGGCTCACTGGGGTTTTCTCTGAATTTTAAATGAATGCATTGTCCAAGGTGCCGAGTCCATTTTGAGAATATGGCTTTGCATCTTGGATTGCTCCTTTAAAGTCTGGACTGAATCTAGGAGCAGATTTCCAATCCCACCGATATGGAAGCCACACCCTGCCACAATAAGAGACTCTGGGAAGCCCATGGGTAGGGCATGAAGACATTAGTTTGGCAAAGTGACTTTTTAGACTACAATTCCAAGAATCCCTCACTAACAAAGCTCTCTCACTATTTCCTGGTAGCAGCTGGCATTCCAAGGCAATTTCCATCTGAAAGATTTCACATAACGCTGATGGTTAACATGTGTGTTCACATTTTTTTTTTTTATGGATCACAACATGAACACGTACATATAGTGTAGTTTCCACTTGTAACGGGTTGTTGTTTTATGTCATTTCTGATTTACATCAGAATTATTATCTTAATATCTTTCCCTTCACAACACGAACTGCTACTCCAGTAGGTGAGTTTTAACAATAATATTTGGTTTCAATATCTTTTTGAGTCTTCCAATCATGCTTTTATTTAACTTTTCTTTTACACTAGTACTAAGAGCCAGTGTGATGTAGTGGTTTGAGCATTGGACTAGTTCTAGAAAACAGCGTTCAGATCGGGGCTTGGCCATGGAAATCCACTGATTGATCTTGGGCAAGTCACACTCTCTTAACCTCAGATGAAGGCAAAGGTAAAACCCCTCTGAAAAAATCTTACCAAGAAGATTCATCTTAGGGTTGTCATATGTTGGAAATTACATGAAGAGAGTAGAATCATGCCCATTCACATTACATGACTGCCTGAGAAGCAGAACATCCATGGAAACTACTTATTGTATGAAGACAGTAATGGAGTATCAGCAAGACTGATTGCCCATGGATGGGTTTTGCCTGTTAATGAAAAGGTATACTACACTAACAAACAGAATGCAAGGCAGCAATAGGAAGGACAGGACGCTGTGTGATCAGTACCAACCAAAGATGCTTTTATCTTGTTAAAATTCTACTTTTTAGCCATGTGTGATAAAGTCCTCAGAGCTGAGGCTGGATGCTCAGGTTTTTGGGTGTTCAGGAGTGCAGTTGTCCAGCTAAATGGTGCACCAGCTGTGCCCACTCCTTGAGATGTCACATCTGGCTATGGTGATACATGCCTTGATTACAACCCATTTGGATTACTGTTAACACAGTCTACATAGGGTTGCCTTTGAAAACTGTTCAGAAATTTGAGTGGACCCAAAATGCCACAGCCAGAGTGTTGACTGGGACAGGTTTTAGTGATTATATAATGCTTCTGTAGAGACAGCTACATTGGCTGCCAATCCATTTCTGGGCAGAATTCAAACTGTTGGCCTTTAAATCCCTACATGACTTGAATCCAGACTATTTGAAAAACTGTATCTCTCTATGTGAGCCTGGCTGACCTTTACAATCTGCAGGAGAAGGCTTTCTCTTCGTCCCACCACCATTTCAAGCTTGCCTGGTGAGGACAAAGGAAAGAGCCTTTTCTTCTATTTTATTATGTGTTTTTTTAAAACCTTTTTTTTAAGCTGTATTTTTAGCTTGAATTTTTTAAATAGGAGGTTGATTTAATTATGCTTTAACTTGTATATTGAAAATTTTTTTAGTCGTATTGTGTTTGTAAAGCATTGTATTCTGCCTTGGAACTCATGCTGGGAGAAAGGCAAGATATAAATAAAATAAACACCCAGCACAGGCAAAATGTATTCAGCAGACATCCAATGCTGCTTGACTGGAGGGAGGCAGAAAACAGAGAAGAAAATGGAAGGAAGTCAGGGTGACTAGATGCTCTCCTTTTCCAGGATATGTCCTACATTTCAACCTTCTGTTCAGGAGGAATTTCAAAATGTCCTCCCTTTTGAGCATGACTACAAAGCATGAATTTACATTAATATTAGTGTTTTTAGCTTTTATTTGGTAATGCCCTACATTTTTCAGTGCCTTGTCCTCCTTTGTGGTTAGGACATCTGGTCACCCTAAATGGAATGTTGCAGAGAAGGTCATGGCTATCAGAAACTCTAAACAGGAACAGTTCATGCTGTAACATTTTGTTGAAGATCCCATGTTGTTCTTGCTTGATGTATCTCCCGTGGTTTTTAAATGGTTTATTTATTTTGTTCTGTACGGCACTTCAGAAGCCCTGTTTTATGTGCAACATAGCTTAGAAATGTGCAAATAAATAAGTGAAATAAATTTGAGCTCCACCATTCCAGAAACCCTTTTATGACTTCAAAATGAGCTGTGAAAGAACAAGCAGTGAACAGAAAGCAGTCTGTTGTCATAGCTCTAAATTCCTTCCCTGAATCTGAATGGTTTCACCTTGTAGGTTGCCTCAAATGATTAAGCTATTAATTGGATGTACTCTGCAGTTCAGCTTTTCTAGAATTCCCACTGTGAAACAGTCATTACCAGGTTTCTTGGTTAAAGACTGCTAAGCTGAAAAGGTAGCCAGTGCTCTTCCAAACTGCTAGATCTGCTGTCCGACTGTATTCATCCATGCCAAACCAAATTGTCAATTTATCCAAAAATGTTTTGAGAGCTGCACTTTAAAAAGGTGTCCTGGCAGCACCAGAAATACAGCTTGTCAATACTGCTGTCAACACGGCCAGCTGCCATTTTTGTGAATATCAAGAAAACTACAAAGGTAAAAAGCATTCCCTTTAAAGGGGTTGGGGGTTACTTCTGAAAAGTTGTTCTCTCTACAAAATGTAAACATTAAAATGGAAACGAGAAACCACTCAAGAAACTGGGAAAGAAGGAAAAATAAATAGACCCATAAGGCACTCAGTAACTGCATTGCATTATTCATTCCTCAAGGCATGAACTATTCATAAATTTAAAGGGTCTTAATTGCTTTATATTTTCAGATTGAAGCCCCTGCCAGTTTGACCTTTGAGAAAAGTGGCTAAAAGTAATCAAAGTGAGTATGAATTTGCAGAGCCCCCCCCCCCCACGCACACACAATAGTTTTAAGTGGACATGCTGATCCCTCCTGCCTCTGATGAAAAGATTTCTTTTTCCCTTGGTAAGAAAACCAGTGTGGTGTACTGGTTTGAATGTTGGACTATGACTTTGAAAATCAGAGTTTGAATCCCCTCCTTGGGCATGGAAGCTCACTGGGTAACCTTGGGCAAGTCACATTCTTTCTGTTTCAGAGGAGTGCAAAGGCAACCCTCCTCGGAAGAAAATGTGCCAAGAAAACCCCATGATAGGTTCACCTTAGGGTTGCCATAAGCTGGAAATGACTTGAAGGCACACAACGATAACAAATGAGAATAAGGGATATTTCAAATGAAGGAACTGGCAAAACCATTTCAGACTAGGATTTTGGGAGATCAGGGTTCATATCCCTGTTCCACCATGGAAATTGATTGGGTGACTGAAGGCCTTGTGTGGCCTTGCTGAGAATCTTGTTGTAGTCCTTGTGTGTCTTCAAGTCATTTCCAAATAATGGCGACCCTAAGGCAAGCCTATCACAGCATTTTCTTGGCAAGATTTGTTCAAAGGAGGGCTTGTCATTGCCTCCTTCCAAGGTTGAGAGGAGTGTGACTTGGCTATGGTCACTCAGTGGGTTTCCATGGCTGAACAGGGATTTGAACCCTGGTCTCCAGAGTCATAGTCCAATGCTCAAACCAATACACCACACTACTGAGAATCTACTAAAAAGGAAAGAAGGGGGTAACATGGAGCAACCCATGGATAAGTGACAGAATCAGTAGGCCTTTATACTGTGGTGAGATTGAAAGCACATTGGAAAAGATGTTTCTTATGTAACCTCCCACTATTTGGCTTGTTTTGGGGAATCCCTTTTCGATCAAGAACAGCTGTTAGCTTGAGCCCTGATCCAACTACTGTCCAGTACTAAAGGCTTTTTTCTGCTGGTTGTTCATTTAATTTGCAGAAGGCCATCTTTACTTTCTGAAACTATAGGAGACAGACTAGATTGTAATTGGAAAACTCCAACAGTAGCAAGGCATGAGATTCCATATTCATCCTAATGCCCAGATGAAAGAATTCAGACTTCATTTTCCTTGTGGTGCATCTGTAGTCCATTGACCTTTCTAACTTTGAAGTGCATCACTTCAGAGGTAAACTAGTAACAGCTTTCAGCCCACATACTGTCCATTATGTTTATGATTTTGGTCTGGAAAATGAAAGAGGGGAAAAATATTCTGGATTAGGATTTAGGTCTACTCTGCACTATAGAAATAATGCAGTTTGATACTGCTTTAGCTGTCATGGCTCAGTGCTGAGGAACTCTAGCATTTGTAGTTTTGAGAGATACTTCGCCGTCTCTGTCAGAGAAGTCTGGTGCCACAACAAACTACAAATCCCAGGAAATGACTTGAAGGCATACAAGAACAACAACAATCACTTGAAACATCAGCAAGCGGCACACATAGATTTGGAAATAAATGTCCCATGCAGAAAATATTCTCAGTTATCGTTGTTACTAGGAATCAACAAATGTACACTGTTCTTTCTAGTGCAATATAAGAAAACACTGCTTATATGTTATGTTGTATTAAGTTGGAAGCATTACTTTTTTGGACAGTAGGTCCCAGAAGCTCTCTTTGTCAGCATGTCTCATGGTCATGCTAACTGAGGTATTCTGGGAATTACTTTCCAAAACAGTAATGCTTTTCAGTCTCTATATATTATATTAATTATATTTATGCTACAACTTACAATGAAATCATGCCTGCTCTTGTCCCCATTTTATCCTCACAATTGCACCCTGAAGTATGTCAGGATGAGAACAAAAAGCATCTGGGCCAAATCACCCAGTGAGGTTCATGACTCAGTGGGCCCTTGAACCTAGATCTCCCAAGTCAACGCTCTACAAGGCACAGAAATGCAGATCTAGAGAACAAAAAAAGTGATAAGATTTCTAAAAAAAATTAAGTGCCCCAGATCTCCTAATCTCAACAGTTTTTTATTCCCAAATTGTCAAAGAAATTCTACCAAGTGTTTCATTTCAAGCCCAAGTTTGGAAAAGACAGGGTCAATTTTGTACCAGAAAGCTTTGCAATTCAGTAATGCTGGTTTACTAACAGCCATTGTGAAAGCAGAGCAACACAAAATACACAGGATTTCTCCCCCTTATATTAATAAACTGTTATTCCTGGTACCAGATGTGCCACTGATACGGTGGGATAGAGACCTGCTGTAAGAAAACAAGCCTGCAGCAGCTGCTTAAGCTGGGAGACCGGCTATATTTAATAAGAAACTAGTTACACATTCAGTGTGACAACTAGATTTTTTTTTTTTGGTCTGAAGCAATAGCTGCAAATTACTGTGCAAAATGGCAACCTGTTCCATTAATTGCTTCTCCCTTATTGCAATTGGAAAGGAGTGCAGAGAGAGCATTTTCAAGGACAAAAGCTTTCAAAGTACTGTACATGGTTTTGCTTCTTCCAACAAGCAGCACAGAATTTCTTCCTCGCAACTGGAGAGTATTGTGGAAGCTGATAAGACAGGTTCTGGAGCATCCTAAAAGTCAGGGGAGGGGGAATTAATACAGCTGCCATTTCATTTGCAAAAAGAATCTCACTGGCTGCTGTGGTTATTTGTGCCTGAAAAATGACAGCTATACGCTGAAATGCAATAACACAGCTGAGCAGCTGCAGCCGTAGAACAAGAGAAATGAAATGCTTGCAGGGTCAGGAGAACAAAAGGAAAAGATATTAATTTATCACATTACTCACTAATCATGTCACAGAGCTTCAGAAAACATTACTTTAGACATTTCTTTGCCCTAGACTTGGCAACCATACTAGGGTCATTTCTATATTGTTACATAATATTGAATTGTCTCTATTGTTTTAAATTGATTGCTATGTATTCTCCACAATTCATTTATTCTTATTAACAGGGAAAATGTGTAATTTGATATTATGTACAAGGAAGTTCAGTGTTCACTTTTTAAAAAGGAAAGAAATGCAAGTTTCTAGCCCTTACCCATTTTTATGGCAACCCCCCCCCCCCCACTTTCCTGCAGCTCACAAACATAAATTAAAACAATATGGAACCAAGAGTTAATGCAAATAAAGAGCCAAACTAAAACCATCAGGTAGATATGTTTGCAAAAATAGGCTTGGAAGTTCAGGGTCACATCTTCTGAATTTTTGAACAGGGATCCCGGACAGTTTTATCATTATTCTGAGACAGATGCATGCCCTGTAGTTCCAACATTATATTGTTTTGAAGCCACTTTTAGTGGAACGTGCAAAAGCCTAAGTCCTAAGTCATTACCTGCCATTCTCAGGAATGACCCAACAGTGCTGATAGATGCTCTGGGTCACAGCTTGGAAAAGTTACATTTTTGGACTACAAATTCCAGAACCTCACAGCTAACCTGGCTGGGGAATTCTGCTGGTTGTAAACCCAAAAGTGTCTTTTCAAAGTTCTGTTCAACCTCTGCTTAAAGATGGAGAGTCCACCACCCTTTGAAGCAGTCTATTCCACCGATGAACAGCTCTTACAATAAAAAAATGTTCTTTCTAATGTTTAGGTAGAATCTAATGTTTAGGTAGAATTTTGACAGTGTTCCAGACTACTGGATTATTTGAGAGACCATATCTCCCCATATGAACCTGCCTAGAGCTCTAAGATCTTTCGGGGAAGGCTTTCTCTCGGTCTCACCACCATCACAGGCTTGCCTGGTGAAGACATGAGAGAGAGCCTTCTAGGTGGCTGCTCCTGCCCTCTGGAATGCCCTTCCATGAGCAGCAAGACTTTCATTGGCAAACAAAAATGGCTTTATTCAGACAGGCTTTTAATGTAAAATATGGGGTGGCTTGGGTCTTTTATATAGTGTGTACATTGTGGTTTTCGTGTGGTTTTAATGTCTGCAATTTGATATTGTTTTTAGATGATATTTTAATTATTTTATTGTAATCTGTTTTTAGATGTTTTTATTTGTGAGCCACCGTGGGTCCCTTTAGGGGAGAAAGATGGGATAGAAATGAAATAAATAAAGTAAATAAATAGTAGGACGTTTTCACACGGGGCTCTGGTGGAGGCAATCCTACCTCCCGCCGGCCCCATTCCGGAATGGCTCCGGAGGCGGCAGGCTAATTCCTTTTAAAAGTCGGAATTACCTTTCCGCCGCAGAAGCTGGAGTTGGAGGTGCTGAAGCCGGAGGGACGCCGGAGAGACGCCGGAATTAAGGCTCCGTGCGTGTGAACACACGGAGCTAGAAGCCGGACATACGCAGGGATGGCACCGGAAGGGGCGGGGTTTTCTGCGACGTGCGTCTGAACAAGCTGGAAAAAGAGCTGGAGTGGGGCCGGAGGGAGGCCGGCTAGCGTCCTCAAAAAGCCGCGTGTGAAAACGTGTGTAGTCTGGGACATTTAGTAGTAATATCTGGCACATTTTGATTCAATTGAAATAGTGCCTGTGGACTACTATTGTACAAAAGGAATAAATTTTGCCCCTGTTCTTTCAGTCTTGGAACTGGTGCCCTTGGAACTGGCTGCATTCGGGCAGCTTATTTACATAACAAGAAACTGGGCCTAGAAGTCATATGCCGCATCATAAGAGTTCCCATTGTTACGACAATGAACTGAATTTCAGGAAGAAGAAGTGGCATCACTAGGGTTAGTGTCACCCAGTGTGGTAATTCATGGTGTCACCTGCCACATTGACCATCTCCTTTACCACACCACACAGAATCTTTAGTAAAGGCTTTTGTACTCCTGTTATTCATTAATCATAATGCTTGCATATTGCTGAATGTCATGGCAATAGCTGTGACATAAAATAACTAGCAAAATTAAAATTATACCTTTAAATTACAGTATCATACACACAGTGTGTTCACATATCATATGTTTCATGTATTTGAAGTGAAAATGTGGTTAAAAAGTGATGTTTTTAAAGAAAATGTAAAAAGAATAATTTTAAATTTTAAAAAATTAAATATTTGCTTAAAAAAATAAAATTGCATTAAAAAACCCGAACCCTGGGATCTTTCCTTTCTCCTCCTACTCAGCCTCACCCCACTCACACCATCTCTTTAGCATTTTAATGGAACACAGGTGAATGCCAGAGCCCATTTCTACCAAATAGAGGTTTGAGGAGCAGTGGTGTCATCCCTCCTTAGGATTTCACCTGGTGCCATCCCCCCTTAGGATTTCACCGCACACACACACACTCACACTTCCTAGTGACACCATTGGCAAAAAGGAAGGTATCCTGCTCCATTAGCAGAAGTTAGATAAAGAGATTTGGTCTTATCTTTCCTCAGGGCAAGAACACCACATAGGCTGGCATGCTGTTGCTTACTTCCAATTAGAGTAGATCCATTCAATCAAATGTTGAATGGTGAGTCAATACATAGCATACCCTCTAATAATCCACACACAAAAACCCTAGGACACATTTGGCCAAGCAATGTCTGGTCAAGATGTCAAATATTATTAATGAGAAAGAACCTAGAAGAGGCTGCAGCAGTTTGCTTTTTCTTGAGCTTACTGGAAAGGGAAGGTTTCCACCTCTCCTCCCTGCTGATTTAATTGAGTACTATTGCTTCTGAACTTTGAATTCAGTAAGCAGCAAGTGAAGTAAGCTGAGGACAAAAGGGCAAAGCAGGAAGAGGAGAGAGAAAACGGGACAGTTTAAAAGCTGTTGGAAAAGTAGGATGATGGAGAAGTAATTGGTAGTGTTTCTGAAAAATCAAGACAGGACAATGTTTCTATCTAGTCAGGACTAACAGCAGGATTTAGGCCACATAGTGTCGCACTCTTTACTTTGCAGATGAAATTCTTTCTACTAACTTGTCAAAATGTATTGACTGGTGTTTAATCCTTACAATAATTTGTTAAGGTCCTTAGTCGTCTGGAATGGAGACGACTTAAAATACCTAAGTGCCAGACGAAGACAGATAAGGCTATAAATTTGCTCAGCTAGGACAAGAAAAAACAAACAAAGCTTTTTACTCAATGGATGTCCTGTTAACTAAGTGCAACCTTGCAGTTCAAAAGTCAAAACATCAGTCTACACATAATTTCTCTTCAAATGTTGGACCATTTGAGAACCTTCTGTCCTTTTTGAAATTCTTCAGAAGAAGGCTCTCTCTTTTTCTCTCATTCATTAGCACACATGTAAAATAAGGCACAATATACAGATTCTGACAGACTTGCTGTTAACCTATTTAATGTTCTAATAAAATAGAAAATAAAATAGAAAAGAGCTAAGACTGGAAGCATTAAGGGATTAATTGGGTTTATTATTAATTAGGTTTATTGGAACACATTCAACAAATAAAACAGTAAACTAAGGAGCTAATCATATAGTTAAATAAAGCAACTTTAATCATATAGCAACTAATCATATAGTTAAATAAAGCAACTTACCTGATCCAACTTAAAATTTAAATTGGGTGGCATCCTGATATTATCACAGGATTTGGCCACTCAATTTGCTGCCCAAATGCAGCCCAGGCCCATCTCTGCTTCCAGGGCTGCTCAGCACGGCTTTTTTTGAAGCTGGGAGTTTTCCGGCTTGAGAAAATGGCACCAGAGCAGTCCTGGGACTCGGGCTGCATTCGGGCAGCAATTTCAGTGGCCAAATCCTTGTGATAATATCAGGATGCCCCTGATTTAAATTTTAAACCAGATCAGGTAAGCCATATTATTTAGAGTTGTGATAAGCTTCTTAATCTAGTTTTGGCTGATTATTCATTCTCTCTCTCTCTCTCTCTCTCTCTCTCTCTCTCTCTCTGTATATCTGTAAAATCCTTTGGTAAAATAACCTGGATATCTTACAGTAATTCAGACAGATTAAAGTGGTGTCAAACTGCATTATTTGTGCAGTGCAGATTCAGCCTAAGACACTCTGAATCTGTTACTTGGGTGAAGATGCCTCACTCTGTCTAATAGTATGGGTGATCCTCAATTCTTGATCCTCAGTACTTTGTGCTGTAGCCAGAAGAGGGTCAACTGCTTGAGAGATTGCCATGTAGATTTCTAAGCCACTAGTTGGAGTTCTGGCAACTTTTAACAGTGGTACCAGATCAGTTTGCAAAGTAAGTGAAATAAAACATGGGTTTAGCAACCATTATTACCAATACTAATGCTTTGTACAAGCCCAGATAACCTAGATCTTTGGGCTTCATGATTTTACTATTCACTAGCTAATTTTATTTTCTCTTTTTGTGGGTTTTGTGAATCTGAGCCTTCAGCTTGTCTCACACTCTCCTCCTTTTAAACTGCCCCCTTCCCTTTTAATCTGAAAGATGGCTGTCAGGGAGAACAAAGATTGCCTTCTTTGTGTGTCAGTTTTCAGACAGAGTGGACCAAATGAGAGGAGCAAATGTTCTCCATTTATCTTAATGGTGTGCAAACCTCAAAGCATAACTCTAGCCACTTAAATCCTAAACCTGTTAAACAGTGAGATGCAACATAAACACCCAAGAAGACGATTGTCGAAAGCTCTTGAGAGAAGACAGCTGTTTCAGGGTAGGATCTGGATAACAAAGAAATACCCCAAAAGGAAAAAATAGATTTAAACACAGTAGATAAATGGCTTAAGAGCTTTTAATTTTGTTACCTTTAAATACTACAGGACTAATATACTTGTTCTAACCATGTATCCTAGAGCAGAGGGAATTAGAACCCCAAGATCTAAAAAGCTGCTGTGAAAGAAAAATACCATTCGGAATCCTGAGTGCACAAACTTGTCCTGCAAGTACCAGTGGTACCAATAGCTTCCTTGTCACTAGGGCACATAATCCACTCCAGGTTTAGTCTGAACTCTAAGAAAGCTGTCCAAGATTCCAAACCTCATCCATTCAATAGATTCAACAACTTGGTAAGACCTTTATAATCTGGACTGAAATTCAATGGTTTCACTGCCTGACTGCCATGGGATGGCATTCTCTGGCCTTCCGCACATATATTGACTTCTGGTTCCCCCTCTCCCAAGCCTCATTCATTCCAGCTGTATAATCTAGGATAGGGAAATTGTATTTTTTTCATTGCTAGTGTCAGAAATCCTTGTCAATCTACTGCAGTTTCTCCAAGATCTACCACTAGATATCTTTATTTTCTTTATATCTCATCTTTCTTTCAATAGTGGGACATAAGGTGGCTCCCAGCATGACTAAAAACAAATACAACCAAAACCATAGCAATATTAAATATAAAATGCAATGGGACAGCTCATATTAAAACAAGAAGCAATTTAAGCACCCATGGTGGCAGTAAAAGTACAACATCCCTCCATTCCTCCTCAGAACCAGGTCTAAGTTCTGCCAGCTCTTAATACAAGGTGCCACTCCAAGGAGGGAAAATATCCAAAAATACTTGGAAAATGATTGAAAAACATGTTTTTTTCAGTTTCAAGAAACTCTGATAAGTGCAGAATTCTGGATCGACAAGAACCTTTGCTATTCAGGACTTACCTCTGTGCAAAATTCACACGTGATCTTTCATTTAGAAACAGAATTTTCTGTGCAGAAAAAAATTGCACAGAAAATGCTGTTTCCCTTGCAGAAAATTCTGTTTTCTGCACAAAATGAATTTTTTTTAGAACAAGTCCTAAACTGTGAATAGCCATTGAAAACTATAGTCGTCTTACAGCACTAACAAAATTGCTTGAATCCCTTGCTGCTTCCTTTGAGAATGAAATAATAATTAGATTCCTATTCCATTTGGAACAATGATCTTGTAACACATTTGTTCACATGCCTTCCTTTTCTCTCCTATCATTCCATTATCTTATATTAAACTTCAGGTTTTGAATTTCAAAATTTGAATTTCTTATTCTTTCTCTTCTCTGCTTTATAAAGTATGTAGAGAAAGACTACAGTAATAGAAACACATTTCCATTTATCTGTATAATTAGATTACAAACTGTGTCTCACCACAGACTATTTCAAGACCTACATGTGGGGATATTTGTGCACCCCCAAAGGGCTTCCACAGTCCACCATCCCTCCCAAAAATTGTGGCTCAAGACTACTTGTTCACCCCAACATTGGGATAATAATAATAATAATAATAATAATAATAATAATTTTTATTTATATTTCTCGCCTCTCCCTACGGATCGAAGCAGGATAACAAGTAATATAAAAATACAAAACATAAAATATATAAAATCCACAACAACAGTATCCCCCCCCAATAAAACCCCATAATCCCTCTAATTAAAACTAATACCCTATCCAGT
>CM034703.1:103370747-103400973 GCA_020142125.1 Phrynosoma platyrhinos
AACCATGCCCTACAAGGAACAACTTAGGGAACTGGGTATGTTTAGCCTCTAAAAGAGATGGTTAAGAGGGGATATGATAGTCCTCTTTAAATATTTGAAGGGAGGTCATATTGAGGAGGGAGGTAGCTTGTTTTCTGCTGCCCCAGAGAATAGGATCTGGAACAATGGATGCAAATTACAGGAAAAGAAATTCCATCTCAACATTAAGAGGAACTTCCTGACAGTGAGAGCTGTTCGACAGTGGAACACACTCCCTCTGAGATTTTGTTGGAGTCTCCTTCTTTGGAGGTCTTTAAACAGAGGCTGGATGGCCATCTGTCAGGTATGGTTTGATTTTTAGTTCTTGCATGGCAGGGGGGGTTGGACTTGATGGCCTTTGTGGTCTCTTCCAACTCTATGATTCTATGATTCTATGTATAATGGCTAGGCTTGCTGTGTGGCAATTGTGGTGGGAGTGGCAGTAAAAGCTGCTCACTGCCGCCCTCTCCCCACTGTCATTGCCATTATGTTCTGCCTCCGTTTCCACTGATAGCATTGCCATGGTCCACTTGAAAATGTGACTTGCACTGTACTTACAGACCCTTATTGCAGGGTAAGTCACCAACAGAATTTTTGTTTGTTGTGTGCCTTCAAGTTGTTTCCGACTTATGGCAACCCTAAGCTGAACCTATCATGGGGTTTTCTTGGCAACATTTTTCAGAGAGGGTTTGCCATTGCCTTCCCCTGAAGCTGAGAGAGCATGACTTACCCAAGGTCACCCAATGGGTTTCCATGACTGAGTTGGGAATCGAACCCTGTCTTCAGAGTCGCAGTCCAGCACTCAAACCACTATGCCATGCTGGCTTCCAACAGTCACCAACAGGATTCTAGCTATGTAATAGGCTGAATAAGATATTACAAAGGGTAGAAGTTTGCCATTTTGTGTGGCAGCCTTGTGTTCTTTGCAAAATGTACTTCAATTCTTTATCAGTGGTCCAAAATAGCTTTATAAGGAAGTCTGTGTTGTTTTGAAAATTGTACTGGGAAAGGCATATAGAAATACATGGGCTGGATTCTTTTGCTATGTTTACCCTGTATCACAGTCAGCAGAGGCATTTCTTATAGGAATTGTGTAATTTCCTTTTCATTTGATATAGTTATTTGTACAGTTATAATACTAACATATATGTGTGAAGACGCACAGATATTCTGAAGTGATACAGAACACATTCTCTGCCTGGAACAAATGTAGCAAACATGTGTTCAGAACCACTTAAACCACACTGTAGAATGTAAGTCAAGACCCCCACTTGAAAAGTAATATTTCATGGTTTCCAAGAACATGTGTATTGGGGAAGTAAACCATCGGCTGCATATGCGTGGTAAAACATGTGTTACTGATGGAACTTGTGGCAAAATAGCTCACAACAAATGTGGAAAGGATTTTAATAGATCTAACAGTGGTTTCTTGAGGTGTTTCCACAGTGACAACAAATTTTCACTTAAAATGCGTTGTAGTCTGAAAGCTCAGGCCCCATTCACAGCAGATCTGCATGTGTGTCATATGGTATAGGCACATACCGTTTCAGAGTCATTTTTACTGCAAGAGCTTGTGAGAGCTAGAGATCTTTGGATGAGAATTCTAAAATACCCTCCCTAAACTACAAATCAGGATTCCATTGGAAACAGCCACAGCGGTCAAAGTGGACTCATTTAGCTATAACCTGTCTAATGTGAATAGGCCCCTGACTATTAACAGCCTTGCTCAGATCTTGGGAACTTAGGGACATCAACCATCTGTAAAGTGGAGTTACTCTTTTCCCACTGCCATTTACTTTTTGCCACATTAGCATCTTCTCCAGTGAGTCACATCATCTCATGATGTGTCCAAGTAAGATAGCTTACGTTTAGTCATTTTGGCTTCCAGTGAGAGTTCAGACTTGATCTGCTCTTAAACCCATATATTTGTCTTTTTGGTAATTCACAATACCTGAAGAACCACCTTTCAAATGTGCTGATCCTCTTTCTGTCAGCTTTCTTCACTGTCCAGCTTTTACAGCCATACATCAAAATTGGAAATATTATGGCATGGAAGATTCTCACTTTGTATTTAATGATACATCTTTATCCTTGATTATCTTTCCTTTGTAGCTGTCTTAGCCTTCTGATTTCTTGACTACAGTTTCTGTTTCAGTTAATGATTGAGCCAAGATGAAGTGAAGTGGGTTGCAAAACAGTTGGGAGAAATAGGCCATTAAAATCAGTATAACAACAGAGTTGTTGTGTGCTATAGAGACAGTATCAATCAAAATTCTAACAAAAATCTGCCAACAAATATGGTAAACAAAAAAAAACCATTCTGATAGACAGGAAACCCTCAGTATACATTACAATCCCCAAGAAAAAGAAAACCAGGGACTGCAGTCACCACTAGATTACGGGAAACCTTTGCTTATCTGATGGGTTAGGGGCTGAGCACTGTCAGAAAGTGGAATCGGTTAGAAAGTGGAACCAAGATATTTTATTATTATTATTATTATTATTAAGCTTGCAAATGCATTTTAGCCACTGAAAAACATAAATAGCACACTGTGTTAAATGTGTGCAAAAGTTAAACAACACACTATAAATATAGAAAAGCAAAATAAAATGAACAAAAGCTTACCTGTAATGTCCTTTCTCAGTGTATTACTGTATACTGTATATATGCATTATACTATATCCTCTTTCTGTAGGCAAGCTTTGAGACTGGACTTGTGCAAGTGAGTGGTCCCAAGCAAGCCTTGTAAGCAAGAACTGAGAAAGAGCAGACCCCTCATCAGATTAGTGGAATTTCTCTGTTATTTGCAAGCATCGAAAGAGCAAGCCATTGAAAAGTGATGTGTCAAAAAGTGGGGGATGGTGGTCCTGTATTGTATTGATCTCCCATACAAGCAAAGGGATGCTCAAGATTTTACAACAAAGACTCCATATATTGAGTCAGAAATGCTGGACAAACAGGCTGTGTTCAGAAAAGAAGAGGCACTAGGGATTATATTGCAAATACACATTGGACAATGAGTGCACAATAGAATTTAAGATGAATTTAAGAAGAAAATCTGCCTGTGCTTATAGATTATAACAAAGACTTTGCTTTTGTAGTGACCATGAAAAATTATGACTGTGTGTGTACCACAACATCTGATTGTCCTGTGTGTTTAAATTATACTCTTGACAAGAGGCCAGCAGATATGAAGAAACAGAATAGTTTCCAAATGGCAAGAAGCTGTCATTATATGTTACACTTATATGTTTAAATTATCCAAACAACATATCATACAGAAAGCAGGATTACTTGGAGGAAGGAGGTGTGAAAATTGAGGGAAGTGACATCAATGATTTAATATACACAGATGACACCATATTACTTGCAGAAACTAGCATAGACATTGAACAATTACTGATAAAAGTTAAGGGGAAAAAAGGGAAAAGCAGAGTTTATAGGAATATTAAGAAAATAAAAATAACAACCACAGAATATTTACATAACTTAAAAATAGATTGTAAAGTATAAAAAGTGGACCTGATATAAACTGTTAATTGAACTGTGAAGGTTGTTTGCTTTATTCTAAGAATATTTATTCTGAGCTTTACAATCTGCTTGGGGAAACAGTCAAAGCAAATTTTGCAAAATGTTAACAAGGAGGATCAACTTGGATTGATCTGGGGCTTTGGATAAATTTGTTCTAAAGTTCACACCTGTAGAATCAGGGAAATTGTCCAAAGATGTTGGCATATTGTCTGACCTAGATGAAGGCTCTAGCCCTTCCTCCACCAATTGCTGTAAATCACTAAAATCTGTTGCATACACTTTATTATATATATTTTTTAAAAAAAAAAAGAAGAAGAGAAGTTTAAAGTAGTTGGATTAAAAAGAGTAACCATGAATTTCAAAGATGGCACACTCCAGATGTCTCCCATCTCAGGTATGAACACACAAGACAGTGCCAGATGTGGGCCACTGGAAGGAGAGCTGTGGAGCTTGAAGTGGACAGCTGTAGCCGGTGAGGTCATCAGCACCATTTGGGATGGAAAGAGTTCACTGGAAAGAATCATGCGTCCTCTCTCTCCCCCCTTGCCCGCCTCCCAATCCCTCTCCTTGTTTGAAGTCACTAAGCTTCAGGGTTCAAGGGAATTGTTGCTTTGACTTTATTCTTCTGTAGGCCGGTGGCTGGCTGCCAGCCAGTGGCAGCTGCATATGGGATCATTTGCATTGCATGTAGGGTCTCCAGTTTAAAAGAAGAGAAGCTCCTTCCTTCCCTTAGATCATCTGCTGCTTTAGAGTCAGGGCCACTGCCTCACACAGATTGTATTTTCCCTTTAATCTTTTTTTTTTTTTTTAATTCCCCTGACTTACTCCAAAGAGTTTAACAGCATCCTTGAGTCAGGTCTGACCAACTCATCCTGATCGCTGTGAAAGCCAGACCATGGTGATACAAAGGAGGAATTATATGATATCCTGATGGTGGGAGACACATGCAAGAGGATTTCTGAAGCAAACATATGCTCTTGCCAAGACATTTTGGCGGGTAACAGCCAGTCAATCCATCCATCACCTTGGACACAGCTAACATGAAATCAGCCATTTTTAGTTCACACCTCATGCAGACAAAGCAAGCAGATTTAAGTATACAGCTCATGATCAAACATGCCAGAAGCTTTCATCTATCTTAACAATGCAAGCATTTTATTTTACCTGAAAAAACTGAGATAGTTCTATTTTAATGCCCCTGGTGGGGAAAGAGGAAGAAAAAGGAGTTCCTTGGAGTGAAGAGATAAAAACTGTTGGTTTTATATTAATGATACAAAACCTGGTTTGGCTACAGATATCTTAAAAATTAGAGATATCTGGAAGGAAAAGGTGGTGAAGTAGTGCTGATATATTTCAGCCAACTGATGGGCCCATTTGCATGACATCCTTTCCATGTGTGTGACCCATAAGGGGAAATGCATAGAAACATGTTGCAAAAATTACAGAGTTTGTTACACCAATGAACCAACAAGCAGCAGCAATCTGGAAACTTTACAGGAGTTGACAATCACAACCCATCTGACTTCTGCCTAAAATGGCAAACTGGGGAGAGAAAAGTATTATTCATTGAAAATGTGGAGAATTAGAACTATTCAGTGTAAGAAATGGTAGCAGTAGTGTTGATGATTTTCATGTGTATAGTCAAATATCATAGAAAATATATTCTAAGAGCAGAAATTTCTGTCTGAGGCTCATGTGTTGATTATATTGCTTTTTTTTTTTAAACTATCTTGAAAAGCTTCTCTCATATATTTCATGCAGTTAACGCTATCTTGGCTCAATTCACTTTCACAAAGTCTTGTTGGTATCACTTTAATCCTCTTAGGTTGTAAAGTTCAGAATATTCTACCAGAGTAGTCTAGTCTATATTCTGTTCTCACTCTACCAATATTGTAATCAGTGGGGGGTGTAGGTCATGTTAGAGAAAGTTAAACACATAGTAATTAGTGTGGTAAAATTACATTTCAAATGCATTTCCAGTCATGGGATTAATAGGTCTAATGTTGTTACGCCCCTCAACTTATTCCAAATTCTTGTTTTTGCTTTGTTTTATTAGCTCTGTTATTGCAAAGAAGACTAACCTATCTTACCCTGTCCTGTTTCATGGGCTGTCAAGCTGATTACAGTCAATATTTTTTCCATCTAACACTAGACTGTGATGCTCCATTGGAGAGAAGTGGATCAGATATAAGAAAGGTTGCTTCAGGTCATGGAACATGACCTTTAAGTTGAACAAACAAAATAATATTGGCTGCTTTATAATCAGTTAGAATTCTATAGAAGTTATTCTGTTAGCTCAAAGGAGTGCTAGAGAATGCTAGTTCAAGTTATAGCAAAAGAAAAGTTGTATTGCCTTCAACCCTCAAAAAGTGCTTTGTTGGAAACACATGAGGTCCTGATCCTTGAACAAACTGGGAGAAGTCTGAGGGTTTCATCCTTTCTCTCAATATTACTGGCTTCTGCAGGTCTAAGCCTTCTCTGTCTGTGTTGCACACAAGAAAAATACATTCTTCCTCAAACATAAGAAAAATGTGGGGGGTGGGGAGGCAGGGGTACAGATGATGCAAAGTGGAAGTTTCTGGTATTCAGAGACCTGTTCCTGAATGCAAGAGTTGCACAGAGGAGATACGCTAGATCTGTAGAGAATCTGTAGGGTGGGGTATTTGTGACCTCCCATATGTTCCTATGCAATGCGCAGGTGTGGCTCCTATCATTCCTTGGCACTGGTCATGCTGGCTAAGTGTGATAAAAGTTAAAGTTCAATAACATCTGAAAGGCTACAAGGGTTCGTCATTCCTGTTGTTGATGTTTGGAGGGAGAGAGTTATTCACAATTTTAGGTAACTATGACCCAATAAATTCCTAGCATAAGCATTTGGACTATCTGTCAAAATCACACTGCCCATGCCAGTTTCCACTAGGTTCAGCTTTACTGCTTTAAAAACTAAGAAAACTAAGGAGTTTATCACACAGGGGAAATCCCGTGTGGAAACGGGGCTTTAAATTAGAAAAAACCCGCAAAAGCGATTAGTTTTTCAGACGACGTCGCTGTTAAAATGGGGTTAACCCGAACGGAAAGTAGTCAGAAACTGCTTCTTTTTACTTTCTGAAAATCCTGAAAGTAAAAAGAAGTAGTTTCTGACTACTTTCCGTTCGGGTTAACCCCATTTTAACAGTGACGTGTGTGAAAAACTAACTGGTTTTGTGGGTTTCCCCCACCTTTTGAATCCCGTTTCTGCACAGGATTTCCCCCGTGTGATAAACTCCTATGTTTAGGGACTTCATCACATAACCCTCTGTTTTATTGTGATTGCGTTCATGAAAGGAGGTGCATACATACCAGTTTGGGAGCACTCCCTATGGCATGTTCCTTCATAAGTGTGACCAGATCGTGCTTTCTCTTCTGCCCCTGTCTCCCTGCTCTATGTCCTATCCAGCATGCTCTGTGTGTGCGCGTGTGTAATGCAATTCTGGAGTTATGCTGATGTGGTTTTAAAAAAATAAAAGAAAGTTTTTAAAAAGGCTGTTCTGGAACAGTGAAGGAGATGGGATGGGGAGAGGAGGAGACACTGACATTATGTGACTGCACAACCCTGGAAAGGTCACAGGAGGAATTTATTGCACCTGTGGACTAGTGCTATACCAGCGTGATTGGGAGCTTATTGACAGGTTTTCCCATCAATGGCAGGGTGTGGGCTAACCTCACTTGAAAGACAAGGCATCAACAAGGGGGAGACAGCATTGTGTGTTAGGTATCGCCAAAGGCACTATTATCAAACCTGGTTTAAAAGCCATGTGTGATAAAGTCCTAAATGAAGGCTGTAGAAGGCAGACAATGGAAGACAAAATGTTAGGATTAAGTGGATGGAAATCTGAATCTATCTTTCCCTCCATGGGCTTTCCTGGCTGTTTACTACAGTGCTTCGCAGGCCATCTGAGATGTGGAATCAGCAAATATGGTTTCCCCCTCCCCCAACATGTCAGGGGCTAGCACTAAATTTGTACCCATTGAGTACAAGTGGTTTTTTTCCTGGAAACCCGCCAGGGAAAGGTAGGGGCTAAGCAGACGGGTGGCACGGGGCCGCCCCAAGAAGCTGCAGATTGGGGCCATTCCTCGGCCCCGCGGCGCAGCTTCGCCATCCCAGCTGCGGTGCCTCTTCCGCTGCAGCATGTGCGGACGCTGCAGCGGAAAGGCATCCTCAGAGCGCCAGCCATGTGGAGGGCCAGCTGCTCCAACAACGTCTTCGGGAAGGGGTTGGGGCACCCAGCGTGCGGCTGCCCCTCCCATTCCTTGGCCTGAAGACAGCACTTTGTGCCATCTGCTTAGCCCCATAGTTCATGGCTCAGGGACTGGCAATGGTCCAGGGACTACCACTTTGAGATGCACTGATCTACATATACAGTATAGTGATGGTGGGTTACTGCAGCTTCATGTCGTAGTAGCCTCCATCTATCTAGTATTTTGTGAACAGTTTTGAGCACTGTAAAATAAAGCTTGGTATGTTTTGGCAACCCATGGTCTGAGCAGGAGGGTCATCTTGTCTTGCCATGGTGGACTGCCCATGAATTAGGCATCATGTCTTCTTTTAGTTACAGCCAACATGAGTGTAGTACAGGGTTAGGCAACCTTTCCCCTTTAAGGGCCGAGGGACTTCAGCTCCCAGAATCCCAGAAGCTATTGGCCAACATGGGACTATTGGCCCACATGGCTGAGGCTTCTGGGAGCTGAAGTCCCTCGGCCCTTAAAGGGGAAAGGTTGCCTAACCCTGGTGTAGTAGTTTGAGCACTGGACTATGACTCTGGAGGCCAGGGTTCAAGTCCCCGCTCATCCATGGAAACCCACTGGGTGACCTTGAGGAAGTCACATTCCCTCAGCATCAGAGGAAGGCAAAGGCAATCCAGTCAGAACAAATCTTACCAAGAAACCTTATGATAGTCAGAAACAACTTGAAGGCATCCAACAATACCAACTTTGTTCAGTAGATAAGCTGATACTAGCTCAGCCTCTCTCTATCTTGATTAATTGCACACTTAAGGATATACTTTGAATGGAAGCTGCAAATCTGTCATCTTGCAAAGATGAATCACTGCCTGTTGAACCATCTGCAAACAGCATATACATCTATCCACATTTCTGATTATCAAAAAAAAAAAAAATCCTGCCTTTTTGTAAGTAATTTGAATGTATATGGCTTTGCATATCTTCATTACACTTTTGAATTTTTAACCCTTTCAAGAATACTGATGAAGTCAAGAGAAGGAAGAAATTTTGGTTAACTGCTTAAGCAGCCGCAGCAGCAGAAGTGTTCAGAAAGCATTTAAGACCACATGACTCATGATACAAACACGCAAGTTGCAACCCTGTATTGTACCCAATTGAAGAGCAATGAAGTTTTAATAATGGGTCATTTACTAACACAGAGGTGATGTAGTTTTTAAGAGCTCTTTCTCATTCTAATATGTTTTCTAATATGCTGGGCTGGATTGGTGGGAGGGAAGGGAAACAAAACTTTCTCTCTTGCTCTTTAAAAAAAATCTTGTTAACCTCTCTTCTTTTCAGCCTTTTTTTTTTTTTACCCCAGGGGTTGAGGGGGAAGGCAGCTAAGGAGAACAAACTTGAAAAATATGCTGGACAGTTTGAGTGTTCCCCCATGTCTTTGCAGTCTGTGCACACATCACTGGTTAACTAGAAAGAGGGAAGTAGAAAAAGGAAGCCAGGCCAAGCTTCTAATCTTTGGGAAGCCAGCCAGAATTCATTTAGGACTAGCCAATTCAGATTGCCTGGCTGTGATTTTCTATTTCTTTCTTTCTTTCTTTCTTTCTTTCTTTCTTTCTTTCTTTCTTTCTTTCTTTCTGTTTTTCTCCCCACCCTGACATGGTGGGCAAGGACCTTTCTCATGTCTCTGGGAAACACAACTAACAACAAAATGCAGCAAGAAGCAGTTGTAGCTCAAAAGGATATCAAAGAATTGGGGTGTTTTAAAGCATCCATGTGTCTGGAGAGTGTAAATGTGATGGGGGAGGGCCACAAAAAGAAAACAGAGGTTTTTAAAAGCATCATAACTGCTGTTTAGAAAAGAAAATGTTAACACTAGATCCGTTAACCCCCTGGTATATAGTAACTGGAGATTCCACACTTGGTAGGCTCCCTTTGAAGTCCATTTGCTTTTGTTCTTTACCTAACTCCATGGCATTTTCACAAAACTCATTTGTATGCAGCTCCAGTCAGAGCCTGCCACCCAGAATTCTGTATAGGAGTTCCACTAGCAGACAAAATGAATTTACTGTAGTGACTTTTTTTAAAAAAAGGATTTTGTGGATTTAGGTAGAGGTTGATGATGAAGTATACAACGACAATATCTGAGCGTCCTGGTTCTTCTAAGTTATTTCAAAAGTTTTACCTGAGTGATATCTAGTGTTGAATATATGCTGCTTTATTACACAACAGTGCTTTGGAAATGTTTTACAACTGAACTTAGGTATGAGAACAGTAGAAACAATGAAAACATTGCAAGAAAGCATTGCAAGTAGTAACAACAAAAAACATTGCAAGATAAAGCCAGTTCTTGTATCAGAAACATAATATATATTTGACACAGATATAAAGGCAAGATAGACGCAGATCTGTCTCCGTGGCTGACAATTTATTTTAATTAATAGTTAATGGACAGAATGTTATAACGTGATATACAAATGTGGGAAGGGCACAGAATGATTGAATGTAGACATATATTTATGAACAGTATTATAAAAATAATTTTAGAAGTTGCTGTTGAAATGGGACATTATACAGACTTTATATATCTCAACAGCAAACATTTAGGCACAGAGCAAGTGAAGTACTGAGGAAACATAGGCCTCTGAGGGAATGATACATTTTTTAAATCCTAACATTTACAAAACCCTCAAAGGATCTTGAATATGTTACACAGTCTGATTGGTAACCTGAATACATGTTGAAATATGGGTCACTAAAAATGGGAAATGGGTTTAAGAGAGAATGTTTTACTGGATAGATAGAAAAGCCCTTCCCACACATATTCTATATCATTTTGAATTTTATATGCATTTCCATACCAAACAATCTGCTGAACTACTGTCAAAGAAAGATACAGAAATGCACTTGCTAGTCTCAACTAAATTAGATCCAAAGAAGCAGCAATGCCATTTACATTAAATGCTTATTTTCCACCCATCTACCCCTTAATTTCTCCCCAAAGTGGGACTCAAGGAGACTTACAAAATAGAAATAGAATTTTTTTACAGCAGATATATATGGTTAACAATATACAAAAGGCTGAGGTCAAAAACATTATTTAAAAACAAAATTAAAAGCATTTATAATATTACTTTAGAACAAAGAACAAAAACAATATAGAATTGTTTAAAAAAAACCCAATCAAACTGGATCTAGGCCTGAGGAATAGTACAGAATGATTTCTCAGTGTTGTGTATATGTCTGTATGTATTTTTAAAAAGATTCTCAGAACAATTTTGTAAAATAAAACAACACCAAGTTTTTATAAATATGACAAGCACACCAGATTCACCTGGGGACCAGGTTCAAACATCTTGTACAAGAATAAATACATTCAAAAGTTTCACTTACTATTGATAATAACTCTTCAATATTAGCAGCAGCAACAGCACATTATGCTTATATTTATGCCAATTCAGCCTTTATTACAGATATGAGACTAACTAAGCATGGCTGACAAATATTAAAATAGCCATCGATAAATACACATAGATAAAAATGCAAAAATCATATTTAAATTATTTAGAGAATTAAAAGGGCACAGATATCCTAAAGGTACCAGATCATGTCTGATCTTGGAAGCTAAGCAGTATCAGTCCTGGCTAGTATTTAGATGGGAGACTGCCAATGAATACCAGGTGCTGTAGGCTATATTCAGAGGAAGGAACTGGCAAAACAACCCCTGATTATTCCTTGCTTAAGAAAAACCTATGAAATCCATGGGGTCTCCTTAAGTGACTTGAAGGGACATACATACACATAGGACCTTACCACACGGGGGTCTCAAGCGGTGACATCCCCATCGCTTCCCAGTCCTGTCGCGCTTCCTGCTGCAGCTGATCCCACAACGTCGCAGGGAGACCCCGCCCATCCCCGTCGCATCCCCGTCGCTTTCCGGTCCTATCACGCTTCCTGCCGCCGGCTGATCACACGACGTCACAAGGTAAGCCCTCCCATCCCCGTCCTATCGCGCATCCTCCCCCCAGCTGATCACACGACGTTGCGCCCATCCCCATGCCATCCCCGTTGCATCCCTGTCACCATGCGGATCCATGGGCATCATCCAGAATCATCCCCGTTCTTTTTAATTTTGGTTTGGACTGGGTATTGCATTTCCCGAAACAGGGGATGATTCCAGAAATGATGCCATGGATCCACATTGGGACGGGGATGGCACGGGGATGGCACTGCTTAGACCCCGTGTGATAAGGCCCATAGAATGAAAAAGAATTGAAAATATATCCATTGAAAGACAAAGAGCAAAAAAGAGTAGAGCACACTTAAAAATCCTTCCTTTAGAAACAGTTCCCCATAGCCTGTTGGGAGTTGGGGGAAGGTATTGACCTGCAAAGAAAAGACAACAAGAAGGAAACCAGTCTAATCCCACTAGGAAAGAGGTTCAGAGCCCAAGAGCAGCCACTATGAAGGCCTTCTTCTTGTCTGTTCCCACCAAAGGTGTCTGTGAAGAGCCTCTTCAAAGATCCCATGGTCTGGTCACATGAAGTTATGACCCTGGGCCTGAGTCATACACAGTATTATGGGTCAGAAAAATGTATTTTAGTTATGACTGGAAACTGACCAGTAGTAGCTAAAGGAGCTGTGAAGTTTATCACACAGGCAGAAGAAATGGGATATTAGTACTATGCTCATGCAATATCCTTAGAATATTGTGCATTATCGTGATGATTTTCACATGACGTCATTATTATGAATAAAGCAGTAAAATCATGCCACTTTTTGTTCACAGGATTTCCCCGAATATGAAAAGTGACATGATCTTGCCACTTTATTCAAGGGATAATCATGCAATAATAATGACATCTCGTGACATTGTGTGAAAAGCCTTGCGCTGGTGATATTTACAGAATATTAACAGAAGCATAGCACTAATATCCCATTTCTTTTGGCCGTGTGATAAACTCCAAGGAAGTTATGTGCTCCCTGAATCCAGCACTGTTTCTGTGAAATTTTCCATGATTTAATTTTGACAAATGTGAGAGGGAGTCATTTTTTAAAAAAGAAGTTTTGCACAAAACAAAGTATTTGGCACAAAATGCATATTTATTTCTGTACAGAAATGACCACTTTTCACAACAAAGATTTTTGTGCAAACATTTTTTTTAACATTTTGAAACTTTGGGATAACAGTTGACAATGTTCTTGAGAAATCAGTGACTCTACATCCCTAATATTACAATACTTCAATATTGCAACTGTTTCCTGCAGGGTGGTTTTTGTGGTCAAGAGCAGTGATGGCAAATATGTGGTTTGCTGGCACCGGACAAACAGTTGCCATCCCATTGCAGCTGCTGGGTCCCTATAGTTAACTTGAAGGGAAGACATTTCCCTCCAAATGGGCATTATAATTGAATCATGAACCAGAAACCATGGGGAAAAGGTGGGATACAAGTGCAAGTAAATAAGCAAACTAACAAACTAAACTAATTTAAGGCAACACACTTAGCATGGTTCCTAAAAATTTTGCTTCTTCAAATCTGTAAGAAAAAGTATGTTTTTCAGAGAAAATGTGTTTAAGATAAAGGATATTTAGGATGAATTATTGTGATTCTTCTCTTTAGAATCCATTATGAAAGAGAGTCATCCCCTCTGTCTAGGCTTAACTTCAAAAATATAATCAGGTCCCCTCTCCAGCAATACTTTTTCCTAGGTGGTACCACCATGATGATGACATTCAAAAATTCTGGCCAGCATGACTTAAGTGTGAACCCTACATCATTTCCCAAGTTGTATCTGTACTGCAGAAATAATGCAGTTTGACATCACTTTAACTGCCATGGCACCATCCCACAGAATCCTGGGGTTTGTAGTTTGTTGTGGCACCAGAGCTCTCTGACAGAGAAGGCTAAAGGTCTCACAAAACTACAAATCCCGGAATTCTGTAGCATTGAGCCATGACAGTTTAATTGGTGTTGGAGCTGCATTATTTCTGCAGTGTAGATTAGGCTCCAGAAACCTTTGCAACATACAAAAATTGTATAAAGATTCTTGCTTCTTCATTTTCCTTATTTAAAATGCATCATGATTATGCCTCCTGTACTAGCTGCACAGCCTTAGCCTGAGTCCCTTTCTGAAATAAGTGTTAACTCTTTCCAATAGTTTTTCACCTGCATTATTTGGCAAGGAATAGCTATCATTTAACCAAAGACATTAAACAGTGTTCCTTCACATCAGTATGAAAGTCAGTGCCCTTCCACCTTGTTCATCAATGATAGCAAGGATGTATATCCAAAGACAGCCATGTGGCCATACAACAAAATATAAAGTCCACAAAAAAGCAATAACTGTATTGGCAAAGGAAATGCAGAAAATGCAAGCTTTTGAAGCTTCATTGGCATCTTCATCAGACAAAGATGAAGATATTAAAAATCATATGGGGGGGGTTAGGGTGACAATGTTAGAGTCTCAGGCTGACATTTTGTCTCAGATGTTATTCCTAATGTCAGTTAAGATGGTCAGTTGTGTCGGCAGAGGCTACTCCTTCTTGGCCATGTGAAGACTAGGGTCACAGAGCAATAAAAGACATAATAAAATTTCAACTCCGTTAGCAACAGAAAAGTAACTTCCCATGAGATCCAGCCATCCCTGTCCCCTGCAACTCCTTCTTTGGCAGAGAACATTGACTTTTTCAAGGAGTCTCTGTACTATTGTTACAAGGATCTAGTATCTCTAAGCAGGCTCAGAGGTGTAACATGTCACATGGCTGTGACAAGCCAGATTTGATGCAAGCGAGCCATAGGTCCTTGGCTGTGTGGAGCTCTACAAATCTCTTGTATGTTGTAGTGATGCAGCTCCTGCTAGGAAGCTCTGACTCAGCTATTTTGTTTATCAGAGCCCAGCTGCTTTTTGAGGTGGGGAGTTGTGGGGGATTTTAATTTTAATATATGTCCAATGAGACTCATTTCTTGTTCGACTAATTTCCTCTAATTTCAGCATTACCATTGATTTTTTCAGGGGAGCCCATTTTTTCTGAAAGCTCTCTCTAATTTTCTACTAGCAATTACTGCCATCATCATAAAGATTTTAAGCATGCAAATGCAAATTAGCCATGCAAATGACATGATGCATTTGGTATCATTGTGTGTTTTCACATACCCACCCACTCACACCTCTTGAGTGTTTTCTGGTTAGTGGAGGAGAGGCACTTCCAGAAATTAACAGCAAATGCATCAGGAAAGTTGCAAACCTGCAAGAAACCATGTCTTTTAAAAATGTTATTCCCCCTCATTTTTACTGATATCATTTTCAAGCAAGACCTTGATAATAAAGAGCCATATATCTTTAAAATTACAGAAAAAAATGTTAGGAAATATGTACCTGTCACCATGGCACTACCTTTCCAGGGTGGAAGGATTGTGTGCTCCTGTGAGCCAAGAGGCTAGACTGATGGCAGCAGTGCTGCTGGTAGGGTCCCCTGTGTCAAACAGGCTTTTGCTCAGTACCCAGACAAAATGTGTCAAACAACTACTGGGCAGCAGTAGTAATAGTAGTGATGACACTGGAAAAGGATCTCTCAGAGACAACGGTAGTGGCACCATAGCTAATGCTTGTTAATACTGCACAGGACGAGGTATGGTAACCCCCTTTTGAATGTCTTTTATCACAAAAACATTATGATGAGACAATCCAAATGAAACAAGAGATAGTGTCAGAAGATCAGATCCACAGGTCACATGGCACTCAATGAGCAGAGGACAAGTACGAGTAGCGCTGTGGCTAATGATGCAACTGGACTTAGGATGACAGGAAGTTCAGTTGTTGACATGCTTAGAGGTGAACGGAAAGTCTGAAGCTGCACAACTCATAATATAGGAATATGGAATGTAAGAAACAGGAATCGGGGTAGCTAGACAAGAAATGGAGCATATAAATACCACAGTATTTGAGGTGAATGAGCTAAAGTCGAAATTTTGAGTCAGATGATTACAGTGTTGTATTCAGAAAATGAAAATCTAAGAAGAAATGGGGCAGTAATACTGAGGAGAGAGTTAGCAAAAGCAGTCAAAGGACACAATACAAAGTCTGACTAAATTGTATCAGTAAGACGTCAGGGAAAACCCATCAATATAACCATAATCCAAGTTTATGCTCAAAAACTTGATGTATCTTTGCCTCAGAGGCAGAAGAAGAAGATTGATTGAATTTTGCAAGGTCAACAATTTTTTCATCACAAACACATTCTTCAAGCAACCAAAGAGGCAACTGTATACATGGACATCACCTGATAACAATAGGAGCTTCATTTATACACCACTTCATACCATGCTATGCAGTTTCTAAGTGGTTTACAACTGTAAGCTAATTGCCCCCAACAAGCTGGGTACTCATTTTAGTGACCTCGGAAGAATGCAAGCCTGAGTCAAGCCTGAGCCCTAGTTGGTATTGAACTCGCAACCTTGTGGTTTGTGAGTGAGTGGCTGCAGTACAGGCATTTAACCACTGCACCACCAGGGCTCCTGATGGCCAATATATAAATCAAATAAACTACATAATTAGAAGGAGGAAAAGCTCCATTTCCTCTGCAAAAGCAAGACCAGGAGAAGATTGTGGCACAAACCATGAACTACTAATATTAAAAATTAGAGTTATAGGAAAACACCAAACCAACCATCACATCAAAACACAACCTGAAGAACATCCCCATGGAATTTAAAGATAAAGTTTTTTAAAAATGGTTTTGCACTATTAAACACAATTGTGTGGGAGACAGACGAACCTTGGACAGAAGCCAGGGACTTTGTCAGGAAGGAATGCAAAAAGACATTCCAGTGGATGACACATGAAATTCTTTAACTGAAATTTAACTGCCATGAAACATTTCAAGCAGTTAGGGACAGATGAGAAACAAAATTAAAAGGTGACAGAAATAGAATCATAACTTTAACTGCCATGACTCTATCCTATAGAATCCTGGGATTTGTAATCTGGTGAGGTATTCAGTCTGGTCTGTCAGAGAGCTCTGGTGCCTTATCAAACTACAAACCTCACAGTTCTGTAGGATAAAGTCCTGGCAGTTAAAATGATATCAAACTGTTTTAATTCTGCAGTGTGGATAAATCCTCAGTAATTTATCAGAATGGAGACAGCAGTCATGAAACCAGAAGATGATTAAGGCTGCATCCACACTGGAGCAATAACCCAGTCTGACACTGCTTCAACTCTACTCTGCTTGGGGGCTACAGCAAACTTCAGTTCCAATAATTCCATAGCATAGCGCCAGGGCAGTTAAAGGGGTGTCAAACTGGGTTATTTCTGCAGTGTGAATGCAGCCTAAGAGAGTACAAAAGAAGTAGAAAGATCCTAAAGTGTAAAGATACATAATTGAATGCTAAAATAGGATGGTCCATGCCATTAGACAAGAAAAATAGCTGATAGGAAGACAATTCATTTGAGATGTGGTGCTGAAGGAGAATTCTGTGAAAAACCATGGACTGCTAAAAGCCAAATAAATGGATCCTAAAGCAAATCAAGCTAGAAATATCTCTAGCAGCCATGATGATTAAGCTGAGACTGTACTCCTTTCAACATATCATGAAAAGACATGACTTACTAGAAAAGACAATATGCTTGGAATGGTAGAAGGTAAAAGGAAAAGGGGAAGACAGCATTCCAGATGGATGCACTCAATAAAGGAAGACAAAGCCCTGAGTCTGCAATACCTGAGCAGAGCTGTTGATGATAAAGTGACTTGGAAGTCTGTCATTTATAGGGTCATCATAAGTTGAAATTGACTTGGCAGCAACTACCAACAACATGTACCATTCTTTACAATTGTAGCTTAGGATCTCTTTAGGGGAATTTTAATTAGCTCAGTTATTCACTGGGCTGAGCTACAAATAGCCCTTTTGGGGTCGTTCTCACTTGCATACCAAGAGAAGAGAATAGGGAATCACAGTGACAGAATTCTTTCCATTAACTGAATTTTATTAATGGGAAAACACACAGCCAGACAATCATACACACACACATGTGCACAAGATGCTAAGGAATATAGGAGTGAGTGTTGGAATACACAAGAGGCTCCACTAACAGTGATACTGATTATCGATGTGATGACTCCAGATGGTTCCAATTAGATGACAGAGCATTGGACTCAGCCATACAAGAAGCACTGAGGGAAATGGCCGCAAGTAGGAACTAGTCAGAATTCTAAGTGACACAGAGTCCCCTTGCATTCTATCTAGCCCAAGGAAACAAAATAAATTTTTATATAGGCCAAAACTGATATGATAGCCATGTTTAAATATTTGAAGGGATGTCATATTGAGGAGAGAACAAGCTTGTTTTCTGCTGCTCCAGAGACTAGGACCCGAAACAATGGATGCAAGCTGCAAGAAAAGAGATTCCACCTCAACATTAGGAGGAACTTCCTGACAGTAAGGGCGGTTCGACAGTGGAACACACTCCCTCGGAGAGTAGTGGAGTCTCCTTCCTTGAAGGTCTTTAAGCAGAGGCTGGATGGCCATCTGTCGGGGATGCTTTGATTGGGAGTTCCTGCATGGCAGAGGGTTGGACTGGATGGCCCTTGTGGTCTCTTCCAACTCTATGATTCTATGATTCTAGCCTGAGGCAAAGATACATCAAAGGGCCAAATCTGCATGAGAAATGATCACTCAAGATAGGGTTTCAAAGATGGGGAATGGAGTTGTAAATTAGCCCTCTCCAGCTTGAGTGAAAAACATCCTGCTGTAAATTATCTAGCCTTCCTGCCTTCAGAGTTGTGAATCTTCCCTTATCTGCAACTCCCAAACTATCTGACTGATCTGTTAATGGGGTATCTTGGTACATGACTTGCCGTCTTTGGGCTCATGGCTGTCTATAGTTCAGAATCCATTTAGGGCCATGGAAGGGTAACACACAGCAAAATTGGAAGGTTTCCAGTATTCCATAACACAATCCAGACAATAAATTGTATAAAGATGCATATAATAATAATAATAATAATAATAATAATAATAATAATAATAATAATAATTTTATCCCACCCCTCTGCGATGCAATCAGGGTGGCTTGCAGTATTAAAACCAAGATAAAATACATACAAAACCCCAAAACCCTCCCACCCCTTAAAAAGATATTAAAGAAAGAACGATATAAAACAAACTTAATAACATAATCACAAATAACATAACAATCATAATAACAGCAGCACAAAAAGGGGGAAGAAGGATTAATCTAGGTTGAGGGGACAAGAAAACTATTCAGGAAAGGCCTCCCAGAAAAGATCTGTCTTAACAGTCTTTTTAAAGCTGTTCAAGGCGGTAATAAGATGGATCTCGTCTGGCAGGCCATTCCACAGTACTGGAGCAATAGCAGAGAAGGCCCTCTGGGAGGTTGCAAACAGCCTTGTTTTAATGGACTGTAGCAGATTCCTCCCAGAGGACCTGAGTGCGTGGGGAGGATTGTATGGAAGGAGGCGGTCCTGGAGCTAGGTTGGATCCAAGCCATTTAGGGCTTTAAAGGTCATAACCAACACCTTGTACTGTGCCTGGAAACTAATCAGCAGCCAGTGCAGTGATTTCAACACAGGTGTTATGTGGTTTCTCCTGGATGTTCCCGAGACCACCCTGGCTGCCATATTCTGCACCAACTGAAGTTTCCGGGTTAGGCTCAAGGGTAGACCCATGTAGAGCGCATTACAGAAATCAAGACATGAGGTTAATTTCCAGGTCCCTAATTTCCATAAAAGGGCGCAGCTGGCGTATCAGCCAAAGCTGATAGCAGGCGCTCCTAACCATTGCATTTACCTGATTTGACATCTGGAGCGACGGGTCTAGGAGCACCCCCAGATTACAAATACAGTCCTTGGTGGAGAGTGTGACCCCATCCAGGACTGGAAGTTGTATTCCCAGATCTGGTTTCGGGGCTGCAACTGTAAGTACCTCCGTTTTGTCTGGATTCAGCTTCAGTCTGATTTTCCTCATCCAGTCCATTACTGCCTTAAGACAGTCATTGAGAGGAGAAATGCCATCTGAAGTCGAAGCTGAGGACCAAGACATGTGTGTGTGTCTGAGTGTGTATATGTACAAACACACTATAGGAGTCTCAATCCTGTATGATCCTAGAAATTAAGCAGGGTCAACCCTAGTTACTACTTGGATGAGAGATTGCCAATGAATACCAGGTGCTGTAGGCTATATTTCAGAGGAAGGGACTAGCAAACCCACCTCTGAGTATTCCTTCCCTAAGAAATCCCTATGAGATTCATGGGATCACCATAAGTCTACAGGGGATATGAAGATACACACATGCTGCCCTTTTTGATATTGCTGTTTTAAATATGCCATTAGTATATTTTAACTGCTTCTAACTGTATGTATTCTATCTGGATCCTTGGTGAAATGCTTTTGGATAGGATTTTAGGATAGCTTAGATTAAAAATCTAATTGATGATGATGATGATGATGATGATAGAGAAACAGTGTTGTATGAAGATGGGTATAGCCAATGAGGTTTCTGTGTAGTGATGGCACAACAGAAAGGCTGGCATATTTATAAGTGACAGTGAACTCTCAAATGCTGAGAAACATCCTCCTATGTCATATTATCTCCCAAAGCACACTGGAGTATCTGCTATTCATTTGGCTAATGAATTTACTTTACTGTATTCAAAGAGATTTCATTATTTGGTGTGAGGGGGTGGGTGGGTTACAAAAAAAGAAACTGGATAATGGGGAAAAACCCTCTCTGGGATAATAATAAAAGCATCCCTGTTTGGTTGTTTAAAAAGACAATATAGTAATTGTGTTTTGCAGCAATGTAGATGGGAAAAAGAAAGAGGGGAAGTTGGATATTCTCCACCTTTTTGTTTCTGTCTGTTTATACTTCAAAGACTTCCTTCTTCTTTAAAAATAATAATACATTAAGTAGATCATGGGACAGATGTTTTCACAGTTCTGCATCTGTTCTTAACTTTTTACTGAGCTGTCATTATAAAGGGAAGCAAGAAGTGAGGGAGCTGGGGAGAGGGGGAAAAGCACAGAGACAGAAAATCTGCTTCAGATTTCCCAAATTCTGTTGTCTAGCCAAAGCCTGGAAAAGTTACTTTTCTGTACTCCAGCTCTTAGAATGCCCCCAGCAAATGTTTTCAAAGAATTACTCATGCTAATCTCTTGCAGAGAAGGAAAGGAAGGGAAGGAAAAAAGGAATGTACCTTTAAGACTGGTTTTTATTTTAGCATGAGCTTCAATGAATGAAGTGGGTTTATATCCATGAAAGCTCATACTAAAATAAAAACCAGTTAGTTTTAAAGGAGCTGCCACATTTCTTTTTTTCTCCCCTTTCCTCCCTCCTTTTACCCAGTAAACGTGCAACATCAGTGACGTCCCCACCCCTGGTGTCACCAATGCAAGAGGAGACCTCCGCTGTTACAGCAAAGCCAGGAGGGCCACAGTGGGAGGAGGCTATCACTTCTCTTCTGGGGTGTCACCCCACACCTTCTATTCACACCATTGGATTACATTTTAGAAAAAATAATAATAGAACCTTGTGGTAGATGATGGATCTCAAATCACATCTCTTTCTCTCTGTCTTCTTCTTCCTTCCACAGTATAAAATCTTGCCTAGCAAACAGCCACCAGAAGTGTTGCATTGTTTCAAAAGCAGGCAACATCCTGGTGCTAATTAAAAACAGGACCATTTTCTTTCTTTAAAAAATTTTTTGAGAGTAAACAAATTGAACATACAGTAACATCTGTCTCAAGTTGTATGCTCACAAGGGCTTCTTACTAGTTTTGCCTGATTGTTTCAATAATTAGAGAGCGGGACCCACCAGTAAGCCTGAGCTGCTAAAAGACACGTATGGGAATAACATGTTTAACAAGACTGTGTAGTGTTTCCTTGTAAACCCTGTGCCATAAAACCCTATTTCTAAAAGAGCTATTTCCTTACAACCTTGCAAGATAGGGTTTTGGTTTTATGCACACCAATATAACACTTTAATCTTCAACAGCAAAGCATTGATTACCACATCTCTTTTAACCTGACTCTCATGTGCATTGCTATTATTAATAAATGATTTACCATTCATTTGCCTCCTGAAACCTTTGGGAACCTGATGTAGTCTGGTGCTCAGTGCTGATGCCATGTAGAATGGCAGTAGGATTCAACTAAGTTGGATCTTATTTCTCCACTTGCACAAAGAAGAAAGATGCTTTCTACATAAGGCAGGAGTGAGGACAACACATTATGGAATCCTACATATTTATTTATTCTTTATATTTACACTTTCCCTAAGGATTATAAATGGGTATTGGTGGAATTAGGGATGTGAAAATCTTTTGGTCTTCATTGTGTGGTACATTTCTTCCAATCCCACCTACATTTTTCTTGCTGTTCTTGTTTTGTATTAGGTTGCAAAACATCATTTCTCTATCCTGTAAAGCAGGGGTAGGCAACCTTTTTGAGCTGGGGGCCGGTCCTCCGAAGTCCTCCCCTCTGCCGGGCCGAGAGGGGAGAACGGAGGCATGCGCGCACATGCACCCCCACCACCGTGTGCGCCCCCCACATGCGCCGCCACCGCCATGGTGCGCATGGCCGCAGCTGCCTCCACACATGTCGCAGCTGCCATTTTGATTTCCAAATGGTTGCCGCGACGCGTTTGCGCATGCCATGGAAATCAAAATGGCGGTCACGGCACGCACGGCAGCCAAAACGCGCAGTGGCGGCGGCGGCCGGGGTCCGCCTGGGCCGGTAAGTTCAGGGACCTGGGCCGGAACTGGCCCGGGGGCCATAGGTTGCTGGCCCCTACCATAAAGAAATTCATACTTATTTTGCTGTGCCTTATTGTTTTTAAACATTTCTTTTATGGTGGTGGCACAAATTTTAAAAACATTTTCCCCATGGCTAGAGTATGTTTGTGCATGTGTTAAAAAAATAGATATACAGTACATTTTTCTTGCTATTCTTGTTTTGTCATGTGCCTTTGTTATTGGTGAGGGCCTTCAGGGTGTTTCTGACTTATGGTGGCCTTATGGTGAATGCATCACAAGGTTTTCTTGGCAATATTTGTTCAGAGGGGGGTTGTCTTTGCCTTTGCCTGAGGCTGAGAGAGTGTGACTAGCCCAAGGTCAACCAGTGGGTTTCCATGGCTGAGCAGGGATTTGAATCCTGGTCTCCAGTGTCACAGTTTAACAATCAAACAACTACACCATGCTGTCTCTCCATATGCATATATGTCCATATAATTCAAGAAAGTAAAATGAGAGGAGAGAGAAGAGAATTTGATGCTTTTAGTTTCTTCCTGATATCCAGAAACAGATATGTGCACACTTCTGTTAAACAGTTTTGTAGACCATGAATTAGAAAAATTACTAAAAATTACTAAAAATTACTAATTGGTTCGTGAGAAATGTATTTCCCTTTTCACCCTGGGAGTGGGCATCTACCTTGTTACTTCACAAGAACTGTATGAGGTAGATTATGCTTTGAGACACCACTCACTACAGCAAAGTATGTGTAACTGGGATATAGATGTACAGGTTTTAATTTAGATGGATCCTCCAGCTGTTTCCATGGTTCATGCAACTTTGCTGTCCTTGAAATTGGCAGTATGACCATTTAAATTTCTAAGGAAAGTCATTCAGGGAGTAGGTGCCCTGTTTTAAAGGAGAATTGTTTCCTGGAGCTTCTAGGAACATGATTTGCCTCTAAAACAAGGTATGCATTCCTGAAATGCATGGATTTAATATAAAAACATGCCCTGGGGAAAGCTGACCTGGGATTTTCCCTCAAGTCTAGTTGCAGCCTGCAACAGGATCTGGGGGCATGGAATTGGCACCCACATTCATAGAAGTTGCTGTTCCTGGTCTAGGTGGCAGGAAGACTCATATTTAGATAGGCTTGCAAGTCAATCCACAAAATCAATTAGCCCACAGGTTTTATTAAGCTACCTGGCTTACTTCATATCTATCTGTATTAGTTATTAGTTGGCCCTATTTGTAGTTAGCAAAAAGAGAACCAGCTCTCTTCTAACTTACCAAAAAAAAAAAATCCTATTGATTATCTGGGTGAAATTTTGACCAAATCATAGGCAACAACCAAGAGTTTTCCAAGGAATGAAATTTGCCTTTGGAAAATTTCAGTCCTTGGGGAATTCTTTTGACAATGGTTATGTGAATACACGTGTGTATGCTTGAGTGTAAGCATACACACACAGTTGTCATTGTGTACCTTTCAGTTGTTTCCAACTTATGGCAACCTTAAAGTGAACTTCTCACAGGATTTTCTTGGCAAGATTTGTTTGGAGAGGGTTTGCCATAGCCTTCCTCTGAGGCTGAGACTGGAACTTCCCCAAGATCATTCAGTGTGTTTCTGTGGCTAAGCAGGGATTCGAACTCTGGTCTCCTAGAGTTCTAATCCAACACTTACACCACAACATCACACTGGCTCTTCTTATTATGCCATCTGCAATAAGTTAAAATCTATTTTTATGTATGTGTTCTAGGACAAATATGTTTATTTGCCAACAACAAATGTGCTTTTCTTCAATAACATGTTACAAATGTAGCTCTTGCTTTAATTAGTTCTGTTCTTCAGAATTCTTTGGCAGAAAGTCTTTAACATCATCTATGATATTACACATTCATGTAGCATTTTTAAGCTATACATGCCTGGTTGAAATTTGCACCTGTAATGTCTGATGTGCAGTGGTTTATTTATACATTCATGCCAGAAATCACATGCAAACTCATGCTTAAAAGATGTAGATCATGGTTGAGAGCCATATCATACAGAGCCCTTTTAGGTGAATGGTCTAATACTGTATTGGTGAACCTATGGCACGCATGCCATGTGAAGCCATTTTGGAGGGCACGCGGAGAGACAGCAGGGCAGGGAAGAGGAGAAACAGTCACACGCTGGAGACAGCTGAAGGCCCAGGATGGAGGGAAGAGGAGAAATAGGTGCATGAATCTTCCTCTGGAGAGGCAGCTGAAGGTCTGGGAGGGTGCCGGGGAAGAAAGAGAATCAGGTGCATGCATCTTTCTCTTCTTCACCCCTCACCTCTCCAGGCCTTCAGCTGTCTCCTGAGAGGCAGCTGAAGGCCCGAGAAGGTGGGAGGAAGAAGTCCCACCCCCTGGAGAGTGGAAGTCCCATCCCCCCCCAAACTGGATAAAACCTGGTGCCAGAAGGCATTTTAGTTTGGGCACTCGGCCCCTAAGAGGTTCACCTTCACTGTCCTAAAATATGTAAAATGGGAATGTCACACTTTAGTCAAAAGAGGTGATTTGTTCAGTGTCACAGCAGTGAACATTGAGCTTGGAATGTAACTAGTTACAAATAATTCAAGCTATGATTAAGTTATAGTGTGATTAAAAGCTGAAGAAGAATACCTATTCATTTTGTAGTGCTAGCCCATGTTTTGATGTGGATACTGAGACAACACCAAGGGGTTGTTCACACGACGTTATAAACCGGTTTGCAAATCAGCTTAAAAGTGGGTTGTTCACACTTGTATCAGGGTTTTCCAACCCAAATTGGGGTGGGCCCAGCACAAATCCCCCTTAACCTGGGTTTTTCGGAAGTAGGGATTTTAGTAGTTCTTTTGAAAGAATTGGTCTTTTCCTACCAGTCACAAATGGGAACTTGCTGTTTATTCAATTCGGAGCAGATGAAGGGAGGGGTTAATGCACAGAGGCAGATCATGCCCATCTCTTTTCTCTCTCACTGCCAGCCAAAGCCAAAGCCAGGGAGGGGGTTCTCCCAGGAACATCATTAGTGTACTTTAAAAATAAAATAAAATGACAGTGTATGCACACTTTTGCAATTGCATGGCTGCAATAAACCGTACCTTTAAATACTGACATCATCAATATAATAAAGTTGCACATGATTTGATTGACTTTTTAATAAATATAAACCTTATCAGTGGGGGTGGGGGTTAGGGTCATCATAAACTGGAAATGACTTGAAGGCACACAGCACACCCTTCCAATCTTGCCACACACAATGTGAAAGGACCCTAATATTGTCTTGCCCCATTGTGTCCCAAATAAACAAGCAATTTGAACATCTTAAAAACAGCTCTATAGTAGGCCAGACTATTGCACCAACATGGTATTTTAAGCACAAATAACTACTGTTTAAAAAGAAAACAACAACAACAAGATTAAAGTTCAATATCATTGTTTATTAATAAACATTTTCACACCATTGTGTATTCCTGTATTGAAGGGAGTTGGATTGGATTGCCTTTGTGGTCTCTTCCAACTATTTGACCATATTCTGGTAGAAAGATATACAGCTCAGGTAAACCTATGGAAAAGAGCACCTATGAAATAAGAAAATTAAGTGCGAGAGGGCTGGAATGGTCTGGTAAGGCCAGAGGAAAGGAATTTGATTTGGATGGGGGGGTGCGCAAGCGTGAGAGAGAAAGAGAAAAGTAGTGGAGAGTTTTCTTCCTCTTGGCCATCTGAATGCCTTTCCTCTTCAGTGCATTTCGACTGCTTTCGTGTAGCTTTCTGCTTGGGTCCATTTTTGTGGCACACTAACTTTGGCCCTGTGCCAGTGTGACAATCACTACCTCCTGAGCCGCTTCTCTTCTGTCAGAGATTATTTCTTGGGCTTCTTTGTCTTATTGGTGGGTGGGGGAAGAGGGAGGGCAGAGGGGGGCAATTTCTAAACTGAAACAGGATGTCCTGCTGGTGTCTCAGACTCTGAAAGGCTCCATTTCATTGCCTGCGCTGGCGACACAAGATGGCTTAAGTTAATCCAGGAGGACTTAGGCGGCTGCAGGATTCTTCTTGGGGGGGCCCTCCTTTTTTGCGATTCAAAAACCTCAGAGAGATGCCGCCTGGACTGGCAACACAGAGGTTCTTATAAAGCACAAGAAAGCCAAAGGGAAAGTATCAAGTTTTAACATGTTATCTCCATACTGTAAACCTGCTCGGGATTTCTCTTTCAACAGCAATGGCAGTACAAATGTAAGACACTCAAGCACAGCTCCCCTGCACATACATGTTCGCACGTTCCAAGTTTAAACCACTGTCACTTCAAAGAGAACTAAATGTTGTTATAGACGTATTAAAATTGCTATAGATTGTCATAGTGTACTTCCCCCACAGCCTTAGAAGTTAAAAGATTGTCAAAATCATCCTAATATATATATATAAAACACTGAGAGGAACCCTTTTGTGTATTACCAATGCATGTACACACAACATCTCGCAATAGAGACATATGGCAATTATCTTAGGCCCAGTATCTAAAAATCAAATAATCTAAAAATAAATACAATTGCAAAATGGGTACAGTGACTGACAAAACCAGAATGATGGACAGGAGGCAGATCCACATTGCAATAATAATAATAATAATAATAATAATAATAATAATAATAATTTATTTCTATCCCGCCCCTCTGCAATGCAATCAGGGCGGCTTACAACAGTAAAAACACCAGTAAATACATCCAATCCCAAAACCACCACCCCCTTAAAAAGATATTAAACTAAAACAATTTAAAAACATTATATATATATATATATATAGAGAGAGAGAGAGAGAGAGAGAGAGGCAGACATATATATTAAGGTGCGATAGATTCTGCATTCTGAAAATAATATATTATGCATTTTACAACACACAATACATACCTATAGGCTTCCACCCACTTAAATGCAGAGCTTTACAAGATATATTGTTCTATTCATGCATTTGTGTATCGCAGTGAATGCAGGTATGAGCTTAGGTCTGTTGGGGCTGTGCCTACTTCTTCCTTTCCCCGAGGCCAGTTTGGATAGAGGGAGGGCCTTTCATATGCTACTGGGCCTAGGCATGGTGGACCTGTGCCTGCCTCTTCTTCTCTCCTTCAAGACCAGGGCAGTTATGGTAAGGTCTTCTCCATATATAACCCACCATCCTGATGAAAGCCACCTTTGATCTCCAAACATTCTCTTTGTCCTGGAAGAGGATGTTGCCATTGTAACAGGTAAAAAGCAGTTTACCTCTTGGGACAAATAGCAACATGGGAGTAAAGGGTTAAACCCATCAGCTGCTAGTGGCTGCCATGTCAGTGGGGCAGGAAATCCATTCCAAGTTTAGTCTGACTTTTCAAGGAACTACTCAAGATGCTGAACCAATTTGAAGCCAGATTCAGAATCTGGGTTAGCGGTGTTGGAGAGCAGACTACAACCCAGAGTAATTTACCATTCTACTAACATGGAAGATGCCACCTTAGCCACATCTAATATGTCATGGTCCCAATCCTGTTTAGCTGCTTCCATGGCCACTATTTAAAATTCAAAAAAGAATTGTGTGCTTTGTGTAGCATAGTTTGGGCCCTACTGAAAGTTTTGGAAGCCTCTCAGTTTAATGCAAGTAAATTCAAAGCAAGTAAAGTAAATGTTAGCAGAAGCATGTCTTTGCAAGCACAGTAAAAACAACATAAGTGAGTGACAGTTGAGTAACGGTCATCAAAATGTTGAAAATCCAGAAGGATGGGAGAGCTGCATAACATACATGGTCCACAATGTATTTTGAAGGAACTCTTTATCAAGAAAACTGGCTAATGAATCTTAAAAAGTAAAAAATGAAACAGCTTTTACTTATACTGCTCACCTATGAATTCCAAAACATACCCACTCTGAGCTACATTTTATTCAGGACACTGGGATATGTAGCTAACAAACTAAGTAATGTTCCACAAAATCATCAAATGTATTTGAGGATAGAAATGTCACAGTCTGTCATATTTCACATGGAGAAAAAAAAATAAAGAGTTGTGTTTACCACTCACATGGTCTTTTGGCAAAAGTCGTCATGATTGTTGGACTATGACTCTGGAGAACAAGTTTCAACTTCCTGTTCAGCCATGGGAACCCATTGGGTGACCTTGGGCAAGTCACACTCTCACATCCTCAGAGGAAAGTAAAGCCAAACTCCTTCTGAACAAATTCTGCTAAGAAAACCTTATGATATTTGCATATCCTCCAGGTGTTGTTGAACTGCAGCTCCTACTGGTGTAGCTGGTAGCGAGGAATTTTGGGAGTAGCAGTTTTGAAGCATCTGCACAGACACACAGTTTTTTTCACCAGTATGGATAGTACAAAGCTTGTAAAGGTACTTTACAAATTGCTCTGAATTGCTTTTAGTTACAGTTCTGGGAGGGAAGCAAATTTAGTTACAGTTATGGTTTTTAAAGTAACTTTTTATTGTCCCATTTTACTGAGATAGTTAAGGTGGTTACTATCATTATTTTACAAATATGACTGCTACAAGCTCCAGGCATGTGATGCAAATCACATTCTCATCCTGGCCACCCCACGATCACCTCAACATTCACAACACAGCATGAAGGACAGCACAACCTCTCACTTGAACCATGAGATAAGGAGGAGGAATAAGATACTCTGCTTCACCAATTAGCAAGGCCACATCCCCATTTCTATAAAATAATTAAAACTAAATAAAGCAATTATTAAATTAAATCACTAAAAATTACAGCTACATCAGAGTATGCCTTCACTACTGTCCCCCCCCCCCCCAATCAATTACAAGTATCTGTCTATTTGTAACTATTTTGTTCTAAGTTCTGGAGTGGAATGATAGCCTGGGTAAACATTTCACTGTGTTTGTACAACATTACTTGTGTCTCATCTATATGATCTGACAATTCCTTTTTGCTATTTGATGGACCATGCTTATTTGTGCATTTACTCATAAGTAAATGACACAGACAATGTACCAAATGCAATTGGTATCATTGCATCCATCACATATCAAAGAATCCAAGATTTTCTTCAAAGACCTCTGCAAGTATTAAAGACTGCATACCAGGAGGCTTCTATGAAGCAGGTCATAGTTATCATGGCTTTGAGACTTTACTAGCAAACTATTCAACTAATACCTTGCCCAGTTTTCATTGTACTCAGCCTTATCAAAGTCAAACAAATATACAAGTTTAAAAGTAAAGTTGTGGGTCTCTGATTCACAACACCAGCACCAAAAACTTCTTTGAGCCCACCTTTTCCTTCAGCACGCCATTGCACAGCATCCCAAACCCACCTGTTTGCAAGCACAATCTCATCCCACTCAAATGAAAAAAACACAGTATGAAAAAGGTTATCCAGGTCTACTCACAGAAGGACTCAATAATGGAAGCTTAAGCACAGCCAACAAGCTCTAAACAGGAAAAGGAGCAATTCTAATGTAGTCTATTTGGATGGTTGCTCTGGTCACTTTGAAGCAATTCTAAAAGTTCTACTCCCACCTTTTGCAATTTTCACCATGATTAGCAGCTAAATACAACTCAGCTGGCAGCTGAAATAGCCCAGTTTATATTGCAATCAATTGGGCTAGCAGGCTTTCAGCATTCCTAATTTTAAGCCACAGCAGAAACAAGATGACTTCTGCTTGGTATTTTTGCTTGGATATCTGTAGGCATTTTGGTGAAAAGGAAGCAAG
>CM034703.1:103408290-103419916 GCA_020142125.1 Phrynosoma platyrhinos
GTCCCTCGGCCCTTAAAAGGGAAAGGTTGCCTACCCCTGGTGTAGAGGATGCCCTGGGCTTTGGGTGGCAGCAGGGGGGCAAAGTCCTATTGTCCCCAATGGACAAGTAGGACAGGCAGTGGCGGCAAAAACACCCGGTGGGCCGCTGGCCAGATAAATGGCCTTGGCAGGCTGGATTCGGCCTGCGGGCCGTAGTTTGAGGACCCCTGCATTACAGTTTGTACATGCTTTAAAAATGCATGGGGGAGGAGAGAAAATTAAAACTGGAAGTGACTGGGAGTTCATTATTGGTCCTTTAATTTTTCTGTTTCAGTAAGAGGAAGACACATCAGCCCATTCTGGCTGGGGCTTGACAACTGTCGAGGGGGAGATTTTGGGACAGAGCACAAGGACAAGGATCACTGGTACCCTGTCCAAAAAGGGGCATATGGAGCACAAATGATGCCTAGGTGCATGTATGTCACAAAGGAATTTGGCCCATGTCTGCTGAGTAGACAAAAAAGATAGGATACATATAGCTGTACACTATGAATTTAAAACACTCTTGAGTTTGATTTGTCAGCCACTGAAATGGAAGCAAAGATTTAGAAACTGCGTGGATTTTGTCCACATGGAGTAATAGTTGCTCAAAGAGAGAGTGAGATGATAATATAAGTGTTTTCCTTTTTCCTCTGACATAGGGAATTCATTGCTTATTCCAGTGTGGAACAAAATGCTGGCAGACTGAATCTGTTGCTTCTGGACAATTTACACATAGGTGACTAGTCACACCCTATAGAAACACAAAGGCCAGGGGTGTTACCACACTACCCAATGGTAAAAGTCTGAAATCATTTTAACTGTTTTGGAATCCTAGAGAGCTCTGCTACTGCAGAGCAAGGCATGGGTAGACTAGAGCTCTCTCTGGCAGAGAATTCTAAGTTCCCCACCAAACCACAATTCCCCGGATTGCATTGGACTGAGCCATAGCAGTAAAAGTGATATCAAACTGCCATAATTGTGCAGTGAAGGCTGCTGCTATACTGCAGAAATAATGCAATTTGGCACTGCTTTAACTGTCATGGCTCCATCCTATGGCATCCTGGGATTTATAGTTTGTTGTGGCACCAGAGCTCTTGGACAGAGAAGGCTAAATGTCTCACAAAACTACAAATCCCTGAATTCCTTCATATTAAGGCATGGTGGTTAAAGCTGTGTCAAACTGCATCATTTGTGCAGTGCAGATGCAGCCCTAGACACCCTTCCAATTAGTGTATTGTTTCTGAGGGTGTCCTAAGCCCCAGGTAGACTTGTATGCACCACAATCTCCCTTTTCAGGGAGCCCTTTTCCAGGCTGTTGTTATCCTGTGAGCCACTGTAGTCTCCTGTACAGCAGTGTCTGTCTGGTTCATGAATCACTCTTGGCCACAGGCAGCATGACCCAGTCTTTTTAAAAGACCCAGTCTTGTAAAGTCGGTGCTTCATTGTAAAGCACCTATTTCTAGATCGGAAACAGAGTTGTTCTTAAAAGCAGCCCTGAGAAACTGCAGCATTGTCTTGGCCAAAGCACTAATAGTGAAAAGAGCATGACAGCCTTACGACTTGTGCAAAGAGCAAAAGCAATGCTTAGTTACAATGAGGTCAAGTGATTTTATCGTCTCTACTTTCCAAGATCTTTTAGTATTCGCCCCCCCCAAAAAAGTCCCTATTTAACTGAAGATATAGTGCATAATTAGATGGCTGAATTCATGCTTGTCATGCATATAATGAGGCACAAGGTCAGACACTTGAGGCTGTCTCCCTCCCAAACATGTGCAAAATAAGATAAATTCTTTCCAGTGCAAATCTGTTATAAAATGATTTTCTGCTCTGGCTCTTCATTTGTGACCCTTTTAGTGTTCTAGTGATTGACTTCTCACCCTTACCTAACTACCAATTTGTTAGATTGGATTCATTACTCTTTGATTTCAATAAAGAGCTCTGTTTCCTCATTGGTAGTGAATGAAATACTCACAGCAGGATTACTGTTGTGCCTGATACTTTGATTCTGAAGTTTTCATTGCCCTTAGTTCATTGATTCTACTGCTTTTATAGGCATGATGCAAATAAAGTTGATAGCAATGGACTCCAGATGGCTAGTGTAACGTCTGTTCAAATCAACATTTTCCAGTGTCATTAGTTATCCCAATTCTTTTTAAAACAGCCAGAATGAGTTTTTCACGAACTGATGTGTTCACTCTTTCATTTCCTCTTTCTCTTTCTATGATGATGATAATAACCTTGCTGCCTTAGTCTCTCTCATATGCTGCCTACATACACATAATTTACATTTGGGGGGCAAAGTGAGCAGTAAAGGAATGTTCAATTATGCTAATTTTAAAATAAGATTGGTTCCCAGCTTGAAGAGCATTTCCCAAATTTTTGATAGCAAGGCTGATTTCATTTCTGATTTGAAATGGAACACAAGGATTTGCTTTCTGAATAAATGGGAGCAAAATGAGTCCAAATCTGTGGATCTTGTTTGATCCTGTGGGGAGATTGCCTTTTCTAGGACCAGATACCATCAGCAGGCAGAGATCTACCCCTTGATACCTCATCTTATGCCCATTTCCAGTTTGCAGAGTTTTGTCATGGAGAGCTCATGAAAGCCATTCATGTATTATCACCAATCATTTGATCAGAAGTAACTCAGGGATCCCCCTTTGACCTGCTCAGCTTCCCAATAGGGACTCTTGCATACTTTGTAGGCAAAGTATGGCTTTCTAGATATTTGTTGCTGTTGTGTACCTTCAAGTCATTCCCGATTTATGGTGACCCTAAGGTGAACCTATCATAGGGTTTTCTTGGCTAGTTTCTTCAGAGGGGGTTTGCCACTGCCATACTCTGAGGTTGAGAGTGTGTGACTTTCCCAAGGCCAGTGGGTCTACATGGCTGAACTGGAATTCAAACCTTGGTCTCCAGAGTCCTAGTACAATGCTCAAACCAATCCACCAGACTGGCTATCATTGATATTGCTCTCACAGATATTGTTGGGCAACAAATCCCATGAATCCTAGCCATCATGAGGATGCTGGAAACTACAGCCCAACAATGTCTGTAAGGGTATCCTTTGTCACCCTGTTTGGCCAAGAAAGCAAGGCCAGACATGTGACAAGTAAGCTTCTTTGAGGAAGGCACCTTGCATGGAAAGCAACTGGACAATGTACTCACATTTCAGACCAAATAATTATGACAGATGGCCTATCTGTGTTTAGAGGATGATTGGGAAGACAGACATGATAACAACTGACTAATTGAAGCAGCTCTATCTGTGGGTATCCTTTCAGGACCCTGAATGTTTAATTTTATTGGATTCTTGTGGAATCTTATAAGAAGGGTCAACCCAACAAATTTTGCTGCCTAAAGCAGAGCAAGATTATAAAGGAAGGCTGGAGAAACACATACTTTTGTTGTCAGATTGCCATAGCATATGCAATAGATAGTAAACAATGCAATAAAGCTTGAGCTTGGAGGGAATGGGAAACTATTCTAGCCAGTCCTACAGCACCCATGTGTGCCTGCCTATAACAGTCCAGGTAAACAGCAGCTGCCACCAGAATTCCTTCCTAAGTATGCCTGAAGAGAAAATCAAAGAGAAAAGGAGATATGAGATAATCCTGCCTTCTGAGCTACTCCCAGCAGGATGAGAAAACACATACATCTATAGATTTGGCTACCCAAACGGAATTCTTAAGAAAAATTGAGGGTAGTGAAATAAAAAACATCCCTGGATACATTTGGGAAGAAACATTCAAGTGTTTTCTAGAAGACTGAAAACGTTTTTGTTTGTTTATGCAAGGTAAGCCCGAACTAGTTGTTTCATTTCACAAGTGCATGTTGTTAGATCTGAATAAAACATTTGCTGAAACATGTACTGCTCTTCTAGTGTAGGAATCTATCCCTATTTTTTCCATGTCATTTCTACCTCTTTTATTTTCTGTTAAGGACACAATTTCCAGGAACAGACCTACGTACTTCGTTAACTGAGGTATATGATACAGTAGAAAGCAAAAAAGGTTTTATTTTTTTTTAAAAAAAAAACTTGAATAACATCCTGTTCTCATCTGTCTGAAACAGCACAGCCATCCGTGTTTTATAAACACATTTCCCCATATTGTTTTGTAACAGGAGGCGTCTGACTTCTAAGACTGTCTCTGAGGCAGCAACAAATGGTAACTGATTTGCCTTGCCTGTTTCTTGCTCTATACATGACCAACTCTTGCCAAATGGCTGACTCTGATAAATAGGGATCTGAAACATATTTGAATTCAGAGGGCTGGAACAGAAGGCTTAACTGAGGTTCACCTTATTCAGCAACTCTAGTCAGCCTCTGTTGATCTCCTTTGAAAAAATGCAGCTCACCCCATTCTTATTTACACTAAAGGAAACAATCTACATACACAACAATACACATGTGAACTATCACAATCAAACCCCACAGATTTTTCCAGAGAAATCTAAAGAAATCAAATTTCTGGAAAAAGATCTTCTCTATTCTAATGACATATTTTTGTTCACGGAATTTGTATGAGAAATTCCGTGGAATTAAGGACCACGGAATTTGTATGAGAAAATTTTAAAATATTCTTTGCACCCCTAATGTGGGAAATATGCTGTCAGTTTTGTGCTCTTGTGAAGGTCTTAGCAGGATTGTAAGATACATGATGCATGTGCTAAATTGTCCCTTTTTATCACTATGGTGAAAAAAGGACCTGGCTCTCTTGAACACCAGGTATAATCATAAAGATTGCTTTTGGATGAGATCCATTCTACAGTTATTTACTAGACTGCTCTTCAGTATTTATAAATCTGCCTCCTTCCTTTAGATGAGTTAAATGGCTTCAGCAAACATAACTGTACCAATACACTTGGATTCAGCAAAGCACAGCAATACAGGCTGACAGGGAAAATCTAATTACCTTGGTCAGCCCAAGGGAACGTATTGGATTTCCTGGTATGTCAGGATGTTAGGTTTCATAAACACAAGGTGTGGGTTCTTTTTGGATGTCTCCATAAGACACACTCTCTTACTGCTGGCTAGGTAACAAGAACCCCTCCCAACACACTAAAAATGTTGACATTAAATATTTACATAAAACTAACACTCACATTTATCTGTTTCCACTCAGTTTAGCTGTGGTCATCTTGCAGCACTGTCTGGAATCAAGATACACTGTTTAGTCTAAAAGCCTTTCAGCATGAACATTTTTTGCACAGTAAATGAGCATTCGTTTCCTATTTATTTCACTGTGGCTTTTGCCAAAAGGTAGCACCTCTTCTTGGAGGCAGTAGAAGAACTGGATGGGACATGAACCTCATACAAAATGAGCTGAACTCTACTGTTCCTTTCCTGGCTTCATTCGTTCATTTGTCAAAAAAATCTTAGTCGCCACTTCTGTCATTCATAGCTGTTTTCAAACTTACCTGCCTGCCCTCAGCAATCTCTCAGTTTGTGATTCTCATTTCAACTTCTGATCTAAGTATCTGTTGGTGTCTTCCTAAAAGGAATCCCCCAACATATGACAAATTATTGCATACATAGCTGTTGACATGAGTTTTTGGAACGTATGGCTTTGGCACTGTGGCCATCCCTTTGGTGCCATCTATAATATAGTTACTGCCAAGTGCCTTGCTTCTTACTGCTGATTACTTGATTTTTGTGAAACTTGTGTGTTTTAAATTAGTGGTTTAGTTTTTGTTGCTGTTACCTGCCCCCAAGTCAACTCCAACTCATGGCAACCCTATGGATGAGACATCTTCAAAATCCTTTGTCGTCCATATATACTTAAGTCCTGCAGATTCAGGCCCATGACCTCCTTGAGATCATCCATCTAGCACGTGGTCTGCCTTTCTTTTGACTACCATCTATTCTTTCTCGGCTCAAGTCTATGAAACCTCATGCTACCATTTTCTATCTTTCAGTATGTCTCTGCAACATCCATTTGCTGCAACATCCATTTGCATACTGATTTTCAGACTAACATGGCTATGTCTTTGAATTCTACCTTTCCTAGCATTATTGTCTTTTGTGCTCAGTAATGCCTTCTCATGATGTGGCCAAAGTATGATAGCCTCAGTTTCATCATCTTGTCTTCCAGGGAAATTTCTGGCTTGATCTGTTCTAGGACCCATTTGTTTGTCTTTTTGGCTGTCCAAGCTATCCCCAGCACTCTTCTATCACATCTCAAATGAGTTGATTTTCTTCCCATTTGTTTAATTGTCTAGCTCTCACATCAACAATCTACAATCTTACATTTTCCAGCTCGTACATTGATGGGAAATGCAATGGCTTCAGTGACTCCAACTTCATTGCTCAGTTGTCTATCTTTATACTTGGCTTCACAGTGTGTTGGGGGCTTGCAATGTGTGACCTCTACACTCCCAAGATCCCCAGAAACCAGTCAACGTGTGGCCACTCTGACTGTCTTCAGAGTGTGCAGTGTGTGCACACCACACCCCCAAACTCCCTGCAGCCTCCCCGAAGGTGGCTTTTAGGGCCGGTCTGTACTGGCCGTTAGTCTTCTTTTAATTTCTTAACTGCAATCTCTGTTCTAGCCAATATTTGATCCAAGTTACAGGAAGTCTTGACTATTTCAATTTCCTCATTATATAGGATGAATTTATGTAAATCCTCCATGTTTAAAGAACATTTGGGGTAGCTATTTAACCCTGCAACCTCTTTGCAATAACACATGCTTACAATTTTGTAAAATAAAGGCAGAAGACAACCTCCAGAATACATGCTCTGAAAAAACATGAGACAGAAAACTTGCAAAAACTAAGGAGGTTTGATAAAGCAATTCTTGAATGGGCGAGTGGGACCCTCCTTTTAAGCTGCATTGCATTTTATACTGGAAGAAGGGAGAGATACAAATGTAAAAATAAATAATATGGAAAACACATAAACATAAAAGTGGAACATCACAGCTAAAACTTCCACTGCTCCACCACAGCAAGGCTATGCTACAAGACATCATGTCATTGTGAACATGAAGACACACATATAACACAAAGAAGTAGCTTGGCCCCATCTGATGAGACCTATCTGGATGTTTGCATTAGCTGAAAATATAGCAACTAATGAAAACTGACACTGAAAGAATGATGTTGTGTGTCATCATAGCCATCCTTCTCTATTTACTTCACTTAGTCATTTTGCAAGAACATACATTTCACTACAGGTTGAGTCTCCCTTATCCAGAATTCTGAAATCCGAAATATTCCAAAAACCAAACCCTTTTCATGCATAGTAGAGATACTCTTTTGTTTTCTGATGGTTCAGTGTATACAAGTTCATGCACAAAATTGTTTAAAACACTGTATAAAATTACCATCAGGCTATGCGTATAAGGGATATATGAAACCTAATGAATTTTGTGTTTAGACTTGAGTCCCATCTCCAAGATATTTCATTATGTACATATATATAAATACAGGTATTCCAGAATTATCATCATCATCACTATCACAACCACAACCACCACCACAATCCCAAACACTTTTGGTCTCAAGCATTTCATATAAGGGAGATTCAACATGTACTTGTAAGCATTGCTGCATTTGGGTGACGGAAGTATTAAAACAATTGTTAATAACTAAGCCCTTGGTTAGACTATAAACCTCTGGTTTTTGGAGATTGCCCCATTTTGTGTGGCATTCACCCAGCTCTTTCTATAATATGCTGTTCTACAGGTTTCATGTTAAAGCAGAACTTTTGATAAAGATGTGCTAATACAGAATGAATTTAAAACAGTGTTTTCCCTGACCCACAAGCATACAAAGTAGTCCCCACTTGTAAAAGAAAAAATTTATAGGGAGATTATTTACTTCACAGGCAGGAAAAAGCAAGTCGGACACAATGGATAAGGCATTGCCGTCCCCTCCTTGTAATTGCATATTTACTTGTGCCTATAATACTCAAATGATTAGCCACTGACCTTAAAATGTCCACCATGAACACTACTACAGTGCAGAAGAGACAGTCCAATAATTAAACAAATCCATTGGGTCTTGATCTCCCCCCCCCACAGCTAAGAGGAAGCCCCCACTAACATGGAGGATCTTTGGGATGATACCAGCTCAGCCTCATAGTCATAGCTTTCTTTCACTGCTCAGAAACTAAGCCCATCTTTCTTGCTGCATTTAGCAGCATCCCCTCTCCACCCAGAGCAGACCACCCACTCAGGCAGGAATACACAAACCACATGGGCCAGGAATGTCTGCTCAGTGCCCAAATCAATGTCAGCATTACGAGGTTATTACTTGAACAGCCTGGCTTTTAGCACAACTCATTTGTTTTCACTCCTCTTCTCTTCTCTTTTGATTTACTCCTTCTCTTCCTCCCCACCGGCCTTTTAATGGTGCCATATACAGGGTTGTTTTTTAAAAAAAAATGTGGTGAGGAATCTCTTTCAATGTAGTGGTGGGGATTCTGAAAGAGATATGGTTAGTAAAACTCCCCACCTCCGTTTGATTGAAACCGTGCTTCCATTCGACATCTTAACAGGAACATGGAGTTGACAACTTTACTGTACAGACTTTGAGTTATATTTTCATCAAGATGCAATAAAAAGGTGTGATTTACATCACAGGCGATGAAGGCGTTGAACAAAGGAATAGAAACTTGGCCATATGGATTAAAAACTCAGTGTAGTATAATAGACTATGTAGCTCATGCAAAGGGAGGACATTTATCTGCCTCCCTCTTTAGCTTTCTGTAGAGAAAGCATAAACAAATCAGTACAAAATATTTTGAGGACTTAGCCAGCAATGCTACATTAATTTAAGTAATTAGCTGTTGCTCTCTTTAAAAAAAATAGTTGAATTTTATGACTGACAGGTGTTGAGACTCACAACAAAGGAGGACAAAGGACATTTATATAGGATTGTCAGTCACAAGTATGCAAAGCTCCATTGTGCAAATTCTTCCGACAGCAGGTACTTGTTAATATGGCTTATGGGAAATATTTCAGCTTTTTTAGTTTATATATTCAACAAATTATCTGAGGAAGTAGACTGAAGTCTATGAAAGCTCATGCTACCAGCTTCTTTCTTTCAGTTAGTCTTAAAGGTTCTACAAGATTCCTTTGCATTGAAATTATTTTGTAGCATGATTGTTTCTCATTTAGTTACCCCGCATAATGTTACAGTTTTGAGTACTGCATATAGATTGGACATAGTAATTGATTACAGTAGGATTTATTTTAAGGAGTGTGCCCCTCTTTTTGTTATATTATGGAAGGGTAGCCTTTAGCGAAGCAAGAAAAACATATTATACATGCCTGTTCTAAAGCCAGCCCTAGTTCAATGGGGCTTAGTCCCTGGGTAAGTATGTATAAAATTGCGGCTTTAATATTTATGGCCTACTGTATGTACTCATGTATAAGTCTATAAATTTTAGCCAAAAAATTGACCCCCAAAACTTGACTCGATTTATCCATGGGTTCATTTAAGTACTGTACTTTAACTCATGGAACCATCCCTCAGTGAAAGGCAAGAATGTAATCTGTCCTGAAAGCACCAACTCCCATCTACTCTCTCATCCATCCAGCTTTAAGTGTGAGCACAAACAGTTATGTCTGCTGGAATTTGTAAGTTCTTTGGCATTGTTTTCCTTTGCTTTGTTCTGTAGATCCTTTGTTATATGCCCTAAGTTTTACCCTCAACTTATCCATGTGTCATCAAATTCCTTAATTTTGGCCCCAAAACCTACCCTCAGCTTATAGATGAGGCTGACTTGCAGTTGAGTATATGTGATAAATCCAATTGTTAACTTCCACCAGAGTACACCAAGTGAATCAATCAATACCAACCATTTCACAGAACCTCACCTTGCTCCTTTGCAATACCAGGTCGGTTAAGAATCACGTTATATATGACCTCCTCTTAGATGAGGATGCTGACCTGGCTTGCTTTACAGAGACCTGGCTGGGAGAGGATAGCATGGTAACTTGGGCGCAGGCCCTCCCAGCCGGGTACTCTGTTAGTGAGCAGGTAAGGGGAAGTGGGCGGGGGGGGGTGCGGAGTGGCTCAGGTTCACAAGAACAACCTAACCTCGACCAGGATACCTGTCTGGAACCCAGTCCACTTCAAGTGTATGTACCTAAGCCTGAGGACCAGGGATAGTTTGGGGATTCTGCTAGTATACTGACCACCCCATTGTCTAGCAGACTCCCTAACTGAGCTGACACAGCTGGTCTCAGAGTTGTTGTTGTAGTCACCCAGACTTTTAGTTTTGGGTGATTTCAACATTCCACTCAAGACCAGTTTATCAAGTCTAACAGGTGCAGCTCAGGAGTTCATGGAATCCTTGACAAACATGGGCCTATCACAATTGGTTGCTGAGCCCACTCATTGTGTGGGTCATACACTCGATGCAGTCTTTAGTACGGAACAGGAATATCTGTGCACGGAGGTTATTAAAACCACTGCATTACCATGGACGGATCATTTCCTGGTAAAGACTGAACTAAGAACCACTGCCCGCCCCACCGGGGGAAGTGGACCTATTAGAATGGTCTGCCCTCGAAGGCTAATGGAACCCATTGGATTCCAGAAAGCCTTGGAGGGTTTAATGTAGGGGTGGGCAACCTTTCCCCTTTAAGGGCTGAGGGACTTCATCTCCCAGAAGCCTCAGCCATGTTGGCCAATAGTCCCATGTTGGCCAATAGCTCCTCAGATTCTGGGAGCTGAAGTCCCTCGGCCCTTAAAGGGGAAAGGTTGCCTACCCCTGGTTTAATGGTTGGTAATGCCGGTGATTCTGTTGAAGCTTTGGTTAATACCTGGAACTCCGATCTCGCCAAGGCTATCGACACAATCGCTCCCAAGCATCCTTTCCAGCCCACTTCAAACTGTAAGCCATGGTATACAGAAGATCTTAGGAAGATGAAGCAGGCTGGTCAATGACTGGAGTGCATGTGGCGGAAAACTCAACTCTTATCTGACAAGATTCATCATAGGAACTTTCTTTGGTCCTATCAAGAGGCAATACGTGCAGTGCAGAGATCTTTCTGTTCTTTATGTATTGCGTCTGCAGAGTCCCATTCAGCGGAGCTGTTTAGGGTGGGAGGGTTGCTGACACGGGTTCCACCTCTGCAGAACCCTTTACTTAACCTTTCAATTGCCTGCTGTGACATGTTTAACATCTTCTTTGCAGATAAAATCTCTCAGATAAGAGCTGACTTAGACACCAGTGTTATAACAGAATCAATTGATGAGGTGTCCAGCAACTCCGTTAATGAAATTATACTGGATCAGTTTCAATCTGTGAGTATCGATGATGTGGACAAGCTTCTTGGTAGAGTGAGGAAAACGACCTGCCTTCTCAATCCTTGCCCATCATGGCTGGCCATCCATGGGGGGGATGCATTGAGGATGCTCCTTAGGGACATCATCAATGCATCCTTCAGGGAAGGTCGTGTTCCACCTTGTTTGAAGGAAGCGGCGGTGAAGCTGCGTCTGAAAAACCTTCCCTGACCCCCTGGATATGAACAACTATAGGCCAGTCTCCTTATTACCTTTTTTGAGCAAAGTGATTGAGAGGGCGGTCGCTCTTCAACTGCAAGCTGTCTTGGAGGAAACAAATTATCTAGATCCATTTCAAACTGGC
>CM034703.1:103422731-103433421 GCA_020142125.1 Phrynosoma platyrhinos
GTCTGAGAGACAGCAACCCGGGCCCCGGCTCAAAAAGGTTGCCTACCCGTGTTAGATCAATGAAAGGTTCCCAAATTCACTAATCCTGCACTCGCACACTCTGATATCTGCACATACTGTCTGAAGCAAGGAAGCCTTTGAGCAACTTTTCTATGTGGAAAGCCCAATGGGAAGGGCTACCAAAGTGCAGAATACCAGGGTAGTGGTGGTAATAAAGTTACCATGTCCTCACACCTTGGTTAATACAGGTGTGGGGTGAAGGGCACTTGGATATCACTTGATGGACAGCTTGGAAGTGAAGAGTTATAAGTAGTCATCTATAATGAGTTATGGAGGGAGGTAACAAGGGTGGAATGGAACTATATTTTAAAAGAGGAATGTAATGAGCTGGCAATGAAGTTCTTGTTTTGGTATAACAAGGGCTTTCAGTTACTTTTAAAAGTTACTGCTGAACTGTATTTTTAAAAAGTTTTGACAAGAATTTTTCGGGTTTATGCTGTTCTTTTAACTCATCCTGAGGTGTTGTTTTTTAAAAGACAATAAAAACAACAGAAAAGCAGCAAGTAACAAATAACACAAGAAATTATTTTGCCGTCAGAAATAACTCTAATAAGCATGATAAAAATAGGAACAAACTGTCTTTAAAAAAAAACTTTCCAAGCTCTGCTTGGCTACTGTCAAAATACCCAAACTGCACAACTGACCCCATCTTCCATGGTTTGTAATACTTACCTCTGCCTCGACATAATCAGTGCTGTCTTTTCTGCATTCCTGCTCCAAATACCTGGCTACTGCATTTGGTAAGGTCCGTATGGCTGTAAGGAACGTAAATGTTTGACAAAGAACAGTAACATATCAAAGTTAGGTTTGACAGAGATTCCACCTAACCATTAGGAAGAACTGCCTGATGGCAAGAGCTGTTTGACAGTGGAACACGCTGCCTCAGAGAGTGGTGGAGTCTCCTTTGGAGGTTTTTAAACAGAAGCTGGATGGCCATCTTTCAGGTGTGCTTTGATTCTGTATTCCTGCATGACAGGGGGTTGGACTGGATGGCCCTTGTGGTCCCTTCCAACTCTAGGATTCTATGAAAGTTATGTTAGAAATAGTTCTTGGTTTCTTACATCTGTGATCCTGCTGTTAATACAGCTCCTCTAGCCTATGTAGCGTAGCATTAAATAAAAATGTGAATGATTAATTCCTACCAAAGCAGTAAATTGCCATATATACTGGTTCCCAAACTTGGTTATCTAGATACTGGACTTCTGACACCCCAAACCCCAGCCAACAAGGTCTGGTCCAACAACACCAGAGGCCCAAATTTGGGAACCACTGCTATGGGAAGAAAGAAAAAGAGAGGAATGGTGGAAGATGCTGCAGGTCAAAATCTTGCTAGCACACACACCATGGGACCAGTAAGTTTTGCCTGTAGTCTACATGTGTTTCAGGATACCCATTTCTATAATCACGGCTTCAAGGACTGAAGTTAAGCACCGAAAACAGATTCTGGGCTGATCCCAGTTCAGATTAAGTAGTCACTCTTGCAGCTGGAAGGACAACACAGCAGTTGTAAGCTTAAGAGCCCATCTTTTAGCATTTCAACCAGCCTGAAAAGATCAGCTTTCCATGCAACTGAGAAAGTGGGTTCTGTGTCAGAGAAATATGACTATTTGAAATTAATTGGAAAAAAGGATTTATTTTGTTTCAGCATACAAAATAACTAAAGTATTTTTTTAAAAGGACACCACTTACCAGCTCTTATTCTACCAGAATTTTGTGGAAAACACTCTTCACTTTCAACACACAAATGCAGCTGAAATGTGTTTATTCCATCCTCATTCTCACCAAACTAGAGAACTAACATTTTATAAGGATGACTGATGAACTACATGCAAGTCAGAGTTAAGAGTCTACTGTAATTGCAGTTATATTCCCTTTACATAGTTAAACCCTCCACCCCCACAAATTCTGTACATCAGCTACTATTTTTTGTGGCTCAAAAGACTTATTTTGCCTGGTTTTCAAAAACAAAACAAAACAAAACAAAATAAAAAGAGTGACCTGCCCAATATATATTCAAAGTTATGCCAGTCTGTGTTCCTTCCAACCTCTTAAGAGTTTTGCCACAAAATTTAGTTAGAAAAGTCAAAATGGACCCCCCCGGCACACGTTTTGTGTTCAACTGAAATGAAACATGTTTCATGTGTGCTATTTTAAAAAGTGAAAGTTAGCCTTTACATTTTCAAACGCTTCATATAAAAATGCTAACAAAAATGTAAAAAAACCCACTCAAGCACCCCCCTCCACACTTCAACATCACATCATATGTCTGATGTCAAGAGATTTCAAAAACCTCTCACCCCAACAATTGCACATTAATTAACATGTGGACTTTAAAAAGAACATAACGCTTCAAGTATGTTTCATGCCAATCATCAATAAGAGTCATAACATTACTGAAGAAAAGTACACTTGTTCTTTTGGAAGCCTGAGAAAGACTTTCCATAGATTATGGTCAAACAACATTTTAATTTAAAAACAGAAACACACATGCACACACATACAAAAAAAAAAAAAGAGGAAATATTTTCTTTGGACTTAAAGAAACAGTATTAAAAATTCCCATTGGATTTTGATGAGGTACCCCTACTAGGAACCTAGTTTTACATACTAGTTTTACATACTGCACAAAACCATGTATGTGGAAGAAGAAGATACTTCTGCAGCTGGGCTGTGTAGCCAATTGATGTCATCTGCTAGCACACAGAAATTGGAAATATGGTCGACTTTCAAACACAATCTTTTCCTAAGGCTGACAAATTCTTCAGACCCACAAAGAACTTCTACAGCCAAATCTTTAACTAGGATAAAAATTAAAATTTGGATGTCAATAGCTTCTTGAACAACAAAAAAAATCCTTTCTCTTCTGTAAAGGATTTCTAAAATATCTTTTGTTTTAACAGAAAATAAACACTTCTAAAAATTAGGGCAGTGCTGATCATTTAAACTAATGGATGAAAAATATGTTCAGAACATGTGTCCACCTCTCATGTAGATTATTAATTTAAAAGAAATTTTCTAATATTACCTAAGTCATTTTAAAAGAGATGCAGCCCTTTCTCCAGCACAGAAGAACCTATGTATTCTAAGTTGGCAGCTGCTTTTATACATATATGAATCATCTAAAAATAATGAAAGCAGACTTATTTTTCAGGACTACTGAAAAACTAAAGCACACTAGTGCAAATTTAATTGATTAATCAATTAAAATTGATATGATTAACCAAACAATTTATTTAGCTGTGTTGACAGTCCTACTAAAAATGAATGTAGGGTATTGAATAAGTACTGAAATTTGGAAACAATTTCTCAACATGATGTTATTTAACAACTGCTTAAATGAAAATGTTTTATTACATAGAAATAGGGCTGAAACCAGGATCTAAACAGATCTTATACTGTATGAATAAAGAACTAATTCTATGCCTATAATTTTATAACAAAAATTTGAACTGCACATCTGGGCAGATGAGTGCTGGAACTCCTAGTAATAAATAGCTCCAAATTAAGGATTTTCTACAATATGTCCATAGAGAATGGAACAAATGTTTCTCTTTCTCTCCCCCACTCTCTCTCTCTCTCTCTCTCTCTCTTTTTATGGCAAACTTCTAGAGTGCTTTCACTTTTATACATATCTAACAATAAAACAGACACAGAAATGTTGATGGCAAAAACAATTCTGGAGTTATGATAGTATACAGTAACACTTTTTTCATTAATAAAAGTTCTACTGGTTTATTGACTAAGGCTACAAAGCAAGTCATGATCCTATCTGGTGAATTTCCTACCATGGTCCAAGATCAATATATGATTACAGCTGGGAGCCTATTCTGCTGTTGCAGCAGACTGTCTGCATATATGTGTACACACACGTGTGTACAGACACACACACACACACACACACACTTTTTACCACTCCCCCTCCCCAACTTGGTATCTCATCAGGGGAACTGCAGAAATTGGAACAAAATGATAGGCTTGTAAAATAAACTAGAAGGAGGTCAGAAAAAGTGGCATTGAAACAAGAGCAAGGTCAGAAGGGTTGTGACAATGGTAGCACTGCATCAAAGGAGCGTACACTGGACACAAGAACTTGTAACATCTGGTAGTGTCATTCCCTCAAGGACTTTAGAATATGAATATGCAATAATAAATAGATCAGTTATGTAATAAGGCAGTGTGTTGAACATGTATTCATCTTGTGGCCTGGAATACCACAGAGAGATACATGATACCATACACATTCATTAAGTGTTTTTGTTTTTTCAAGGCTATCCAGGCTAACTCTTCCAGAGCGTTTCCTTGGTGAGAAGAGCAATCCTCTGAGGCTTGTCACTTTACTTCTCCTTTATCAAGAGATGACAACTGGCTTTAACTAAAAATAAAGCTGAAGAGAGTTGGTTGTTGTTGGGATTTTTTTTTTTTTTGGCACCATTTTGGCTGCACCTTTCTGAATGTTTTATTTCTTTTTTAAAAAAAAAGAGAGCACAGTTTTTGATGCAGCCAGGAGCTATGTCCTCAGGATGCTCCAGATGTTTCCAGGTAACTCTGTAATTTTCTAACTGTAGTTTTGTCCAGTGAGCAAAGGTCAAAGTCAAAAGTTGTGTTTGTGATGTGAAAATGTCCCGTTTCTTCTATAAGGTTTACAATCTGTCATTTAAAAAAAGGAAAAGGAAAGGTTATAATTATATAGGTATTTATAATTATATATATATATATGTAATTATATATGTAAATCTTGTTTCTTTTGCACACTATTGCACCAAGAAAAACACCTTATTAATTTCCTCACTGGCATGAAATTATGGAATATAAAGTGAGTAAACTGTACCCTTCCAGATGACTTTGAGCTTGAATTCCCATCACCCTGGATCACTGGCAATACTGGCTGGGGTTACTGGTAGATGGATTGCAACAGTACCTTCAGGGCTACAGGTTCTACACCCAGAAAGGGTCAGTCCTGCTTTGCATTTCTCTTTGATGTAGTGAAAAGCCATCACTCACTATAATCTGAACTATGCTCTGTCAGTCTCCAGCTATTTCTGTAGGTCAGGTGGCCAGACTGCAAAGGTAACTCAGATAGCTTTGTATTACTGTGCATTCAAAACCCTATGAGTTCATTTCCAAGAGCTAAGACAACTAAAGCTGTTCTTTGCAGCTTCTTTGAATAATTTTAAGAGAGAACTGTTTCCCTTATTTTCAAGGACACCAGAAGAATATTATTACATGAAAATTAAATTAAATATGCTCATATATAGTAAGCAGGTAATCTTATACAAGCTGTTAAATGTGGCACTGAAAGTAGCAGCTTGGAAAATGGATCAGGATAATAAAAGATGTAAGCATCTTTTAATCAAAGGGAAGAAGCAGACTGCTCTTTTGCACCAGCTTGGGGGCGGCATCTAAGCATGACGTTTAGATGGTGCATGCTCTGATGCCACCCCCAAGCTGGCATCACGCCGCCCATCCACCCACATGGTGGACAGCTTTTTGCCACTCCAGTGGTGCAGCATTTAGATGCTGTACACCGCAGGAGTGCCGAAAACTAGCATTTTGCAGCTTCCTTTTGCACCAGAAAAAAAGCTGGAGTAGGGCCGCAGCATGCAGTTGCCATAGTGCCTACCTGGCTTTTTCAGGGGCAGTGTGATGCTGCCCTTCAGGGCCATCTGCTTCACCCAAAAGTTCACCTTTCTTATACCATATGAATCTTCATTTATTTCACATAAGAAGTCTAATGCTTTAGGAAATTCCAAGGTCAAACACAGACTCTACTGTTATTTCAAGTTTCAGCCCCCTCTCACTCCACTGAGACATCTAAAAGGCATTTCAGATGCTTGCCTCATCTCTGCTCATACCTTGTGTGTGTATGTTTCTTCTTCTATATTATCCCTATTGAGATGTTAACTATTGTTGATTAAGTAACTATGAGAGGAAGGGGTGTGCTAGACCCCTCTACCTCTGTTGCTGGTTCCATCACCCTCTCTATATGGACAGCCTGGAGAGGAAAGCCTTCTTTGTCTCTGGAAGCTCTCACCATGTGGTTCAGAATCATGGTTTTCTACAGAGATGTTTTCCTCTTCAAACTCTAAGTGGAACCAGCAGTGGAGGAGGGTGGAACTAGCAGGCTCTCTTGTGTTTGTGAGCTGACTTAATTCACACACAGAAAACACATGAATAGTGCTCCTTTAGCACAGAGTATTACCAGATCCACCAAGGGAAGCTCTCCTCCTGCTTTGCTTGCTTAAAAATAGATGGGAGGGGAAAACCATGTGCTAGGTATGCATGTGAGAGAAAGAGGCAGTTTGGCTGAGCCCACTCTTTGTGCTCATCTGGTTTTGGCAAGTGAAAAAAGACAAGGAAATTAAGCATGCTTAGGAAGAATGCTAGGGTTTGGCCCTGCATGCTCTTGGCACTTTTGAATAAAAATATCAAATATCATGGAATAGGAAATGTGGGCATGGGATGGGCTGCAAAGAGATTAGAGAGCAGCTGTGGTAGGGAAAAGGAGTAGATTGCTGGTAGGCAACTGTAATGAGGCAGCTCTTGGAAGTACAATGGTGCTCAGAGAGCAACCTTGTTTATTTTGGCCGCTACATTTCACACGTGTCTCTAGATCAGCAAGATGTAATAAAATTCTCATCCAAAACATGAACATTTGCTTAAAACATTGCTTAAAAATGTAATATTCCATCCTGGTGAGAAACAACCTCATTCAAAACAGCCACGATTTACTCCCGCAACTCTGGCTTATATTGCATCTTAAGCCATAACACTGTATGGACAACGTAGATATAATCCTAGGGGTTTTTTTTGTGCGGGTTAGGAATGTAAGCCTAATGCATGTTTCTCTTAGCTCTGACTGAGCAAACCAGTTTATTAAGAATTTCAGAAAAAACTCTCCAAAGTAATTTTTCCCAAAAAAGAAACTACAGTTAATATGCTTTCCTGTGATACTGTGCCAAAATGGGCCCTAGCCTTAACTCCCATGATAATAAATTTCAGGAATTCAAAAGCAGTTAAGAAGTGTTAACTGATGTATTTTAAAGCAAAGCAGTGCTCTTAAAAGAGTTGAGAAATAAAATCTCATTTGCTGATCACTATCTAAACTTTTAAAGCTCCCAAGTAAGAGCAACATGAACATTTGAACCCTATTCTTCATCTGGGCTCTGTAGAAATGCAGCTACAGTGTCAAGGCCACCTGGTACATCGGAGTGAGATGAACCCCTCAGTTTTAATGGAGGCACAATATATATCTAGACATAGCCAAGAAAGCTTTAGGGGCATTCTTGACTGTCTGCCAAGAAGAATCATGTTAATGCCTTTAATATTAGCACTCGTGTTCTTAATCTACTGAAAAAACACTGGGGGGGGGGAAGATTTAAGATTATAGCTGTCAAGCTTTCTGATTACTAATGTTAAAAACACAACATTAAAAATACTTTAACTGGAGACCTAGGATGCAAGGTCCACCGAAGTCTTATCTGGTCTTGATGAAGTGTGCTGTACTTTATTGTTTTAATGTATGGTTCTGTTTACATACTGTCATTCTCCCTCAATTTCATTGCCATCTATCGTGCTCTAGCAATTTAAATGCCTTTTGAGAAGAATTCATACATAAAGGCCTGGGTTTAACTAATGGCATACCTCTTCTTTTAATCTTTACAAAAAAGTTGAAATATTCTGTTTTCTCTGAATCTACAAAGTTGCCATAAAAGCTATTATTATGTATTTTATTTTATTTCTTTCTAAAATGCCTTATTTTCCTGTGTATAAGACTACTTTTTAACCTGCAAAATCTGTGGTTAAAGTGGGGGGGGGGTCGTCTTATACGCTGGGTATAAGGATAAGGAGGATGGGGGTGCTAAAACTCTATATTTTGACTGGAAAAAATGGGGGGTTGTCTTATACGCGGGTCGTCTTATACGCCGGAAAATACGGTACATAATAAATAATAGTTTTTTAGATAGATTTGTTGGGAGAGTTACGGGAAGGGTCTAGGTCAAATATTTATTGTTTTAATAGTTACATTCCGATAATGAAATGTTAGGCTGAGAGTGCCCAACACCATCCTGTGAGTTCAAGTCTTAGAAAGAACTGGACCCAAATCTCTTGTACCTGTCATTAATACACTATATTTTTTCTTGGATGTGGTGTGGAAAAATACATGCAAACAATCTATGATAAACGCTTGCATAAAGTTCTTACATGCAAAACATTACATTTAAAACAGCCCCAGATGCAGATTCTGGAAAATAAAGTGTGCCATCCTAAATATTACTACTTTTTTTTCTTTAAAGGAAACTTGAAATTATAAGGTTTAAAAATCTACACTTCAAAATGCTTCTAGTGAAACATACATTTCAGTGAAAGAGCAGTTTTTATATAAAAAAACATATATAAGGTTTATATAAAAACCATAGCATATAAATGCCACAAATAATCACTGAAGAATACATCCATAATAATGAATTCATATTTCAGTTTTGAAACTAAACTCAACATTGTAATTTCTGAATTCATTTAAAATCTCCTAAAACCTAGAAAAAATATCCCATGTTTCTTTAAGGCACAACAATGCTCATAATTAAGAACAATCCTATTGTTAGTTCCAAATAGAGTAGACCCTCTAAAATAATGGGATTTACCTATGTGACGATTTACCATTCAACAATTGATTCAGTAAACCTAGTTGGGACTAACCAACAGGATTATTGCCTATATCTGTAAAAAATTATATGGATGGATTATTAACATTTTGTTGTAAAATCAGGTCTGGGTTCTTGACTTTGATAATGATGTTTAACATGCAAAGTTATCTCACCTGTTGCAGTACGTGTCTTTCCCTTAATGTCATTAACCTTCTGTGGAGCTCAACTAGTTCATCAAGATATGCCTGAGAATAAGCCATCACAAATTAAAAGAGATAAAACATACTTGTTAAGCTGTAGAGCTCCTGAGAGTTATGCGCGTAAAACATTTGCAACAATTTAATCTCATAACAAACAAAATTAAATAAAATATGTCCAATGAATCTAATTAAAACATGGAACAAACAGTATGACGAGGAGACACCAAATGCTGAGGGAACAACACAGAAGCAGTTCATGAATTTGTGTTCTATCGACTAAACTCTTCTGTATATTGAAAGAACAGATTCTAGAGCAATTATGGCTTGGATCCAGATTTAATTATACTTGAAAGAGATCCACTGAAATCAGTGGGACTTGACAAACTGAACATCTGCTGGACACTTAAATTTAAATGTTGGACATTTACTGGTAGAATTTAGTGAAAGTGGAGGGGAACAGCCCCTTCTGCACCCTGAAACCTGATTTAGAGGTCTCGAAATTTCCCCATTTTGTCAGCTACCAGGAGTACAGGATAGGGAGGAAGGGAAAGAAGTTACTTTTTGTGGGTGCTATAGCAAGATTCAGGCCTCATTTAGTAATGTAACATTAGTCCTGTTGACTTCAACAGGTCTATTGTAAGTATGACTAAGGGGAGAAACAGATGGCCCCTTTGTGGTGACTTCCCAGCAGCTTGGGGGCATATCATTTAGATGACGCATGCCCCCAAGCCTCTGTGAAGCTGCCCACCCGGTCACACAGGGGGCAGCTTTTTGGTGCTTTGGCAACACAACTTTTAGAGAGCTGAAAAGCTGCGGCGGTGAAGCAGGCATTCTGCCAGCGCAAAACGAAGTGGTTTTCTGCATCAGAAAAACGGTGGCATGTAGCTGTGGCATGCAGTTGCCACGGCCCTAATCCTGCATCGGGTGGGCTGCTTTACGCTGCCCCTTCGAGCCAGTCTGTTTCGGCTCTAAGTCTAGTTCAAATCCTGTGGGAAGAGGAGTCAGAAACCATTTCTTCCGATTTACCTTATCACAATCCCCATTCTTAATCTGTTTATCAGATTTACTCTGTTTTATAGGACTCTTCACTTCTAGAATCTGGAAAACAAAACAAAATCAATATTAAAATGCATCACAGGGTTAGGACAGACAGCTATTTGAAGTTCCATAACCAAATGCCTTTATTGTCCAAGTACATTTAGCAGCCAATTTATCTGACTTCTGCCTCCTGTCACATACCCCACTGAATGCAATTTACATCAGAAAATAAAATAAACTACATATAAAATTTTAAACACAGGAATATTCTTTAGGAAAGTCTTCAACTAAATAAACAGCAGTAGGAGAAACATTCACTCATGAAATAATAATTACAGTACTAACACTGACATCCAACATACTGAATCAGTGTCATTTAACGACTCTTTTTACTGTTTATACATAAATATGCCACATTATTGGAGATTTGCTTGAAATCTGAAATTTGAGTTATGGCTCCCTGATTAAAAAATAAACAAACCTGCATAACCCCTAGGCAGATGCCACTTGAGCTTTTAGAATGCAATACAAATCTAACATTTAAAAGTTAACTCCAATGGATTACAGTACTGTAATAATGAATGATAATCCATGGGAGTACTCTATTTCTGAATTTTGCTTCTAATTTTGGCAGAGTTAGGATGATACATAGATGCCTGATCCAGAGACTTATTGCAACATTGGGAGTAATGCTGTATATGGTTCTCCTACTGAATACATGTCTGCAGAACTTTATGCTGCCCCCCC
>CM034703.1:103444151-103460886 GCA_020142125.1 Phrynosoma platyrhinos
AAAGAGAAACCATGGAACCTCTCATGGAGATGAGTACAATATACACAAGACAATCAAAGAGGGGGCATAGGGAGAAGGGTGAAGGGAGGCATGATTGTACCTTGCTGGCATCTACATGGGCACACTTCTGCTCTGATGCCCTATCCTGGTGACGTGCTGCACATGTGAATGTATGCAGGTTCATAGGGACAGCCATGCAATGGGATAGCAGTTGCCGGCAGTTAGCTCCTGTGAAGATGCATAGCGATGGTGATGGGGACAGTTAAAAAAAAAAGTACTCAGCTTTGCCATGTGGTCATGACATGCACACTCCAGTTGCTTTGGGAACTGACAGTGTGGTTAGTGGGGTTTCAATGTGGCTTCGGAAAATTAGGGTTAGGGTTTGGAAAGAGCACCCCTTTAGAGCTGCACTGGCATTGGTGCATTTATATATACATGCGAAGGTGCACATTTTCCAGGAAGAAGCAGAAAAAAAGCAGCTTCTTTTTGAAGCAGCTTTTCTCACCATAAGACGGCTAGAGGAAGCTTTCTGTCCGGCTTCAAAGAATGCGTCATCTAAATGCCCCACCTTGAAGCCGGCCTGAAACTTGATTATTTTGCACATCTGTTTTGCCCCTATGTAGTCTTACTGAATACAGAGTTGAATTCAAAGACATAGGGCCTTTACAGACTGCCAGAAATAATGCAATTTGAGTCCACCTTAACTGCCCTGGCTCAGTGCTAGGGAATCATGGGAACTGTAGTTTATTGTGGCACCAGAGCTCTCTGACAGAGAAGGCTCAATGTCTCAGAAAAAAAACTACAATTCCCATGACTCCCTAGCACTGAGCCAGAGCAGTTAAAGTGGACTCAAGTTGCATTATTTCTGGCAGTCTGTAAAGGCCCATAGTTGTGTTCAGCTGGATCAGTATGTAAAGGGATCTCATTGCCCCTTTGAGACTAACTGAGAGAAAGAAATTGGTCGTTTTAGATGTGTAACACTAGGTTAGAAATCAGTAACTGCAATACAGATGATATAACTAAATGAGTGTCTGGGCTTTGGCATTTGCAGCTACATATTCACCTATCAGAACTGATGGAGCAATGTATAAACAAAAGTTTGTGACACTGCCTTCTCGTACAGATGCCCTGCAGTACAGATTTTGATCTCCCTCTTCTAGTGCAGTGATCTAATGCCAAAGGAAGTATTAGAATTAGACTGCTTACAGTTGTTACAGAAGAAAAATATACATTTGAAGCATTTAGGCATTCACAAAATAGAGCAAAATGCTTCTGAGAAAAGGAGTTCAAGGTTTCTTCTAATATTTCCTGCATTTAAAAGCAGTTGGTTAGGAATATACATATCATGCCATTTATAATAGAAACAATGCAACATGAACTCTCTCAACTGTTTACACATCAACTGGTTAGGGCAGGGATTTTTTTGGCAGATAGATTCTGACTTCCTCTAAACTGAACAGAGATTAGCTGCAAAGCCAAAGTCAATAAAACCTAAGAAATCTGTTTATCACAGTGATATTTTTTTTAAACTTTTTTGGGGAAGTTGAAAGAAGCCTTGTGTACTTTTGCTTACTGGGCCAAAACCCATATTTTTTTATGATGTAACAACCTCAGTTATATTCCAAAATTTGCATCACACATCATAGTAGATAGCAGATCCACTTAACTAAACCCCAAGCTACATATATACCTTATTTTCCTGCGTATAAGACTACTTTTTAACCTGCAAAATCTGTGGTTAAAGTGGGGGGGCCGTCTTATACGCCGGGTATAGGGATAAGGAGGATGGAGGTGCTAAAACTCTATATTTTGGCTGGGAAAATGGGGGGTCGTCTTATATGCGGCTCGTCTTATACGCCGGAAAATACGGTAAATACACTGCAATTGAATGGGGAGACACCTATAAATGGGATGTAACCCACAAAATCCATGCCAGTTTTAATTTAGTTTAGCATTTCAGTAGGTATCTTTCGTATTCTGTTGAGTATTTTGATTCTACTGGAAAAGACATTGCAGGATGCAGTGGGCTAAATATCCAAGCCAGTAAGTGTTTCAAAACAAAATATTTCCATTTCTACAGAAAATTGTAAGGCTGAGTAGAATCTAATCACTTCAGACTTGAAAAGACAGCAAGACTAACTGAGGCCTTGTCTGTATGAGCCAAAGGGCCTGTTTCACCTCCCTTCTGGCATCATCTTGTTTGGATGACGCATGGTTCTGGTGTGGGTAGTCTGGACAATGTATGGCACATCCTGCACCAGAACCACGGCAAATCATATTTGGAAGAGCCAAAGCTCTCTGTTTCTACAGCGTGGCAGCTGTTTGCACTGGCATCCTACTAGTGCTGCAGGCCACCTGTTCTCTGGTCAGAATGAGGCACTCAGTATGTGACCACCACTGGTTGCCTCATTTGGATCTCAGAAGCAAGTGACTCATGGCAATGGCAGATGTGCTGGGCAGCCCAGTAGAACACCCATACAGTCAGCTGTGCTACAGAAACAGAAGCCATGGTAATGGGAAGAAAAGAGGTCAGCTGTATGGCCAGAATATGTTCTTGGAGCATCTTGCCCAGTGCAGGCAAGGCCAAAGTCAATGCAGTATAATTTTTAGGAAAGGGGTGGGGAATGTGTGGCCCTCCAGATGCTGGGTTCATCAGAACTAGTGTACAGAGTCAATGTTTAGGGAATGCAAGAACATCAGGAGGGCTAGATGTATTCCATCTCTAGGTCAGTGTGTCAACCTACAATAAGAGAGACATTCAGCCACCTAGCTCACGGGGTGATCCACTTACTCTCTCTCTCTCAGCCCAATCTACTTTGCAAAGTTGTTGTGGGTGTGAAATAAGAGAGTAGGATAACATAGCCCAAATCAAACTTTTAATTGGAACTAGAATGGACCGACTGAATCAATGGGAATTTGGTAAGTCAGCTGATTTCCTCTAGCTGGGGCTAACTATTGGATTTTGACCCATGTAATAAATAGCAAAAACAAACAAAATATGCAGCCACTTTAAATGCCATTTGTTATATCATTTTCCTGGTTCTCAGGCCAATGCCCCTTTTCTCTCTTTATTATTACCTTGTTGTCGGCTGTTCTGAGACGGTGTAAAACTGGAGCTGGAACTTGAGCTTGAACTGGCTGGACTAGGTTGCTCAGACTTGGGGAGGGAAGGAAATAGGGAAGACAACACAAGCAAAGCAAAACAAAATTAGTTCACTCATTGCTTCTCCAAAACTTTAAATAACTTCAAATTAATTTGATTTCAGCAGGTCTCAAACTATGTGGAACAGCTCCACCCCCTCGCTCCATGCAACACTTTTCTTCCTATGCCACTTGCTAAAGATCTGAGGATCGCTAGAGGTTCAGAAAACAATGGCTACACGGTTAAGAGTCAAGACTGTACCACGATGGACAGACAGGTTGCAAATGTCCTTAGTGAACGAATGGCTACATAGCTCACAAAAATATATGCATTCTTTATGCAACAGGCCTAGTATGCCAAATTTGGCTGTTGTATTGACAGATTGGAACAACTCAGAGAGACATGGCCAGTAAGGTCTTAGACAAGCATCCAAAATCCCTTATTTTCAGATTCAGTTCTAGCTCCAGGCTATTCTTTCCCCACTCTCATCTGCTTGCTCACTCATTAGGAAGAGCAACAGTGTTTTATAAAGACTTTCCTTTGCCCCTAGTCACCCCAAGAACACAGATGCAAGATGACCAAGAATGGGAGGATGCCTGTGTGACCACTGTGTATGTGACCAGTGTAAGAGAAAAGAGGCCCAGCCTAGCCCTGCCGACCCTTGTTTAGTTATTTTGGTTTAAGCTGCTGTTGTTGTGTGCCTACAAGTCATTTTTGACTCATGATGACCTTAAGGCAAACCTATCACAGAGTTTTCTTGGAAGAATTTGTTTTATTGGCAAGATTTATTTACAGGGGCTTTGCCTTTGCCTTCTTCTGAGGTTGAATGTGTGTGACTTTTCCAAGGTTACCCAATGGATTTCCATGGCCAAGTGGAGATTTGAACCCAGGTCTTCCAGTATCCAACATTCAAACCACTACACCATGCTGGCTCTCAGTTTAAGGTTTGTTTGCATGTCCATTTTTATGCTTGTGTGCACTGTTGTTACTACAGGTTTGTTTGTTTGGAAATACATTCTCTTTCTTAATGGTGCCGGAGAAGAGTGCTGAGGATACCATGGGCAGCCAAAAAGACAAACAAATGGGTCCTTGAACTGATCAAGCCTGAACTTGCCCTGGGAGCCAAGATTATCAAATTGAGGCTGTAATACTTTGTACACATCATGAGAAGGTATGGCCCATTAGAAAAGACAATAATGCTAGATAAAGTAGAAGAAAAAGAGGAAGGCCACACACCAGAAGTATAGACTCAATCTAAGATCACAGGCCTGGATTTGCAGGACATGAGCAAAGTATTGGAGAACAGGGGGTCTTTGAGATACCTTATCCACAGGGTTGCCATGAGTTAAGGTTGACTCAAGGGCAGTTAGCAACAACAATTTTTAATTTATAAATTTCTATACTGCAACATAGTGAGGAAATTTCTTGCCTTATTTTTTGCATGACCTCCTTTTGTTTCCAAAAGGACAGCCACTCAACCACCTGAGTTACTTACTATTAATAGGAAAGATGATAATCTGAGCATAAATATGGAAATATAATGGCATTTCAAAAGCATACTAATCTGTCTAATATAGTTACTATTCAGGTGCATAAAGACACTTTCGTACATGTCAAATCTGTCCCCACAACTGACACATTTAAAATAAAAATGCACACTTTTCAATATTTTGTGCCACCTCACAAATGATGTTTCCTTCCACCTTCGTCACCAACATGTTTTAAAATACATCTCCACTAGTGCAAGCACCCTGTCTGTTGATACTCTGAGTGAAATTCTCAAAAGAGATAAAAGCAGAACTAAACCACATCTACATGCAAGATGTATACATATCCAGCACTAGAAATGCCAGGATCAACTTCAAATTACATTTCCTCAGAGCTTGGAAAAGTTACTTTTTGGACTACAATACCTTGAATTCCAAACACAGCATGGCAACTGGATTCTAGGAATTATGTGCCAAAAACTAATTCTCCCAACTCTTTGTTTTCCACAGCTACCGGTACTTTGCCATGTTTTTCACCACATCTCCACTGCCAATAGGTTAATGGATGCAAGCTATAGAAAAAGATATTCCACCTCAATATTAGGAGGAACTTCCTGACAGTAAGGGCGGTTCGACAGTGGAACACACTCCCTTGAACAGTAGTGGAGTCTCCTTCTTTGGAGGTCTTTAAACAGAGGCTAGATGGCCATCTGTCAGGGATGCTTTGATTGGGAGTTCCTGCATGGCAGGGGGTTGGACTGGATGGCCCTTGTGGTCTTTTCCAACTCTAGGATTGTATGAATAGGTGAATATGAAGCTGTATATATAGTATCAACAGAATAATATCAGTGTATTGTTGAATCACCAACAGCCTGTCCTGTAGGAAGAGCTGCTTCCCAGTTTGAATGCTCTGAGATGAGAGGCATCTGGTACAGCAATGAAAAGAAGACTCATTTTGCTCTTATCCTTCATGAGAAAAAGACATTGGAAAAATAGTGAAGCCCCATGTGATTTTTTTATATTCCTAATTTTTTTTTATTCACTAACAGAAAAAAGGTTTTGTGCAAAAAATGGAGAAAGCCAAGCATTTTGTGCAAATTACAGCTTTCAGTGGTACAATAATGTTTTGCATAAACCCATCTATTTGTAGAAATTATTTTTCCACAGAAAAGGATTCAAAACTGCACAAAAGCTCTCATAATCTCAACCAATGTGCATAATACTTTTGAAATTATTTATATTTGCATAGAAGAGCAAAAGAAGTTTAAAAAAAATACAGCTATAGTCAACTGCCCAGTGGCAGTTACAGAAGCCAAAAGCCTTTCATGTTAAGTTGGCTACATTGCCATCCCTGGTGCTTCAGCACAAAAACTAGCAAACCTATGAACAACCTATGAACACTGAAGCTAGGAAATTCACAGGGGTAAATACACAATTGCTAAGACAACCCCCAATTAGCTGTTCAGCAGGAATAAGCCTGATTGCTTGCAAGAGGGCAACAGTACATAGCAAGAGAATAGCAAGCAACAACTGGGCCACAGGAAGGTATATTTGGACCAAATGCAAAAAGGAGATTTGCAAATGAGCCTCGTGCATTTTTAACAGTATTGTGTCTTTTTATTGTAAGCCTACAGTCTTCAACCCAGTTAGGGCTAGTAACGGGACAAGAGAGATATATTCTTATTAGGAAGTTTTTTTATATATGGCAAGGCCATCAGGACAGAATGTTGAGGTCATTTCTGGCCTAGTACAAATGGCTGTCCTTATCTTGTTCTGGAATGGAAACTCATCCCAATGTGGTTGCAGCTTTAAGCTAGGTAAAATTCTTTGGCTTTTATCCAAGCTAATGAAGACAGGTGTTAGACCTTCATACTAACTATGAATTACAAATCCAATTACCGGTAATAGAATATAAGATCCACAAACACACACAGACAAAACCCAGCAGTGGTAATGTCTGGCCTATGCAAAATTTCACTGCTAACACACATTTTCATGTCCAACACTTGCTTTTCACTATAAATCAATCTACCGCTGCCCTTCATAATTAAAGGGCAGATTTACAGCCTTTTAAAGATTGTGAGGCAGATTAATGGAACATCTTTCTTTTCCTAAGGATGCTAGGGAGGTGGGGGTGGGAGAGGGAAGGAGTTAGCATCTGTTCTTCTCACATGAGTGGCATCTGCAGTTCTCACAGCTGGGACTTGGAAAAACAAGCAAATTGAAAACTCTGTACACACTTGGGAGATATGTGTCTTTTTCAGTCCATGCACAACATTTGCCCTGCCTTGTATCAACAATGGAAGTGGGGCTTTTGTTGTTGTCAACTGCCTTCAAGTCAATCTCAGCCCATAGCGACCCTATGGATGAGACATCTCCAGGCCGCCCTGTCCTCTACTGCTCTGCCCAGCTCCTGCAAACTCATATTCGTGGTCTCTTTAATAAAGTCCATCCATCTGTCATATGGCCTTCCTTTCTTTCTATTTCCTTCCATCTTTCCTAACATTATTGTCTTTTCCAGAGATTCATGCCTTCTCATGATGTGTCCAAAGTATGACAGTCTAAGTCTTGTCATCTTAGCTTCTAAGGATATTTCTGGCTTGATCTGCTCTAGAACCCATTTGTTTGTCCTTTTGGCTGTCCATGGAATCCTCAGCACTCTTCTCCAGCACCACATTATCTCAAATGAGTTGATTTTCCTCATGCAGAGAATCCTATGTATATAAGCTCAAGATGACTCCCCACCCATTTCTTTTTAATGTGAATCTGTGCCATGTAGGTTGGATTTGATGTGCATTGGACCTATGGCATAAGTCCAATGTGTGGCTGTGAAGTGAAATCTGGAGACAAGGGAGGTGTTTTGGCAGGGATGAGCATTCTGATAACCAAAGTTTCTGTGAAATGAATACAATTCAAATACTGAGAATGAAACAACTTAATAGTATTGATCTGATGAAAGGCTATATCCACATTCTTTGTCTCCTGCTCAGCATTGCAATGAGCCCTATCCTGTAGGTGGGATAAATAAGAGTGATTCACAGAAGCAGAGTGGAAAGGCATTCACAGATATGACTGTGATAAAAACATTACCAACAGAGGAAAATGAAGACAGTGGGCTACAGCTCACAAAGACTGGGAAGAATGTATCTGATAGTAGCATGGCAAATCTGATCAAGAGGGTGTTAAATTAAATTGTTGGAGAGTTGGAGATAGCTCAAACATCAGTCCAATATATGGATATGACTCTAGAGGAGAAGCTGAGGCAGAGAATGGGATCCAAAGAAAAACTGACAGTAAATTAAAAGGTGAGAACAAATAAAGCTTGAAATGTCTATACACCAATGGACACAGTTTGAGAAACAAGCAGGATAAGCTTGAAGTCCTAGTGCAGGAATGTAAATATAATTTTATAGGCACAATGGAGACCTGGTAGGATGACTCCCATGACTGAAGGATTACAACTGAAAAGTATAACCTAGTTGAAAAAATAGATGTGGCAGTAAAGGAGAAGTATTATATGTCAAAGACAAATTCCGTTGTACTGAATTCCATGAGAATGATCACAGTTGAGAACATTTAGGTAAAGAAAATAAGAGAATGAATAGGATGATGCAAGAATCAAATCTCAGAAATCTCAAAGATGCAAGAATCAGTAGTTATCTGGGACTTCAATTATCTTGATATCTTCTGGTTTGCTAGGTACAGGATTTTCCAACAAATTCCTGATGTGCCTTGCAGATAATTTCTTACTCCAAAAGGTAGAGGAAGGAACAAGGGGGTTAGCAATCCTGAACTTGTTCCTAACCAATAGGGAAGGGTTGGTTACTGGAATCAAAGTGGTAGGTATTTTAGGGGGAAAGTGACCTAATGTAATGCTAGAATTCACAGCTGTGGGACAGGGCAAAGAAGAGTATAGTTAAACACAGACCTTGGATTTCAGGAAAGCTTGATTTTAATAAGTACAGGGAACTATTGGGTAGAATTCCACAGCTAGACATGCTAAAGAAAAAAGACACCCAGTAACAGTGGGAGCTCCTGGTTTGCAAAAAGCACAATCACAAACAATTCCATGGAAGAAAAATGGGAGATATCTGAAAATGCCAATGTGGATGCACAGCAAACTCAAGGAGCAAGGAAAAAGAAAAGGATTGTGTATATAGAATGGAAGGAAAGAAAAATCTCAAAGGAATAGTATAGATCTGTAGCCCAACCTTGCAAGAATAGAAGAAGGAAAGCTAATGATCAAAATGAGCTGAGACTGGCAAAACAAGCAAGAAGCAACATAAAGGGGTTGTTCAGATACATTTGAGGGAAGAGAATGACTGTGGAGACAGTGGGGCTGCTGTTCAATAAGGATGGGAAAATGCTAATAGATCAAAATAAAAAGGCAGAACTACACAATTTCTATTTTGCTTCAGCTCTCCCCACTCCCAAAAAGAGAAATGTGTACTTCCATGCAGCAACAAAGACTTTGCAAATGATCTGAATGGCAAATCAAGATTGATAGGGAGTGGCTCAGGAATCACTTGGCTAACCTAAACAAGTTCAAATCTGCAGGGCCAGATGAACTGCATCCCAAAGTATTGAAGGAACTTGTTGATGTACTTTCTGAACCCCTTGCCATAATTTTTGATAAATCTTGGAGAATAGATGAATTGCCAAAGGAGAAGGGCAATAATTGTGCCTCTCTTTTTTTAAAAGGCAAAAAAGAAGATTCAGGAAACTGCAGACCAGTCAGCCTGACCTCAATACCAGGATAAATATTATAACAGATTAGACATCTGCAGGTATTTTGATGACAATGCAGTGATAAAAAATGCAGTGTTGTGTTGTAGCAAAAATAAGGCAAATACTATTTTAGCTTGCCTTAATAGAAGCACAGTTTCCAAGTCAAGGGAAGAACTAGTTACACTATTTTCTGCCTTAGTCAGGTCTCATCTGGAGTACTGTGTTCAGTTCTGGGTGCCTCATTTTAAGAGGGATATAGCCAAGCTGGAGTAGGTTCAGAGAAGGGCAATGAGGTTGATAAGAGATATGAATAAAAAAATATATGAGGAAAAGTTGGTGGAACTTGGCATGTTCAGATTAGTGACGAGAAGACTGAGGTGTGACATAGTTGTACTTTTAAATACCTCAAGGGGTGTCACAGAGGATAACAGGCAGACCTGTTCTCTATCACCCCAGATGGCAGGACCCTGTCTAATGGTTTTAAGCTACAGGAGAGTAGATTTTGATTGAACATTAGAAGAAACTTCTTGACAGTAAGCAATTTGGCAATGGGATAAATTGCCTAGAGTGGTGGTAGGGTCTCCTTTTCTGGATTTCTAGGACTCTAGACAGTCCTAGGCAGACTGAGAAAGTACACAAGAAGGAAATGTGTACAAAACTGACATCATCAAGACTGGCTGTATGGAAGGAATGAGTTATACAGAACTTTCCCTGGACTGCTAGCTTTGCCTTATCTCCCTCTCCCTGTGATTTTCTATTTTCTCTTCCTTTAAGTTTCCTGCTGGTTTGCCCTTTTGCTTTGCTTGGCCCCATGCCTGTGTCACCTTTTGTCTCTGCCCCCTTACTTTCTTCCCTTCTGTCCAGTAAGCTAGGGGACTGTAACAATAAAAACATTAGAAATAAAGTTTATCACTTCTGTACAAAGCTTTCCAGCACTAACTGTTATCAGCGGCCAACACAAACTATAAGCAGTAAGTTGAAATATAGTTATTATGTTGGGGAGAAATGTGTTCCTTTCTTCAAATAGTTAAATTGTACTACTTTGTTTTTTCTGGCAGGATTCCTGTGCCTTTCACTATTACACTGTTTGGCAGAAACACGTGCAACCTTTCCTTGAACAGAGATGCACTACAACAGTGTTTCTTAACCTTTTTTTAACCAGGGACCCCCTTTAAATATATCTTAATTCCGTGGTCCCCTAGACTTAACTCAAGATTTAAAAGCCAAATATCAGTACTAATGTTGTTGCTGTTGGCCTTCAAGTCATTTCCGACTTATAGTGACTCTTAGGCAACCTTATCATGGGGTTTTCTTGGCAAGATTTGCTCAGAGGAGGTTTGTCATTGCCATTCTGAGGCTGAGAGAGTGTGACTTGCCCAAGGTCACCCAGTGGGTTTCATGGCCAATCAGGGAATTGAACCAGAGTTGCAGTCCAACACTCAAACCACTATACCATGCTGGTTCTCTATTATTAGTTATACATAATTTATATTTATATCCTAACTGTTTTCTAGTGGTTTACTGAATTAGGTTTTGTATTGCTTTCTTTTGTTGTGCTTTATCTGCACTTAAGCCAAGCTTGATGTCAGACCCTATTACTCAAATAGGTTTAGTATAGCACTTTGTATAGCTCTTTTAAAGTTTAGACTAAAATCTTGAATGGATTTGCCATTTCATTACATCAGAGGCAGCAGCATCTGCTTGCATAAACAAATGTGGAGGAAGGGGCAGTGAAGTGCATGTTACTTCTTTCAGATGTATAGGACTAGATAATGAAGACACAGGCTTAAACTACATAAGCATAGCATTAAAGACAATTACCTTACTCCTATTACAGTAGAATTAAGAAATTAGTAAAGATTTGGGGTACTAAAGTTGCTAAGAATTCTGTATAACCATAATGCTTGATTAAGTCTCTCTTTAAACAATAAGGAGAAAACAGCTCAGTAGTTTTTCAGAAAGATATTCAATTTACACCATGATCATTTTTCAAATATTGGTGCATGTACTATGCACATGTATGCAAACATGCAGCTTAGAAATGAGGCAAGATAATACAACAGGTCATGAAATAATTGAAAACAGCAGTCTTGTTCTCAACAAGTCGTACAATTGTAATTACTAGATCTTGTCTGCCATATACACGTGAATTACGTGCACAAATATTTGAAACTATATTCCTATCCAAAACACAAGTAAATACTGCAAATTCATAGAAATGAATAAGATCTCTGAAAATAAGATTTTAAAAAGTGTTTTTTTTTAATTTACCAAACATCTGTGCTGAAAAAGAGTGCTTCATCTTATCAAACAAAACTGCTGGAGCATTTTCCCTCATAAGAACAGATGGCAATATGTCAGGGCTAAAATCATTTTCTGCAATACATCATGCTTAGTGAACTCTGAACTAGCATATGCACAATAACGCATTACCAAAATTTTGAAAATGACCATTATATGTAAACACGGTGCATTGTTGGAAAAGTGTGTACCTGCTTAACTGATATCCCAAGTCATCAGAATTAGGGGGGAAATCATAAACATTTACTATGCTGCCTCCCCCATTTTGAATTAACGAAGGACTTATGACTATTTTGAGTTGCTTACATCAACATCCCTTGCAACAGTTTTGTACTTATCACCACCCATCCAAATCTGTGACCATCTAGCTGATTAAAATGAGAAAGTATCAGTGAGAAAATGATATCAGCTATAGAATTTGAGTTTCAGAATAAAATAATTACTTATTTTGGCTTATTTAGTAGGATTGTTCCTGGCTGAATGACTGCAAAGCTAATTAAATGCTACTGCAACACAGTGTTGAGAGTTATACAAGTTGAGTCTTCCTTATCTGAAATGCTTGGGACCAGAAGCATTTTGAATTTTTTACAATTTTGGAATATTTTTACATATGTAATGAGATATCCTGGAGAGGGGACCCAAGTATAAATATGAAATTAATTTATGTTCTGTTATACACCTTATACACATAGCCTGAAGGTAATTTTATGCATAATATTTATAATAATTTTGTGCATGAAACAAAGTTTGTGTACACTAACCATCAGAAAGCAAAAGTGTCACATTGGTCCAAAACACACTGCAGAAATAATCCAGTTTGAGACTGCTTTAACTGCCCCAGCTCAGCGCTAGGGAATTCTGGAAACAGCAGTTTTGTGAGACATTTAGCCTTCTCTGTCAGAAAGCTCTGGGGCTACTACAATTCCCAGGATTCCCTAGCACTGATCCAGGGCAGTTAACATCCAGTGGAAGGTGCAGGTAACAAGTTGTTTTTCAATCCTATTGTTTAGATGCCTGTTTTTGTCATGAGGGTTTGAAGGCAAGGGTGTCACATCTGCCATTTGTTTACCTATTCTGATGTCAGGGAACGGTTAGGCTACCGTAATTCATGGCAAGTAGCAGAGTACTTTGCAAATCACTGGACATCTTTGATTTGAATTGGAAGGTCCTTCAGCAATGCTTTGCAAATTATATAGTTATATCTATGACAACTTGTTCTGGAATTTCAAACAACAATTTGTAGGAGTCTTTAAAAGGAAATAGAAAACACTAGCTGTTTATGTATGGGGTTCCCTAATGAATATCTGCCTTCTTAAAATGTATGCAGATCAAAAAGAGTTGAAAATAGTATTAATAAATCAAGCAATGCTACCAGGCAGAGAAAATGTTTTCTTTGGCTGAAATTGTGATGTTTTCCTTGCAGGAGTTTTCTGCTCCTATGGTGCGCCGCCAAAGCAAATTTTGCTAACAAAGTTGTTTAAAATATATTTCACACACTCATATGTGTGCATATTTATCTATCTCCTCTAACAGATTTCCTACATAAATGTATTCTCTTTTTACAGATGTCTTTTTCACATGACAGTTAAATGGGATCTTGATATCCCACTGTTTTTCAGTGAATGCACCGGTACAATGGGTGGTCTCTTCAGAAAAATCACAGAATGAAGTAAGGCTACATTAAGAGAAGTGCCCAAAGTCAGGTTCTATTAATAGAAAGTGTATTTAAACAATGGAAAAAGCTGTAGACTGAAATATACACAGCCAATTCTCTTCTCTCTGATCATGGTGCTAAAAAATAATGGTAATTTTGCAATTGGAAAGAGTAGCTATTGAACAATGTTCTGGTTGGAAAATCTCTCTTATTGTTCATCAAGAAGCAAAGTACTCAGACCAACAAACTTAACAATTTTATCACTGCAAAATGTGATTAAAAATAAGCTCATTGCAAACACAGGTTCAAATTTTCAGCAAATCCCCTGGTTACTTTCCCTTTACTATCCATTATCGTCTGTTATCTGAACAAAACTCTTTTATAGTATTGGGCTATCAATGACATTATCTCAACACTTGAGTTAAAATGTTTTCACCCAGATAAGGGAGCATTTTATCACCTCTTAAAAATTTCCTCTTCAGATTCCTCTCTTGATTACCAATATATTTTAAAGAAATTTTAACCAGACTCTAAATCAGAAGTGTAAGCTGCCTTTTTCACAATCAACAGAGATACCATTTTATCTTTAAAATTGACAAGCTTTAGTTCTTCCAAATTTATCTAATGACAGCAAACAGCTCTTCCTCTTGCCAAGGGTGGGAATTTTGTGACCTTTCAGACGTTCTTGTATATTCTTGTGTAGAATAACCAATGGCACAGAATGCTGGGAGTTGCAGTTTGACAGTGTCTGGAAAACTGTCAGATTATCACCCTAATCTACTCTGAGAGAATAAAACTAATCACAAAGCCTCTGCAGCAGTCTATGCTATAGATGTGTCTTTCTACTATCCCTTCCTACCACTCTTCCCTTTCTGCTTGTCTATAGCTGGAATAATGCTTGCCACACTTATTTCATCACACCTGGCCATCAGTTTTATGTCTGTTAAATCTAAGTAGTCGCCACAGTAGCTTGTAAGGCTACTCTGTCCTATTGATGCTGTCCTTTTTTAACACTGCAAATTTTCCTTCCTCATTCTCCACTCCTTCCTTCGAAGCCTAAAATGCAAAGAAAACTGCTTCCCACCTGTGATTGCTCAATGACATGGCAGGAATATCCGTGATGCACAGAGGGGACCATTCCTTGCTAACTAAAGGCCTTTGCAGACTGCCAGAAATAGTGCACATTAAATTGAGGCACTGCCCTGGCTCAGTGCTAGGGAATCATGGGAACTGTAATGTATTGTGGCACCAGAGCTCTCTGACAGAGAAGGCTCAATGTCTCAGAAAAAAATACAATTCCCATGACTCCCTAGCACTGAGCCAGGGCAGTGCCTCAATTTAATGTGCACTATTTCTGGCAGTCTGCAAAGGCCCTAAATCTGCCTCTCCAAGTACCATAGATTGAATATACCAATTAGAAAGAGTACGAGCATTTCATTTAGAGCAATTATTCTGAAATTGTGTGCAAAGAGATGTATCTGACATGCTGTAAGGACTAATAGTGTGCCAGACTTCTTCTTTTTTTAAAAAAAAATTGAGTTTTTCTGCCCGAAGAAGCACTTGAATGTTGAGGGTCTGCATGACTCATTGGTTCTTTCTAAGCAGCCTCCACAGAGAAGGAGGGAGTACAGTAATATCTGCCCAATCTCTGCATCAGGTATAATCAAAACTTTCAATTACTCCTAATTCAGAGGAGGATGGAGCAGTTATCCTGCTGTGGGGGGCAGGTGCTACCTGTTGATCCTTTGCTTGAGTCATGCTTCTGGTGTGCATAAAGAAAATAATCTGTATGAATAAAACATGCTTCTAATTTTAACTCAGCAGGGGGAAGAGCTCACATTTCCAACTATATGAGGAGGGAGAAATGCTAACCAAGACATTCTGCCTCCCTATGCTATCACTTGTCTCAGCCCTTTATCTTCCACAGAAGTATTGCAGGTCCCCAGTCATTCTTAGCATGATTTCATGTGCGTCTTTCTAACTTACCATCAAGTGAGCGTACTTTCCATCCCTTCAACATTCCTGGTTTTCATCAGCATGCAGAAAAAGACTTCTCAATTAAGGGACCAAGATTCCCTGACATTCTAAAATTCAGCCTAATATTTAATCAGCTCTGCCTACTCTCTACCTACGTAGTACAATACAACCTTTCCATAATTCAGATGAAGCGTTGGGGAGGGGGAGAGATGAAAAAGAGCTTCAGTTGTGGGTAGCTAATTATCCAGATTTTTTTTTCATGACCAAGTTACAAAATACATGTCAATGTCTCTTTTGAATGCATACTGAGCTCAAGCTTTCTGTACTCTGCCCAATAAAAAGAGAGTTGAAGCAATAACTCATTTTCATCACTACAGTCGTGTATATACGATGTATGAAGGAAAAATGCCTTTTGACTGGTGCTCTTTAAAACTCTGAACAGAAAATGTTCAGATATAAATTAATCAGATATAAATTAATCTCATCAGTTTCATGGGGTGTTAAGCTGAAAGTCCTTTGAAGCAAAATCACATATTTTAAACTGAAGGGAAAACAACAGCATACAGTATTTGATGGTTCCACATAAGTAAAAAGGTCATAAAATTTGGACTCTATCAGTCTACTGTAATGTCAGTTGAAATTGTGCGCCAAGGAATGGAATAACAAAATTTAGCAAACAGATTTTCACTTCTAGAAGAAGAAGAAAAAAGACAGAGCACAGTTCTGTTAGACACTGTGATAAGATGCTTCCTGTTAGAGTGTGTGTTTAATAGGGTGTTTCACTGTATGGCAGCACTTTAGTGGATAGAAAAAATACATCAAACAAAAGAGCCTTGAAATTACTCTTTTTTCAGAACTTTAAAAGTATCATTCTATGACAGACTCCTGTATGAATCAATGAAATGGGTGCACAGATTACTCCATTCATATTCATTCCCAGCTATATGGTGGACAGGTTTATATAATGGACAATGATAATGTTAGTCACAGGCTTGCATTGACTCAGGGTATTCTTGGTATGTTGTTCTATGGAGGGTTGTCTATGCAAGTAGGTCCCTCCTTCTTCTGGCTATGTGACAAAGATATTCCTCCATAGAACAACACACCAGCAGCACCTTGAGAAAATGCAAGCCTGTGACTAACAGTGTCATTTTAGATTTTCTTCCCATCCTGTATGATCCTTAACACCTTTGCCTGATGAAGAAACCAGTGGAGCTTTGAAAGCTTGCAACATGTATTTTGTGCATTTTGGTTGGCCAAATGAAAGTATCATTCTTTTGTGGATATTGGATTCTATTGTACTTTGCCTATGACCAACATGGCTACCCCAAATATGTACAGATCTAGCTAAGACAGTATCATAGATCCCTTACTTTATATTATCAACTTCAAATCTAAGACTTTAAAAAAATATTTCTGAATACAGTGGTACCTCTACTTACGAAT
>CM034703.1:103460986-103471348 GCA_020142125.1 Phrynosoma platyrhinos
CTGCTGGAACGAATTAATTTCGTAAGTAGAGGTACCACTGTATTAGAAATATTCTGAAACATATATTTCTAATACAGCTCTTGTTTCATTCTGAATTGTCTTACCATAGGGTTTTCATGGTAAAGGACATTCAAAGGGGGGTTTCTGGAATATCATTCCACACAGTATGGATCTTATCGCAGTTAATTAAATCGCCTTACCTGATCTGGTTTAAATTTTAAATCAGGTGGCATCTAGACCCTGTCGCAAGGGTTTTGTCACCAAAATCGCCATCTGGGACTATCCCGGATCCATCCCCGCTCTCAGGGCTGGATCCATCGCCACTCTCAGGGCTGCTCTAACGGCTTCAAAAAAAGACGTGCTGAGCAGCCCTGGGAGCAGGGATGGACCCAGGATGGACCCAGGCAGTGATTTCGGCAGCTAAATCCTTGTGATGCTGCCTGATTTAAATTTTAAGCTGGATCAGGTAAGGCGATTTAGGGGCCATGCAGATAGAAGGTTCTGGGCCGCCCCTGCTAGCTGTGGATCGGGGCTGTGGCAACTGCGCGCTGTGGCCCTGATCCTCCCTTTTCCTGCCTTAAGACCCGGCGCGTGGCTCTTTAGCGCCCCTTCCAGCGCAGCGCATCAGGATGCTACACCGGGAGGATGTCCTGACACCGTGCGCCATGAGTAGTGGCGCGTGGCATCAGGACATTGTCAGGCTGGAGTTGGGGCAGCCAGCGTGCGGCTGCCCCTCCCCATCTCTGTCTCTAGGCTGGCCATTTGGGCCGGTCTGTAAAGGCCCTTAATTAACTATGCAATAAGCTTCTATGTTAGCTATGGTGCCACTGCCATTTTGTCTGAGAGATCCTCCCCAAGCATCACCTTCCAGTACTGCAGCTGTTTGGCACATTTTGTCTGGTTCCAAAGCAAAAACCTGCCTGATGTGGGAGACCCTACCAACAGTACTGCTACCATCAGCACAGCCTCTTGCCATACCAAAACATGCAAAAATCCCATCAACCCTGAAAGGCAGCACCATTGGGGGGGGGGGTATTTTTGAAAGGACACTCTTTAAATAAGTAACATTTTATGTTTTATTTTGAACAAATCAGGATACTAGACTGCTAAGAAAAATAAAACAAGGTAAAATGACATTCTTCTATTTGAAAACTTTCAGATATGATTCCTCAAAAAGAATTACTGAAGATGCAGAGTGTTTGCTTAACAGCAGAAGAAAGCAATCTCCTTTCATCCATTGGACCCCTCCATATACTTCCAAAACATATTCTAAAGCGCTGGGGGGACCTTCTGGATCAGCTTTTGGGAGAACAAAGAGTAAATTATGGAGGAAAATGTGACTTGTACATTACAACATTGTACATTACCCTTAATGTCCAACTAAGAAAAGCAACAAGGTTTTTTTGGGGGGGGGAGGGATGATGAATAGTAAAGTAAAACTGAAGAACTCTGAAAGTTGTGAATCACTGATAGGATGAAATTGGCATGAGACTTAGGGGGGAACCTCACATAAGGAAGATTGATGGAATAAATAACAAAAATTTTCCTTGAATATGACAAATATTTGTGGGAAAACTCATATACTATGGATTTTTAAAAAGAATATCCCACCCCTCTTCAGCTATTGCATATCTTTTCATCCATATTGATGACTTAATCCAAAAGAATAATATTGTATTAGTAATTTATATAGTAAGTGAACTGAAGATTATTCATGTGAAGCACTGCAGACTGCCTATTATTCTTTCCATCAGAGGATGGCAAGATAAAATATGCAAACATATACCAATGGCAATTTAACTAATTATCTCATTAATAATATTCATTCCAGCACACAGGATGTAAGAACAGTTTAAGGCATAAAATCCAAGCTAAAACTAAAAACATATCAATCATTCCATGCAGCTTTTGTTGTGTGCCTTAAAGTCATTTCTGACTTATGCTGATTCGAAGGTGAACCTACCAAGTGGTTTTCTTGGCAAGATTTGTTTATGGGGGAGGGGGGTGCTTTTGGTTTCTTCTGAGGCTAAGAAAGTGTGACTTGCCCAGGATCGCCCAGTGGGTTTCCATGGCCAAGTGGGGATTTGAACCCTGGTCCCCAGAATTGTAGTCCAGTGACCAAGCCACTTCATCGTGCTGGCTCTGCTTATACAGCATCATTTAAAACAAATATATAAACAAAAAGCATGGAGCCAGCATGGTATAATACAGTGGATTGAGTATTGGAATACAACTCTGGAGACCAGGGTTTGAATCCCCACTTGGGAACCTACTGGGTGACCTTGGTCCAATCACATTTTCTCAGCCCAGAGAAAGGCAATGGCAAACACACCTTCTGAACAAATCTTACAAGAAAACATGAAAACATGTTTATCTTAGGTCACAATAAGTTGGAAATGACTTGAAGGCACACAACAACATAGATAAATAATCAGAAGATATGATGAGCTCACACACAAAATGACACCCCCATTTTTGCTTAAAATTGGTGTTTAGTTTCTTCATTCCAACTAGAAGCAATAGGCAGAATGAATTAGTTTAATAATTATTACATTTAGGCATTATCATGCATAATCATTATTTAAAATCAAGGATACACAGTGAAGTATAAGATGCAATCAATATCTAATTGGAAAAGACTATGAAATAAGAATACATCCCAGCTCCAACAAATAGATCCAAAGAATACGTCCCAGCTTCAAGTTATATTATGCCGTTTGACGCATATCTTGGAACAGAAACAAATATTTATCAGAAAAGAAGACTGACATTTCTTCCTTAAGCTACTGATCTCCACTACCAAAACTGAACTCCATATGTCAGAAGTGATATCAAAATATGGGTCAAAGCTGAGGTTAGTATAGGTAAAGGTAAAGTTAGTCCCTTGACATGAATATCTAGTCGTAACTGACTGTAGGGAGTGGTGCTCATCTCCGTTAGTAAGCTAAAGAGCCAGCGTTGTCAAAGATGACTCTGTGGGTCATGTGGCCAGCATGACTGCATAGAATGCTATTTACCTTCCCACCAAAGTGGTACCTATTTATCTACTTGCATTTTGCATGCTTTCAAACTGCTCAGTTGGCAGAAGCTGGAAGTAATGATGGGAGCTCACTCCATCATAGTCCTCCTTTTATAAAGAAAAGCCACAGAGGTGCAGCTGAGATATTCAGTATACCAGAGATACCATTTTGAATTTGAACAGAACAGGAAGGGGAAATAAGTCCCAAATATTTAAAAAGATTCATATGTTCTATTATATGACTAACACCTGCTTATATTTTTAATATTTAGAAAAACTATTACCCTGTTTTTTTCACAATTGATATAAACTGTTCAAATTTACAACAATCTGAAAATCTGCTCATGCATCTTCCTAAACAATCCTGGATCCATGAAAGTAACACAATCTTCTGCATAAATAAATAAAATAAATAAATATTTGGGGGGTATCTCAACAACCTGATTTAAGTGAATGTCACTCTGAAGGATGAAATCTGGGGAAAGATCATTCAAACAAATATTAAACAAATGCCCCCCCCCCCCCAGTTTTACTTTGGTCCAAAACACACTGCAGAAATAATCTAGTTTGAGACTGCTTTCACTGCCCTGGTTCAGTGCTACGGAATCCTGGAAATTGTAGTTTATTATGGCACCAGAGCTTTTTCAGACAGAGAAGGATAAATGTCTCACAAAACTAAAGCTCCCAGAATTCCCTAGCATTGAGTCAGAGCAGTTAAAGTGGTCTCAAACGGGATTATTTCTGCAGTGTGTTTTGAAACTCTGTCTTATCACTGGTATGCAATTGACTAGATTCCCTATAAATCTGCATCTGACATGCACTAATGAATTGTCATCAAGTTGTCTTATCAGAAAAAGTCAACTGGAATTGCTACAAAATTTCCTCAGATACAAGTCTCTAGAAATTGAATCAAAATCTCACAATCTATTCAAATTAAATATTTTTACAATATTTACAATATTTTCCCGTTCAATTATAAAGTAGTAACATGTGGTCTAAAGTAGGATGCCTCCTTTAGAAAGCAATCATCTCAGCACCCACAATGGCATTCTCTTCAAACTGCTTGATAGCTTATAAAGTATGTGCTTTTCAGAGTTTCCCAATAATCAAAAGAGCTCTACAGGTCTATAGTTCCAAGGGTCCAATTTCTATCACTAGTGCTTTACACTAGTTATGGGGAATCACATGAACATCAATGTCTACATGACAAAATTAAAATAAGTTCCTTGTAAACTTTCCATAACTGATTTCTATAGTACTAATTATTTACACTGCCATACACAATTACCGTATATCAGTTCAAAATGAAGTTGCATATAGGAGAGGCATTTTTCAAAGCTATGAATTTGAAAGCACTGCAGCCATGAAATCTGGATACCTGACAATTTGTTTTATATAAAGTCTAGAGATATTAATGCTCCTTCATGGAAAAGATTCTTGAGCCAATAAGCTCCCATCTGTTTCCATTTCTCAATTGTTTGTTTGGGTATGTCTACACCAAACATCGGGTGGTCAGTGATACAACAAATTGGAGACATTCCCAGAACTGATTAACCCATTTATTCCAGACACATAGAGTTGTTTTAAATAATGGATTTAACATTTTAATTTCTGCTACTGTCCGTGGCACACACACACAAACAGGTTGTGGTGTTTTACAGTTGTGGCTTATTGGAGAGTTCTGTCTGGACTGAGGGAATGAATCATCCTGGTGGATTATCTGGAGTGCCTCAAAATACAGTTTAAGGTTTGGAATAGCCAAACCTCCTACTGTACTGGAACTATATTGGTCTGCTTTTAAAAATCCACATACATGGAGCCCCCAAGAGCAATGACTGGTTTTGAATAGTTGTGTATACAGTTGGCCGCCCATATCCATAGGTTCTACATCTATGGATTCAACCATCCAAGCCATAAAAATATATACAGTATGTGTGTGTATATAAAAATCCAAAAAGTAAACCTTGAAATTGCCATTTTATTTAAGGGACACCATTTTACTATGCCATTGTATATAATGGGACAAGCATCCACGGATTTTGGTATCCATAGGGTAATGGTGGTGGTGGTTCCTGGAACTGAACTCCAGAGCTTACTAAGGGCCCACTGTATCTCCCAATTTTCTATTCTTCATTTTCATGGGGAAAAAAATACAAAATCTACAACATAAAGACTTGATATCATTTTTGCAGATAGTGATACAGCATGAGATTGATAAAACACTGGGGATTTTAGATGGCATATTCCTCTTAAAATGGCTTGATAGAGTATGGGCAATTGCACTCTTGGAGAAATTAACCTGCTAAATTCAAGCCTCCAAAGGATTAACAACAACAGATAAATTTACCAATATGTGGTATGGCTTTCTCCCACACTCCATCTAACCATCAGACATATTGGACGATTTTTTGATAGTTGTAAATATATTTACCTATGTAATTTTATATAAAGAAAAAAAGAGACTGTAGTAAAGAAATAAGAAGGGCATGAATGGAAGGACAGCTATGACAGTTACCAGTAGGTAACTTCCTCAAATGCAAAGATATTAAATATTAAAATCAAGTCAAGATCATTCATGCCATAGTATTTTGAATTTGTATATGTGATGGTAAAAGTTGGACAGTGAGGAAAGCAGAGAACAAGATAATCAAGTTATTTGAAACATGGTGCTAATTGAGAGTTCTACTGATACCATAGACGGCCAAAAAATAAATAAATAAGTCTGAGAGCTCTCCCTAGAAGCCATAACAACTAAACTGAAGCTATTGTAGTTGGACATATTATGAACTGAAGCCAACCTGACAGCAAATAAGAACACCAAATATGGTTTATTTTGAGGACCATCAGCCATGCTTCTCCCTAGATTCATTTCTGAGGACTCTGAACTGGATTCCCTTTCAGATTAACTGCAGTTTGCTATGTCATCTGAAGCCAAACAAACTGTGGCCAGTCTTAACTCCCCCGTAGTGTAATAATGGGATCAAGCGCTACGGTTTTTATTATTTTAATTGTTGTATATTGTTTCCATGATTTTTAACTATATCACTGTTTAATACTGTTTTAAGGGGGGGAGGGATATGCTGTTTATTGTAACTGTTTTTATTCTGTAAACCGCCCGGATTGGGCAACCATTGGGCGGTATATAAATAAATTTTATTATTATTATTTATTATAACTACAGTCAGTTGAAATAAATGTCAAACCTTGAAGGATTAATATTGCTTGCTTTAAAAAATAGTTAAGAATAACCACCTTTTAGATTAGATAATACAGTTTATTATTTATTGGTTTATTGTAGCCACAGTTTGTGTACCATCTAACTCTAAATCATTGTTAGCACCTATGAGCACAACACTGAATTCTGTGGAGCTAAACAGGCAGGCAATTCTGTGTGTCAAATCTGAACAATACAACTGGCCCTCCACATTTGTGGCTTTGACTTTTGCTGATTTCATTATTTGCGGTTTTGATAAATATGTTCTGTCTAGGAATTTCTAGGTCCTCCAGTACAACTCTGCCAGAAGTTGACCATAGAGTTGTGCTGGAGAACCTAGAAGTTCCTAGAAAAAAACACTTCTCTGGGCATTTGTAGGTTCTCCTGATTCTGTGATCAACTTCTGGCAAATGTTGATCACTGAGTTGCACTGGAGGACCTGGAGATTCCTAGAGAGGTGTTCTCTCAGGTAAAAATAAGTGTTTTATTAATTTGCAGTTTTTCCACATTCACTGGGGTCCTTCACCCCTAACCCCAGCAAATGTGGAGGACCACTGTACTTGTGAAAAATGCTTCAAAGTTTGCAGCATGGAAAGATAAAAATCAGAGCTTGTTTATGTATTATACATGTTTCACTTCCATGCCCAGATAATCAGAAACAGTGATGAGTTAGCCAAAATGTAGAAGGCATGATGGAAAATTAATAAAAAGGTTGAAAGAGCAACCAAAACCTCTTTCTTCAGATGAAAAGCAAATAGTCCTAAATTATCTTGAAGTGCTACTTCATTTGGTAATTTATAGTCAGGATTGTAATGTCAAATCCTTTATGTACACACCCCAATAGTCCCTTCTAGATAAAAGGTTCTTTCCAGCTTGACAGGTTATGGAGAGTAAAATAAGGACAAGGGCCTGAATGCAAAGATATGTACAGCTAATCCCATCCTTTCATCACTGCCATCAGGAAGAGGTATGAAAATTTGGCTATTGTTCATTATCTTTTCAGGGATAGCCTTTATGGAATCCAAAGTATCCAAGGAATCTTGCCGATTTTTGTAATAATGAGGCCCAGGTATCAATAAATTATTGATAACTCTCTTACAATTATTCAGTATGCCTTTTTAATGAGTCAAAGGGGGTTAATAAGAATCAGGTTTCATATGATTAAATTATGTTTCATATGATTAAACGTGTTTCTACTTTAGCAAATCATTTAGTAAATTACAATTCTTGAGACAGATAGCAGAAAGACAATAGCCAGGGTGGTATCTTGGTAAGAAAAGCTTTGCATATAAAAGTTCCACTGAGTTAATTGCAACTTAATTGGAAATCTTTGGCATTTAAGAGTGCTTAACTTTGGTTGGATTGTGCCTTTCCATTAATATATGCTTAAACGTACTTTCTATAATTGTATTTTTACAGTCAGGCTGAAATGGGAATTCTCTGTAGATCAAAACTTGCCTTTTCTTTTTGCCATTAAAAAAACAAAACAAAAGCAAAACACCAGGAATAGGGATCCTTACAAACTCCCCCCAATTAACTATCTGCCTCGGCAGACGGCTAATTGAGCCGTCTTCCGGGCAGGGAAGAGGAGGGGCAGCCGCACGAGCGGCGCCCCTTCCTCTCCCCGAGGTCGCCCCCAGAAGCGCCGTCCGTCCGCACGGCCGGTGCACCGGGGATGACCTCATGGCGCAGCGCCCACATGCGCTGCGCCGTTTCAGTCAGGGAAAGTGCGCCCACCGCTTTTAGGGCGCACTTTCCCTGAAATCTAAAAGGAGCGCCAATTTGGTGCTCCTTTTAGATGCACCGCAGGAGCGCCGCGGTCCGGAGGCTGAACTCCGGCGGCACTCCAGACCAGGGCGTCTCCGACGCCCTGGTCTGCATCCCCCCTATATGATAAAAAGTGGACATACTTCAAGCCCTCAGTCTCATATTTTGGGATATGGTAAAATCACAAATAATTTCTAACATGGCAGTTTCACATATTCTTCTGAATGATCTTTCATACAGTGAGCATCTGGCTGAGCTAACAGAATAGCACTGTTCATCTTTTTAGTTTGCTGGTGCGGTGCTGTGTAATAATGGCATGACGTGAGAACTACATAAAAGTTTTCAATGTCTTTATCAGCTTAAATGCAGCTAAAGATCCCCTTACTCTAATTAAGTGATGAAAATGAAATTACTGTTTTTAATAGTTTTGCCTAATTCAATATAACTAAAAAAAAACAACACAAAAAAACCACACCCTGAATTCTATTAAACTCTGTATGAGCTTTAGTTTCACTACTATTGTTTTACTCTAAAAAGTATCAGGAGTGGAAACTCTGTGCTTCTTCAAATGTTATTGGACTTCAATTCCCACCTGCCCTAGCCAGCACATCCAATGAGGAGGAGTGCTGCAAGTTGAACAGCACCGGAAAGCCTCAATCATTCTCACCCTTGTCCAAAAAGAAGCACAACCTGGCATCAGCCCTGGAGAAGAGAGGACTTTTCAGCTAATAAGGACCTACAGTTTTCTCATGCTGGATGAAGTTGGCTCAGAACATTCTTCTAAAAATTAAAAATAGACAAATTATTGGGTCTTATGCCAAAATTATAATTATTATAGGCATTAAAGACTGAAAAAATATTTTAAATATGCAGTCCATTTATTCAAAGGAAACCATCATAAATCCTGTACCCAAACTTCATGCATGAAACAAAAGTTGTCATTAAACATCTTGTCATTAATAGGTTACATGATTTTGTTAACTCTTTTAATAAAGGCAATATTGACTTAAATCCAGTACTATACAAGCTGACCACCACTAGCAAAACTGGTCTCCTTTCCTGGATAGGGTGAGCACTGGATACCATCCATTATTTTTTACATGTTAGAAAAGTAAAGAATGGCATAACAACAAAAAAGAAACCATGCTGTAAATATCTATGGCATACCTACAGCTCCAATAGCAATAGCATTTACATTTCTTTACAGTGCTGAGCACTCTCTAAGAGTATACAATGTGTTAGCCAATTGGCCACAACAAGCCAAGTACTCATTTAAAAAGGTAAGGTATTCCCCGTTGTCAAGTTGTGTCTGACCGTAGGGGGTGACACTCATCTCCGTTACTAAGTCAAAGAGCCAGTGTTGTCAGAGACTATTCTGTGATCATGTGGCCAGCATGATTTCACATAATGCTGCCTACCATCCCCCCGAAGTGGTACCCCCCGAAGTGGTACCCCCCGAAGTGGTACCATCCCCCCGAAGTGGTAGCCGCCCCGATTGTGCTCAGAGGGGCGGGGTATTAAATAAAAATTATTATTATTATTATTATTATTATTATTATTATTATTATTATTATTATTATTATTATTATTACCTATTTATCTACTTACATTTGCATGCTTTTGAACTGCTAGGTTGGCAGAAGCTGAGACTAGCGATAGGAACTCACCTCATCATGCAGCACCCGAGCCTTGAACTGCCAACCTGCTGATCTTGCAATCAACAGAGTCAGCGTCTTAGCCACTTGAGCCACTGCATCTCATGATGACTTAATCTATTTTTGTACCTATGTTTTTCTACCTATGCTGATCCTCAATCTCAAGATGCTGATCAATTAGCAAACCTTAATTTGTATTACTGGGTTGGAGCCACATTTTCTCCCACTGGCAGGCGCACAGAGCACGCTCCACCCAGTGAGAAAGTGGGAAGGAGATGAAATTTTCATCACTGTTAGCAGATTGGGAAACTATACTTTTGCAACTCTTACCCTGTTCTGCTGGGTTCCCCAATCATTCAGTACAGATTTTCTGGGGCCGTGGGGGCTTCAGCGGGAGGACTCAAAATGGGCAAGCTACAATTGCCCATAGAAACACTCTACTGGATCAGAAGCCTTCTGCAAATAAAGGGCCCTTTCCCCCTACAAAAGGGAAATTGTGGATCCAACCCAGAGTTCATGAGTCTATTATAATTTTCCCAGATTGTGAGGCTCCTAATTTTAATTCTCCATGCAGCTAGACATGTTGAGGGGAAATATACAAGAAGATGACTATGGGCCTCGGCAGACGGCTAATTGAGCCGTCCTGGAGGCAGGGAGGGGGCGGGGCAGCCGCACGCTCGGCGCCCCTTCCTCCTCCCGAGGTTGCC
>CM034703.1:103479867-103491106 GCA_020142125.1 Phrynosoma platyrhinos
GGACTGGATGGCCCTTGTGGTCTCTTTAAACTCTATGATTCTATGATTAAAGTATTAACCACACTTCTGTTGTGGTTGAACCACACTTCAAGTCATTTCTGATTTATGACAACCCAAAGGTGAAGCTATGGGGGGGGGTATTTCTTGATAAGATTTGTTCAGAGTGAGTTTGCCTTTGCCCTCCTTTGAGGCTTAGTGTGTTTGACTTGCCCAGGGTCACCCAGTGGGTTTCCGCAGTTGGGTAAAGATTCAAAACCTGGTCTCCAGAGACATCATCCAAAACTCAAATCACTATACCACAGTGGCTCTCTTAACTATGGGGGGTTGCAGACTGCCAGAAATAGTGCAAATTGAGTCCACTTTTAGGGTTAGGGTTAGTGCTAGGGAATCATGGGAATTGATGTTTTTTTCTGAGACATTGAGCCTTCTCTGTCAGAGAGCTCTGGTGCCACAATAAAATACAGTTCCCATGATTCCCTAAGCCTAAGCCTAACCCTTAAAGTGGACTCAATTTGCACTCTTTCTGGCAGTCTGCAACCCCCCTATGATTACCTGGAATTAATAATGTTAAGCTGGAACTTATTCCTAGCTGAGCATGAAAAAGGCTGACATTATAAAACAAACAGGACTGTGTGTTTGGCTGACCAATTCCACAGGGCAATTTGATTTAAATGTAAACAATAATAAAAATTGGGGGAGGGGCAGATCTTGTGAAGTACAGCAATTCTAGTGGCTTCTTAAGTCTGTATTCCTTCCTTCTACTCATATACTAATTAAACCTCATATTGTTTAATTATTCAAATTTACATTAAAAATATCCCAAGTTGAACTGTGGTATTTAATGTGTTTTCTCTACTAGAAAACATCAATGGGAGTTTAGTAAATCAAATTTTATGAATTACTTTTCAAGTTACTATTAGTGATTTTAAATATATGATTTCCTTATTTTTTAAAAAAATATATATTTCTGGCCTTTCTCTTGGTACAGTGCCTAAGGCAGCTATACATCATCATCATCAAAATCTTATGAATGGATCCAGAAAGCCTATTTAAATTACAGCAAGAAAAAAAATCTGGTTTGAAGTAGTTTCACCATTTTGCTGGACAAAACCAGAGAGGGATAAACTGTATAAATGTAGAATTCAGCTTCACATAAAGCTGCATTATTTTGACTTTCCAAAAGAAAATTACAACGTGAGAATAGGAAGTTCAACAACGTTTAAGATTAAGTTCAGGAAAAGCACTAAAAGGAGGAAACATGAGAGGTGTATGAGACCATCTTCACCTCATGACTATGCCTATGTAAGCACCATATAATGAGGTGATGAGGGTCTCATCTCCCATTCCAACACTCTCTGGGCAGTACAAGATATTTCACTCTACAGTATATGAGTAGAAAGAAGGGATACAGACAGTATGGTACGCAGGCAAAAGACATTGCTGTTAAAGGCTGTGACAGACAAAAAAGCCAATGGGAACACTTCATTTTTCTTAAAGAGGATCTTTTTATTTTAATTATTTAAAAACCTGTTAACTCTCTCCAAATCATAAGCATAGTTTTTTCTTACCATCCTCCAAATTATTAAAGATAAACCCAGCACAAATTAGTGTAAACTAAGTTCATTTGAAACCAATGGAAAAGAATGCAAATCTTGAAACTCATGGCTAAATTATTGGCTGTCTATTGACCTTAATTCTGTAGTTCAATGCAACTTAAAAGTGACAGGCCCTGGACTGGTGCCAATCCCTAAGCCATTGGCTGCCAGTCACTGGCAAATGTATAGGAAAGAAAGAACTACTTGTACCCAATGGGCGCAAATTTAGCACCAGTATCTGTGTCATGGAAAATAATAATTGCTGGCACCATATATCAGATAGCTGAGAAGCACTGCTGAGGACAACATATCACCCATATGTATATATGGGTGAAATGAAAAGGCTTGAAAGCCAATCCAGCTTCATTTTATGAAATTGTTTTAGAGCAATTTGAGCAGATAATCTGTTGTAGAAACCTACCACCATTTAGGTGAATCCATAGGAATTTTTCCAATAAGTGGGATAAGTGTACAGGATGTGATGTAATGTGTTACTGACTATTGGTTTGCCTTACCATGCATGCAGAACCAACTGTGGGGAACAGAGTTGTCACAAAGTTACAACAGAAGCACAAGATATTGCCCAAGATCCAAGGAAACTGCACATAAATGGGGGTGGTTTGCCATTTTCCCTCCCATTCTTAGCCAATTCTATTTGATCATCAAGGAATATAAGGAATGGGATAAGACTGGATTCCCAACATGTGAAAATGATCCCTTTTTATGTATGCTAGATATGGATAATGAGCACAATGCATCATAATTCTGTGAGATACAAGAATTATTTCAAAAGTTTCATTTCAGATTACATTGACTTTGCCATATAAAAATCAACTAAATTCTTAGGAGTTTATAAAACAGATGAATCTATATTTTTATAAAGGTTTCTGATAAATTTAAAATGTAATTAACTTCAGAAAGCTAACTAAAGAAATACAATAACCACTAAGAAGAAGAAGAACTTTCAATCTTCTGTTATAGAACACTATGCATTGACCATATACTCTATTCTGCTGCATTGTATTTCAATTCATTTCAGTTCTAGACTGAATTTATACAGTTTAAAACAGGGGCCGGCAACCTACGGCCCCCGGGCCGGTTCCAGCCCAGGTAGCTGAACTTACCGACCCAGGCGGACTCCTGCCGCCGCGGCCGCGCGTTTTGCTCTCCGTGTGGCAGCGCCCGCCATTTTGATTTCCAAAATTGCGGCCGCGACACGTTTGCGCATGCGCAGTACTCCTGCACATGAGCAAACACGTCGCGGCTGCCATTTTGGAAATCAAAATGGCGGCCACGACATGTGCTGCGGCAGGGGTGCGCGCACACACGCATGAGCACGCGCGCCGCCATTCCCCTCCCCCCTTGGCCTGGTGGAGACCAGGACTTCGGGGGACCGGCCCAGTCTCCGAAAGGTTGCCTACCCCTGGTTTAAAATATACAATAAAATTACAGATGCATATTCAGATGCACACAAAAACAGAGCTAACATTATGGAACACAGATGCCCACAAGAAATATGTACTGCAAATATGCAGACTTCCACTTGCTCGAGTCTCTTGTCATCATTTAAAAGGCTGCCTCTTCCTTTCTGAAACTTCCCTAGGTTGAGATCATCTTCAGAGGCTTTGTTGCATATTCTACCTTCAAAGATGTTTGACTGGTAGACCCACATGGCAGGATTCTCTTCTATGGCAGTATCCTGATTATAGAATTCCATCAAGTAAGACAAGGCTAGCTCAACCACTGACTGCAATTAGGCAGGCAGAAGAAGCATTTTTATTCTGCTTGGCTTTTACTGGTTCTGATTATTTTAACTCTAGTCTTTTAATTTAGAGTTGTTTTTAATTTTGTTATTGTTGAATTGTTAATGCTGATAAGTAAAATGCAGCTCCCTAAAAAGTAATATGAATGTTATTTTAAAAAATATAAATATGCAAAATTATTGCCATCAATCCACATTTCACATGGATTTAAAAAATGACAGGGAAGTAGCTCTAAATTTCTCCCACTACCTGAACCATCTTACTATGCTAATCCTCCATGAAGTAAATACATGTACTACAGCATACAGAGAGGCTCATAAAATTGTGGATAGTTACAAATAAATGGCATAACAGAATTTAAAACACCAAGAATATAACTAGAGCAACTAGGAAAGAGTGACCTCGCCATTTTATCTTATTTCTATCAGTCCAAAGGGATTTACTTGGGAACTTGTGGTAGACTAAGAAACAGGAATATTTATTTAAATGGTTATACCACTAATTTCTGATATCAATAACTTTACAATTAAAAATACGTTCCAATGTAACATAAAATGCAAAAACAGAAGCAGAAAGTACAGTGCAAATAAAAACATTTTTAAAAAGACTTAAGAAAACTCAGAAAATTTACATACTGAAGGCTTCCTTTTTAAAAGGAAGATCTCCATCAGCCTCCACAAGGTCTGTAAGAAGATGTAAGAAAAGACTCCTTGGATGGAAATTCAACAGCCCAAGACCTATTCCCTAGTCTCAACTAGACACAGTTCAGGGATTGTTGGGAAATAAAAGTGGGCGGGGGCTCTGAAGATGATCTCAATAGATGGGCTGATTTGTATGGGAGAAAACAGTCCTTAATTAGTCATAAATCATTCAGAGCATTAAAGGTCATCACCAACACTTTGAATTATACCCAGAAACAAACTGGAGGCTCAGGCAACTCTTTCAGCAGGGGAGTCACATTCCATTATCACAGCTTTGCAGATGAAGGAACATAAACTTTAATCACTGCATGGTTTAATTTCTGATCATATGCTATTCATTAGATCATCAACTGTAAAGCTATGTGGTAGAGGCAATTGTATCAGAGACATTAACATTTTACATCTGCTAGATGTGGGACAGTTCACTGCATAGTAGTTATAAACCACACATTTTTAAAAAGCAAACAAGTAGAAAGAAACCCCTAACATTCATGGGTCATAAATCTATCTTTGAATGATGGTTACTCCACTGATTTAGGTATTACTTTGAACTTGTTACTTCTTGGTTCATTGGCCATGCAACATTCAGAACTGTTGCTGAAGGCACCCCCCCCCCCCCCCCCCAATATCTAATACCAGGGCTTGTCTCACCTTTGGCCCATGAGATGATTTCTTCTTCACTTCAGAAAAAGACAAGGAATTACTGGGAAGATTGGGGAGGTGAAGACTTTGCCCTGAAGCAGCTGATGATCCATCTGACATTACCATGATCTATGGCAAAAGGGAATTTAAAATATTAGTAACGTTTATAAAATAGCTAAGGCTATAAAGCAAGGGCTCTTGGGAACTGGACACTTAAATACCATGAACAAATGGGGAACTCCAGTTTCTTATGCTGGCTGTGTGCAACTGACAACATTAGTTTTATTGCCATCATTTTGCCTTCACAGTAAATTCAAAGGACAAACAGAAGCAATAACAAAACAATGCTGTTAGAAGCCCAGAAACATCTCAGATGAGGGGTGGGGTGAGGATAATCTGAGGAAAATAACATATAGAATATTAATTTGTCTTAGAGGTGTGGGGATGTTACCTTTATTTTCTAATACCTCATAGCAAGCTGAGCAGGACCAAGCCATTTTTTGGTTTTTTTGGACTAATCTTCTTAGACTTTGTACCCCAGGAAGCCCCCATTTAAAACTAATGAATGAACAGTAGCATCTCTACATGTGCTTAGGCCACAGGATGGCTCATCTTCTTTTATAATCCAGAACCACTCCAAAGAGCTCTCCTGTGGTTCCACCATAGAAAAACACAGCTCCAAAAACATACAATATTGTAAAAAAAAAAATTAAAGAGGAAAATGTAGGACATCAAAACTGATACAGTCTACACAATAAAAAGATATCTTAAAAATGGTATAAGGACATTATGCTTTTCTATATTTCCCTGAAGAGATGGGATGCTAGGTAGGAGCCTTAAATCTTAATTCCCCCTCCCTCACCTGCAAGTGTCCTTTTGTTTTAAACAACTGCAATGAATCTTACCATAGTGACAGTCACCAATTATCTGGCAGTTGAAGGCAAGGTATATCCTGAGGCATCTTACCTTACCTGATTTTCTTTAACATAGTTTACAATACACAGTGAGGCAATCAAGACAAATGCTAGGGGGTGCCTGACATTAAAGCCTCTACCCAGCTCTCAGGTACATCTGCCATGACTGCTATAGTGGCAGGGACGCTTTGCATCAAGGAAGAAGCACTCAACCTGTGTTGGATGGGGTAACACCAGAAAACACAGGCTCACAGTTTGGATGCATTCCTAGATGCTCAGTTTTTAGTGGTGTCCAGGAGGGTGTTTGCTACTGAGCCCAATGCTCTTATCCCCTGAGATGTCTGACCTGACTATGGGACTCCTTAGGATTATGCTAACATGATCTATATCAGGGGTAGGCAACCTGTCCCTTTTAAGGGCCGAGGGACTTCAGCTCCCAGAATCCCAGGAGCTATTGGCCAACATGGGACTATTGGCCAACATGGCTGAGGCTTCTGGGAGCTGAAGTCCCTTGGCCCTTAAAGGGGACAAGTTGCCTACCCCTGATCTATATGGAGCAACCTTCAAAAAGCTGGCCACAATGGAGCTATAGGCCATTGCTATAGGAGCTATAGGCCAAAACATATGGTGGATCAAAGGTTGCCCATCTCTGTCATGATGTTTGGTACAAGATAGCATGGTTCTCAGAGGACAGGAAGAGCTACAGTTCACTTGATTTCACAGCTCCTACTACAAAAGATGAATGGGATTAATCAGGGCTTAAAAAGCAACTATGGATGAGATCCAGTTAACAGGCAGGTGGAACAGAAGTTCACCTGTCATTCCATCTACACTAGTTGTGTAGGATGCGTGTACTGAGGCAGCTTTTCTTCCCTGCTTCTTCCCAGATGCTAACAGCAGATGGGGTCTCCCCAGTACAGCTCCACACACCCAGCCACCAATTTGGCTGTGTGTGTGGCATCTATGCATAGTCTCGCTACTCTTATGCAACTGGGTAAGAAAAAGCAGTGTTCACCCCCAGGGGACAGCTTCCTTATGTAAAGGGCAGCGTGAACATGCCCAGGCACAACCTTGCAGCCTGCATGAAAATAATCACAGCCATAACAGTATGAGACTGATGTGCGTCTGCAGTGGGGGCCCCCACTCCCCCCCATTGCCACAACCATCCAAGAAGAGCCTGAATTTTTAAGAGCCACCATTACAGCTGTTGTTCAGTACTGGCATCTTCACTCTCACCCCAAACACCACTTCGCCTTTACTCTTCCTCCTATGGAAAGGGAATGGGGAGAGACAGTGGTGGTAAAGACTTTTTATCTTAGCATGCAAGGACAATGACAATGGACACTACCACTTCACTTCTTCCCCCTTGTCCTCTTTCCATGGCATGGACAGGAAAGGGGAGGCAGTTCCCAGTGGTCCTGACTGACTGTTAGCCCAGAATCCTGTCCATCCCCAGTTTGGCTAATCTGAGTGCTTGCCTGCTCCTTCTGTCCCAAGGTCTCCTCAGTGCTGCACAAAATCCAGAGTTTGAGAACACAGACAGCTGTGACAGTACTAGATACTATTATCCCATAGACATTGGGGCTGATGACAAGTTGTGATTCTAGCCTCAAATCAACAGCTTTCTCTTCATTTCCAATTGTGGCCATTCAGCCCACTAACATGAAGAACAGTCTTTTTTCAACAAAGAGGAGATTACTTGTTTGACCTTATTGTTATGCTGACCAGGGAAGTTTCTGCACCTGAACCATTCCTAGAGGGGTATTTAGAGCATGGATTCATCACCTGGCATTGCTGGGATTAGGCTAAGCATAGTTAATATATATATGAGCTCAATCTATAGATGAAAACAACATTCCAGACAGTACTTCTATTATGTTTACAATGTTAGCCAGAAGCAAACAGGTTTTTAATATCCAACTTTATTTAAATTAAATACACTAATTATTAATTTTAAAGGCTGAACATTAGTTTAGTTAGTTATTTTTGCTGTAGAGAACTTCCTCTCAATAATTTTTTTAAAACAAAGAAAGCATAAACAAAATGTACTCCACTGGGGGCAGGAAATCCTATATCTTGCCACAACCACAGCAAGCAATAAAGTGTGAAGAAGTCTTTCAAAGCCTTTATTTCTTGGGAAAACCACAAGATCGAACATGTTCAGGTTATAAATATTGAATAAAGTTTGCAAGCATTAAAATGGTTTTGGTCTTGAGTCTGAGACAGAAGGCACCCCTTATATTGACTTCATTGAGCAAAGTCAGTTTCTTAAGCCTCTTTTGCAACTACAGTATAAACAACGAACTAAAGAAGTGGAGTTGGATGATGATCTGGCAAGGAAGGAATTCCTAGATTAATTCCAAGACTAACTACGTATTTGTGATTATTAATGCAGATAAGACAGTGCATGTATTTTTGTATTCATCCACCTGAAGTAAAAAAAAAATGATTCAAAGGTCCTGTAACACAGGAACATGCTTTTGTTTCTTTTTTCTTTCACTCTGAAAGCACCCATGTATAGTGATGGCAATAATAGTAGCAGCTGCTATTTTCTCTTTTGTTATGTTTTTTGCAGCAGCAGAAGTAGCCCAGAACAGTAAAAATCTATTACTGATGAAAGAAACACAGAAAACAGTAAAAATCTATTACTGATGGAAGAAACACAGAAAACAAAGGGTATGTTTTAAGTGTCATTTGAGAAAATGGCCTTAGTTATGTATCAGGTATCTAGCTACACATCTGACAAGCAAAGATCAGGGACAGGAAAAAGCAATTTGACCTTAAGCAAACTGGTAGCAGCAGCTCTGTAATTACCTTTTCACTAGTTCAGGACAGAGATACTCTAGGGAAAATATTAACTATGTACAACTTCTCTGATACTACTACCTTGGTGGAAGAAGTACTTATCCGTTTTGCATCAGAAACATTCTTAAGGTTGGTGTTAAGAAGTATAAAGCTTTTACTCTCAGTAAATATTGTTCTTTTGTCTGTTATGCTTGAATGCCCATTGAATGATTGAAGGACTAAACACAGACAGGAAGACTGAATATAGTTTAGAAAAAGGAATGCCACTGTATTTAAACTGCACAATTCACTTTCTTTGCAATACCAAACACTGGTTTGCCAATTAACTTCTTTTTATTTACTGCACACAGCTGAATGGTTCTTAGGATTGTTTACAAAAAAAAGTTATGGTAAACGAGTAGAAGAAGAAAAATAACAACCCATAATATCAATTAAGGTCAGTGGTTAGCAGTGATTAGCAATTGTAACAAAAAACACAGAAAATGACTGGGGAGTTTATCACATGGGAGGCAAAGCACGCAAATCCTGTGGATAAACAGGGTTTAAATCCTGTGAATATCCCACATAAGCAGGATTGTTTTCAGACACATTGGACTAATTCAGCATTATCCCGACATTAACCTGTGAATAAAGCAGCAAAATCGTGCTGCTTTTTATTTTTGGGATTTTCCAGAAAGTAAAAAGTGGTGTGATTTTGCTGCTTTATGCATGGGTTAATAGCGGGATAATGATTAATTAGCCTGACATTATCTGAAAACAATCCCGCTTTTGTGGAATATTCCTGGATTTAAAGCCCATTTATCCATGGGATTTGGGCGTTTCCCTTCCATGTGATAAACTCCTGGCATTCAGAATTTTACAAGGAAATTATGTGAGTCTTCTTGGGGAGAAAATTTTACAAATGGAGCACTGGTGCTGAAAATGCTCCTTCCCCTGTTCCCCGAAATGAGATGGCCAAGTCAGAGAAGAGTCTCCAATGATGTCCTCATATTATGGGCAAGGCTGATTTGGAAACAGAGATTCTTTCAGGTACCTAGGTTCCAGGCCATGCAGGGCCTGACAAAGTAAATGAGGTGCTAGTGCAGTTCTTTAAACATTTGAGTAGCATGCTTCCCATGATCAGAACCAGTTAATAAACCAGCATATGTTTATGGAAGTCATCAGAGAAATAGCCTGTGTATAACCGGAGCCTGGAAAAGTTACTGTTTTGGACCCTACTTCCCAGGATCCCGTAGGTAGCATGGTAATTGTAATCCCAAAAAAGTAACATTCTATACATAATGATTACAGTAATCAGAGCAAGGATATCTATGGCCAGATGTTGCTGTCTGGAAAGCTATGCCACCTTCAGTTTATAAAAAGAGAATGTTTGGCTTCCAGTGAGAAAGCTGGATTGTAGGGGCATCCCTAGACTGCAAACTTGATTCTTCATAGAAGTGCAGTGTTATCTATGACTAGGTAAAAACCATCTCTTTTTTTAAAAAAATAATAATCAGATCATGTGTTTTCAAAATTACTGCCATGCTAAGTAATAAGCACAACAGTTAATTCTATACTGGTTCCAGTTCAATTTTCAAAATGAAACTCAGGATCTAGAAGGGAATTGTGTAGCTATAGTTTGAATCCTTCCCTGCAGTCTGTCTATAGCTTCTTCATCTCTGATAAAACTACTCTTAAAAATTATATTATTATGTTATGTTATTTTATTTATCAGCATGCATGCAACTACCGGGGAAACTTCAGTAGGCTGAGGGGCACAATTCTGTCCACTCTAGGACCTCTTACAGCCCACCAAAAATTGGGGAGGTATGTGTGAAGAAAGAACCAGAACTAGAAGTGACAAGAAATTTACTACCCATTAAAAAATACAAGCAGAAAAAGTATCCTCCACTAACCAATGACAGGCGCTCGTTCTGGTTTTTCCAGAGGTGTAAGTTTCCAGAGGTGGGGGTGGCAGCCTCTGTAGCAGGTTGCTGGTCGGGCTGTAAGAATGGTCTAAGGGCACATAAAGCCCACTCCCCTCATACATACTGTACTTAAATCATGTACTTAAACTTTTTATCCCCCCCCCCCTCCATAAGTCTTTTAGAATAATAAAAATGCTTTTCTGGATGTGGTAGTAGAGAAAATCAAACCTGAACATGCCTAGATGTGCCAGCAAAGGTTTCATATATTTGCTTGTTTTAAACATTCAGATAAAACTTACTCCTCCTGCTTTCAGCAACTTTCTTCTGAACTCTTCCGTTGGGTTATTGAAAGTAAGCTTTTCACAACGAAGATGGTTTACAGGTGGGTGGCCTTCCAGATGCAGGAACAGGTCATAATCAAAACGGACTTTTTTCGGCTCTTCCTACAGGTTGGGAAACAATAACATATCAAGGGAAGATGATACCATGTGCATATTTTGCCAAGTTGGTACTTCTCACCTCCACTATTCCTATAATACTCCACAGTGCCAGCTATGATATATTGAGCTCTGAATTACTTAGGTCTCCATATATCCTAGATATTATTGATTTTTCATAGATCTATTAACATCAGCCAAGACTTGCTAACTAACAATCACATTGATGCAGCATGTCTTAATGCTAGTATTACTTAATGAGCATTTTATTTTTTGCCACTGTTTAACTCTGTTACTATCCTCTATGAGTCCTGAGCTTAGAATGGAGATTTAAGATTTAAGATGATTTAAGACTTTTTTTAAAAAATTATAAACTCATGTATACCTAAGATACCTCTATGCTGTAAGATAGGGGTAGGCAACCTTTTTGGGCCAGGGGCCGGGTTGCTGTCCCTCAAACAATTGGGGGGCCAAA
>CM034703.1:103496640-103508660 GCA_020142125.1 Phrynosoma platyrhinos
TCGTCTTATACGCCCGGTCGTCTTATACGCCGGAAAATACGGTACATTTAGTAGATAGTAGAGTCCAAGATAGTACATCTATAAATACAGATTCTGAATCTATAGATTCTGCTGTCCCCAACTTGAAAATATTTTTTTGGGGGGGGGAGATCCAAAAAGAAAACCTTAGGGCATCATTTTATATATCAGACTTGAACATTCATGAATTTTGGTATCCACGGGTGGTCCTGGAACCAACCCTTGTGAATAACAAGGGCCAACTGTATTTGTGATAATATCCAGTTTCTGGATGGGGTACTCTAACAGGGAAATTAAGACACTAACCTATTGGACAGCATTCCATGTTGCACAAAGGAACCTTCATCAGTATAGCCCTTCACCGCCAGCAATTCTCCAGAACAGATTTGTTAGGGGCAGGGTAGTGCACATAAGGTAGAAAGGAAGCCCACATTACTAAGCAGATGCAGTTCTGTCAGTTAACAGATAACAAATTCAGTTAAACTCACTGCATCGCTACAACAAACCTTAGCGCTAATAAAGATGCTTATCAAGGTATAAGAGCATCTGAATTTTACTGCAAAGTAATTTTTTATAATGGCATTTTTGAGCACCCTCAAAGCATCAATTAAGAGGAAAATGTTAGAACTATGCATGCATGGAGAAATGGAAAGAAAAGAGTTACACACCTTGTTCTTGAAGTAAACCTCTATCGGCAATATGAAACCAGCATACCCAGATTCCTCAACTTTATATGGTGGATCTTTGCACACTGGAGAGGAAAAAAGAAAGAAGATGATTTAAGCTTTTAAATCTGGAGCATTAATTTTATGTAAGACTTCTTCAAATAGCTTGAAAAACTGCTTCTTAATTTTCAATTAATTTGGGGAAACATTATCAGTTCCTAGTATGATCCCATTCCCTCTTCCCCCTCCTGATTCAACAAAAGACTAGAGAAGATATTTGTAGAGGTACAGGCTGGGATGCGGCATGGTATAGACTTTTCCAGTTTTAGAAATGCTTTGCCTCATAAAATTATAAGAAGCAACATAATGAAATGGGAATAATGTCACATTGGACAACTGGAATGGATAAAAGTATAGTCCAGTTAAAAAAAGTAGATGTGTTTTGAGCATTTCTTCTTTAACAGAAAGTTTGGTATCAGAGGCAGATATAATAAGGGGGGTAGGTTCTTACGTCAAAATAAAGAAGAGCAGTTCAAGCAAACACCAAATGAAACAACCATGTGATGTAGGCTTTGCATAAGTAAACAAAAACATTTTAAACCTTCTAGAGACCACTTGAAAGTTTCCTCCAAAATGCATCTAAGGACAATTTTTCCTTTCACCCATCTCTGCCTTTCTTATGATTTCCATTTTGGTGGCCAAGCTTATAGATCTATACGAGATAAAACATACTAGGGAGAGCTGGTAAGCCAGGTTTATCTATTCAGCCCCTTTTGCATTTCATGCATGCTCAGTAAGGGATTCTGGAGGGACTTGTTGTAGGCAAGCATATACAGCTATAGCAGGATTGGCAAGAGTAAAATCCTGCTTTTCCCAACTTACACTGCATTGCATTGACATGTTGCTGCAACCTGGCAACCACTCTAGCCCTCTTTCACAGTGCTTCTAATGCTGATGCTGCTAAAAGCCTTCCACTTAGACAGAGGGTGCACAATACTTGCCAAAGTGTTTCAGACAACCCCTCCTAGAAAATGCTTCAGATTTACCCAAAATTAGAATACTCAGTGCCTTCACTTTTTTGCCTTATAATCTAAATAATGATTTCATTGGTCTGGGTTAATTCCTCCACTGATGCTGATCACAACTATTCTACTCTGTTGTCTTCGGAGTTATTGTCAATTTTCTGGTGAAGAGCTTGTCTGCACTAAATAAATCTGTATTAGTCAGACTCTCGCATTTGTGAGGGTTGGGGTGCAGCCCCACTGCGACAGTGGGAAAATATACAAATATAGGCCTGCAATTTTTTTTTAACCTGAAAGAATACTTTTTCAGAGGAAGTTGACCATAGAGTCACACTGGAGGACCTACAGATGACTAGACAATTTTTGTTTGGTGGCAGGGGCAAATATAATAATCCTCAGATAATCAAATCTGCAAATGCTTAACTCACAAATGTAGAAGGATGGCCATATAACAGAAGTGTATTGGGTTTTCTTGTTATAAAACATTTCAAAGTATTCCTGGTAAACATTTCCAAATAATGCTCTAGCACTTAACATAACACTTAAATCCCACTGAGGGCACTTTAGTGAACTTTTTTCACTAAACAAATACTCTGATTTAACAATTTCTACCAATCAAAAAAGTTCACATGGCATATGTGTTTAGTTTTTGTTGATTAAATTAAGACAATCACATGCTAAACTGGATTTTCCCTTATTTGAGTTACCGTAGTGAACATTTTTCCATATTTTTTTCTGATTCAAATTTACCCCCAAAATCCTAGCTACAGAGGTCCAATACCACAGCATGGTACATATAAACTTATGTAAAGAAAAGAGAGAGGAGTATAAACAATGTAAAAACTGTACATTCATATTTTTCTTGTTTCCTTCCCCACATTATGCTGATGCACGAATCCTTTTTAGGGCATTTATCTAAGTGAGTGGCCAGTCAAAAACGTTTCATATACCTATGAATAAATGTCCTCTAATGATTGCCTGCATTTTTCAAATAAGACATACAATAACAATGCATAATATATAATTTATATTGTATACATCATGCATAATACATTATGTTCAGCAATATATGCCAATAAAATTAACAGACTGCTTACTATATGGAATACACCTGTGCAGCGCTTTAAAACTCAGTTCAATTCACACAGTTGCTCTTGGACCAAAACTGCATTCATTTATCACATTAGTTGTCAAACAACTTGCAAATTTGAAGAGGCTTATAAATGAAGTGCTATAAATACACACTCAATTATGCAGGTGAAACTTGGCATTGTAATATTGTAATATTCAATATTCCCTCACAGCTTGAAAACAGAAACCTGAAGCACAGCACTATGACAGAAAGCTGATTAAAATGTACTTAGACGTAGATTCAAGTGTTACAAGGACACATATTAGATTCCTCTCTCACATACACATACAAAGACAAATTTATGGCAATTTATTTTGACAATTCTAATCAAGAAAGAATCAAATTTTTAATGACACAGACAAACAAAGTTGTGATAAAAGGGAAAGGTGGAATGGCTCCCAGCAGCTCAGAACAAATTCAATAGATTAGCCTTTTACCTTTCTGTTTTGTATGTGGGGTTCCAGGGAGCACCTGACTGGCCATTGTTAAAATAAGAGCTTTGAAATTTTGCTTTATTTTAATGATTCCCTGAATCCCAAGACAGCACAACTAGGCCAGGCTGATTGGAAAATTCTGGGGGTTGTAGTTTAAACAAATTAACTTTCCCAAGCTCTAGTTAAAAACTGATGGTGGTCTAAATGGATCCTAATCTAGCCAAGGTCATCTTTCTACAGGAAACATACAACATTTAGGAAACAGAAGAGCAAATCAGTTTTTCAGGGGCAGTTTATGCCTCTACAAATAAAAACAACAACTTAATATTACAACAGTATCCAAGTCCACTGTAACAAAACAAAACTTACTACACTCATAATCAGATATATTAGAACAGATTCCATAGGCGTTATGCTAGATCAAACTAGAATTTTGAAAATTTATTTTGTCAGGACTACTAAGCCCAGATCAGCTGAAACTCAGTGGGTGACATTGGGCAAGTCACATGCTCTCAATCTCAGGGGAAGGCAATGGCAAATCTCCTCTGAATAAGGTTTAAAAAATAGCAGGTCCCAATATACTTTTGCCTTAGGGTCGCCATAAGTTAGAAATGACTTGAAGGCACACATCACACTCCCAAAATCGTCCAGCCAACATGGCCAGTGACTGGTAGGGGACTACAGAGTTACAGTCCATAAAACACAAAAACCTTTACATAATTCTGGACCAACAAAAAGCGTATACAGTAGTTGCTGTTCACAGTGGCTCATCAGATGCCTCTGGACACAAAGGCCATAGCTGCCTTACACCATAACTACCACCTTTGAGCTTGGAGATTTCATAAAACTATGAGGACTAGTAGCTGGTGGACTGTCTTTTATCTTTCATGAATTTTCTATTCCATTTTAAAGCCAGTTAACATAGTGATTGCTTCCCCTGCTCATAGTGACAAATTCTGTCAGTTAGTGTGTGATGTGAAGATGTATTCTCTTTTGTGGGTCCTGAAACTCCTGCTAATCAGCTTCATTGCATGTTCTAGTACTGTATAAGGAAGGAAAGGAAAATATGAGAATTTTCTCAGTATCATAAACATTAAGAGTAAAGAACTTCTGAGCTAAAAATCCCAATAGCAGCAGCAGCAGCTGTCCACACCAGGCTTCCACATGAGAAAATATTCATATGAACATGAGGTAACAAGGCACAGTACTTTAGAATATTTGCATTTTGCAGTAAAGTATTATGATTCCCCCAGCTAAACCTTTGATATGAAGAATATATAAAATATTAAGTGGGATCACATCAAAAAGCTGCAGTGTGATGTGCCTCCAATGATATTCACTGACATTTTCCTTTTCCTCTCCTGGTTTTACACTTGCAACGTGTTCCTCAGTTTATACCACCACGTTGTAATGTACGTCCAGAATGACAAATCGGCTGTCTGTGGAGCAAGATCAAGCCCCCATCTATTTCATGTAAGTGATGACAAGATGTCTGTCCAAAGTGATACAAAAAGGAAATGAAAAAGCTATTACATTGACAGAGATAAACACAAACTACACTTCCAACATTATGTTATTCTTTTAGCTACTATATATAAAATACAAGCTACTGTTAGGTGCCTTTTATTCTACTCTCACTTATGGTAACTCTTGCATAGGGTTTTCTAAGTCTAAAACACACTGCAGAAATAATCCAGTTTGAAACTGCTTTAACTGCCCTGGCTCAATGCTAAGGAATTCTGGGAACTGTAGTTTTGTGAGACATTTAGCCTTTTCTGTCAGAGAGCTCTGGAGCCACAATAAACTACAATTCCTAGGATTTCCTAGCATTGAGCCAGGGCAGTTAGAGAGATCTCAAATTGGATTATTTTTGCAGTGTACTTTGGACCTTATTCAGAGAAGGTTTGCCACTGCCTTCTTTTGGGGTTTCCATGACTGAACAAGGGAATCAGATCCTGGTCCCCTGTGTCCAACGCAAACATCACTATACAATACTAGCCTTAAAAAAAGATGCAAGTGTGACCTACGAAAACAAAAACAAAAACACCCTTTATTTTTCCTTACCTACAACCAGCACTCCACTGCTACTGAGTACGCACAGTCCTTCCCCTCTAGGCTCTTTACCCGTGATGTATTCAAGTCTATTACTCCAAGTCTCAAGTCTAAGAGCCAACTTTAACAGACAAAAAGGAGGCAGAGCACATTAATTGGAGGAGAACAGCAAACACATTAGGCAATGGGCTTCAAGTGGGGCTTGAGATCTGCTTGGCAGCCTGTTCCTGCTGCACATTGGAGGAGCCTTCTTTTCTAAAGCTTTTCTACCACAAGCCCACGGCCTAATATGTTTGCTGTTCCCTTTTGAGAAATGTACCCTACGCTATGGGCAGGTCTTGCCTTATGTTCAAAAGGGAGTGACGCCAGCAAGTCTGTCACTAAAAATATACAAGTCACGAGTCGAGCCAGTGTGTCATTTATTGCCAAGGCAATTCCAAGTCAACTTGAGTCAATCAACATGAGTCTACATCACTGCGTTTCCCTAGGTAGAGTCTGTATTTCCTGCTCATTGCCTGCTCATTGCTTCCTTCTGTGTGTATATGGCCCCATAAAATCAACAGTTTACACATAAACAAGAGTGACTGGGTTTTAATCTGGTTGTTTCAATTACATTTCTTTTTATTTGAATTTTATTTGAACTGAACTGCCATATCTAGCAGGAATGACAATATATACATTTAATACTCACTTCCAAATGTGAGAAACAGCAGCAGTTCTCAGATTTTGACCTTCTAGGTCCTATGGATGTCAGTTCCCAGAAACTCCAGTGACCTAAGCCAACAGCCAAATAATCTAGATGGACCTAAAGGCTAAAATACCTGATAGACAACTGATTGAGACCCACTAATTTACAGGTCAGTATTTGTGCAAAGTGTCTGATTTGATTTACACTAAAGGGTAAAAGTGGAAAAACAACAGCAAACAGGTTTTCCATCTTTATTATCTTTCTGTTTTATTTTAAAGGTAAGATTAAATAGAGGGAAACAAAAATATTCTTCCTACTCCCCTGAAATATGCAAGGAGAATAATAATATAACAAGGACAGCAACAAGAGAAGAAGTACAACAGAAGCTACAAAGGTCCATGAGGTAAAAATAATTGTATTATATATCACACCATGCTGTGAAAAATAGTGGACAGTTTTCAAACATCTCCCTCCCCTGCTTTATTTTTATATTGCCTTTCAACACATGATATTTTAGGGCAGTGCTGCATATAAATTCTTTAAAACCACATTCAGTTCAGTAAAATGACACATCCCACAACAACGAAAAGGTAGTATAACAACATTCCATTAGAAAGGCAGACTGGGAAATTATAGAAATTAAAACACCTGGGTAAAGAAATCCCTTTTTATTTAGACTTCCACATCTCACCCCCAAAAGATTTTTAAATTTAGGCTCCAGGGATGAAAACCATGTGGCCCTGTAGATTTCCTGGACTGCAACTTCCATCATCCCCAACCATTAGCTATGTTCCAAATAACAGTAGAGAGCATTAAATATGGAGGGGATACAGCAGAACATAAAAACAGAGGAAGAAAGGGCCACAAATCTTTTCGAAAACAATAAAAAAAGATACTGTGTCCTGAACAGCTGCTTACTGGCCAGCTGTTTATATACTAATTGTTGCAGGCCAAGGAGGTTGCCAATTTGCTATCTCCCCACTGTTGGAAACTCGTCTATTAATATTTGTTTTATTTGTGTAACATATGAGCAGTATTTTATATTTCTATGCTGCCTGATAGCAAAAGCTCTTGTTTCCTTTCCTTCTTCATTGTTCCTTATACAATGGGCCCTTGGAATATGCGGGGGATCCATTCCAGACTCCCCCTCCCACATATGGAAAAAACCCACATAAACTGAAATCTCACAGAAATGAATGGCGGTGCACTCCTGCATGCAGCAGTGCACACACCGTTTTGTCCTCCCAAGCTTGCTGCTCAAAGACACATACAGCAAGCCTGCATATGGTGCAGGTGCACTGTACTAATTTTTAAAACCATTTTTAAAATGAAAATTAATAGATGCAGTAATGGGTGAAATGCATCCCTACATAAGTAGAAGGAGACTCATACACTAATATTTTCCTCCTCTACAACCTTTCCAATGGATGGGGAAAATTTTAAAATGTGAGGTTAGAAAAAGATGGGCGAAAGAGACTGAACTTGCTGCAGTGATCTTGCTTCTGATTTGAGGCAATTTCTCATGTACCACTGCAGCCCAAAAATCATATTTGATAGGAAACTGTATGGTTATGTTGCTATTCCCACTACAAGTAGCACTGTGTCTGAACACAAGCTGATAGTTATGTTGCTGTTCTGGATCATTCTTTGCAATAAAGCTGCTATTTTTAAGCCAGTGCATCTCAAACCATCAGATGTGGTGGACCCACATCCCCTCCTCTCTGTGTCCACTAACTGGGACTGTTTCTTTGCTGTGTGGGCGTGCGCACATGTCTTCAAGTTGCCTGTATTTCATAGGATTTACTTAGGCAAGGAATACTCAGAGGTGGTTTTTCCAGTTCCTTCCTCTGAAATAAAACTACAGCACCTGGTATTCATTGGTAGTCTCCCAACCACATACTAACCAGAACTGACCATGCTTAGCTTCCAAGATCAGATGAGATCTGGTGCCTTTAGGGTATTTAACTATCCATGTTGTTCTGCTTTTTCTCTGAACAACCTGTTCCTTTTAGGTTACAAATAACAAATATTTAAGAAACCCCGTGAACTTTATTTGTGAACAAGTAATTTCTTACACCAACATAGTGTAGTGGTTTGTGTACTGGAGTAGGACTCTAAGAAACCAGAGTTCAGGGCCCCACTTGGCCATGGAAACCGACTGGGTGATCTTGGGTGAGTCACATTCTCTGAGCCTCACAGGAAGGCAAAGGCAAACCACCTCTGAACAAATCTTGCCAAGAAAACCCTGTGATAGGTTCACCTTAGGGTTAACATAAGTTGGAAACAACTTGAAAGGCACACAAAAACAACAATAATTTCTGTGGATTACTTCCAGGGCTGACCTCCACAGTCAAGAAGTGATCCATCCTCTACTCAGCAGGTAATGGCAAAAATTAGTGAAAATGAATGTATAACTACCTATCACACTTGGGTCCTGTAATCTGATAGGATAGGATGAGTGTTTATCACTCATTTAAGCACCAGAGAGACTAGAACTACTAACAGCCTGACCTGGAAATGCCATTCTCAGGGAAATCACTCTCCCAACATTACTCATCTGGCTGAGACAACAAAAAGACAAACCACATGGTTTTAAGACATTTTGAACCCTTTGGAAGACCAGCATCTTCACAGTTGTTAGATATTTTGTAATACTACTGTAATAAGTAATATTACAGGAAAAAACATGGGTTTGTCACGTTAATACTGTACTAGCTGACACATTATTTAGAAGTACAGTACTATGTTATCTAATATCAGGTAATAATCACTACTGAGAATGAGATACTGATTTTTTAAAAAAATAAATTTTAAAACAGCTGAATTCAGTGCTTGTTTTGGTAAATTTTTCACATGGCCTATAAGCTTTCAAATTTGTTTGCCTGAGAGCAGCATATGTTGTTGATATATTAAAATAGATTATATAGAGTTACCTCATGACTTCATACATTAAAGTTTGGTTATTCTTACTGCAAGCTGAAGAGACCCAAGAGGTTAAAAGTCTTATTTAATTCTTTTTAAGAGCTAATTCATTACACAGCTGACTTTACCCAAACAAAAATTACCTAGGTGCCAAAGAAATTTTGGCAAGACAATTTCATCTTGACACACATGGTAAGTATTAGCTGATCCTCTGGGAAAATGGATGATTACTGAAGTGAAGCCTGGGGGAAGAGGTACACAACACAGCATATTTCTAAACATAAATGTTTTAAAGGAATTTTTACTGGGAGAGGGGGTAAAATGGGGGAACCTTTCCAAGTTATTTCTTGAATGGCTGAGGCACAGGTATGGTATATAAGCAAAATTTTATGTGGATACCAAAAGGCTTGATTATTCTTTGAAATATTATTCTTCTAGATGTTATTTTCACAAAGGCAGCCAAAGTAGGAAAGGCTGTCAATCCACAATTGATTTCTGGACAGTTTTAAAAATACAAAAAACAAGCAAACATGTGCCAATCTATGGGGTGGGGGAATATAGAAGACCTTTGCTCTTAACTCTTTAATCCAGGGGTAGACAATCTAAGGCCCGGGGGCTGGATGCGGCTCTCCGAGGCCTTTGGACCGGCCGCAGGCAGGTTCTGCCACCGCTGCCCCCGCCATGATGATATTGATTATTGCTGTTATTACTTGCTCTTGGGGTTTTCTTGGCAAAATCTCCACAGGAGTTTTGCCATGGCTTTTCTGGGGCTGAGAGAGTGTGTATGCATATTTTTTTTATTTTTTTAAAAATGTTTTTATTTATTTATTCATTTATTTATTTTTGGTGCTTCGGCCCCCCAATTGTCTGAGGGACAGCAACCCGGCCCCTGGCTCAAAAAGGTTGCCTATCCCTGCTTTAATCTGACCAAAGTCCACTGAGACTTAGGGGTGGAAGAGACAGGCACGGAAGGAAGAGCGGCTCAAGTGCACTCTGGCTGGAAGCAGACTGGAAGCCCACTGTCCACATGGTCTGCTCCCAATGCAGGGGCCAGCCAGCGGCACCAGGAGTTGAACTATCCCAGTTCCTTTTTGGTCTGGTCCTAAGGACAGGAGCATGGCTTTGGCACGGCTTCTAGACACTTTGAAGGCATGAATCATTTAAACAGCACACCCCCAAAGCATCCAGAAGCTGCTTCATTTGGCTCGTCTGTGCAGGCCCTTACTTTTAAGATTGCAACCTGAAGCTGACATCAGTGTTTTAGTTGAACTACTTGAGAAAAATCCTGTTATTGAGGCCTCTGCTTGATTAGAATTCCTGAGAATGGGAACTTCTCAACATTTTCCCAACATTTTCCCAACAAACCCCACTTCAGAAAGCAGGTGGTGGCACAGGGTTGTCTGGAAGCAGTGCTTGCATATACACTCACACTCTGCCCCATAATGTGTGGTGTCGATTAACGCCTGCAAGGACAGTTTTTGAATCTTCACTTCTTAAGGCTGCAATCTGATACTCTAGAGATGACTTTGGGGAGGGCAATCTGATACTGAAGGGAACTGTAAACAAACAACCTTCAAAAGGCCGTAAATGCCTTACCCCTGCTATACTCACTTACCTGGAAATAAGTCCCACTAAATTCTTTTGGACCTACTGATATGTAGATATGTAAACTGTTGAGTAGACACCGTAAACATTTCTTTTTGGTATGATGGGACTGGAGTGATTGAAAAGCTTGAATATTTGTCCCTTTCCTTCCTAGCACACCATAACAGGATTTCTCCCAACACTTATCCCCTCTTCACAGTTCCCTCACTTTAACCAAATTCTACATACTCCCCTAAGAGACAGAGAGAAAAGGCAAAAGGCAAATTGTAAGATTCCAGCCATAGTAAATTAGCTGGGAGTGTTCACATTAATCTCCTTAGCAGTTGAAATTCTTTCCATGAACAACTCCTCACTCACCAAAAACCTCAGACACTGTTCCTATGACTATCTTTAATTTGCAAATGGAAATCTACTTTAACTTCCTTTAATTTCTTTTCCTATTCTAAAATACATTTCAGGAAATCAATCATTATTATTAACTAATATCAATGCCAGTAACAGCTCCTACTACATATTAAAACGAGCTGTGTGAATGTGAAAATAGACAGGGGAGCATTGTATTGAGCTATGCATAATCAAATAAGGAAATTCTAAAAATATTAACATTTTTAAAACTTATTTTTCACACTTCTATCTTAAGTATAATATCATTGCTGTATAAGACCATGGGTCTATTAAATCCAGCATTCTGTTCCAACAATGACCAACCAGATGCTAAGGGAAAACCTATATACAGAACATAGGTGCAGCAGTGCATAGAGGCATTCCCCATGTTTTCCAGCGACTGATATTTGTAAGCAAATTCTTAAAATATTGAACACAATATATAAGCACCTTGACTAGAAGCCACTGAGAACTTTAGTCCCCGTGGTTCTGCCTTATCTCTTTTTTAAGCTGTCCAACTTAACACCCATCACATCTTGCTGGAAGTGAATTCCATAATTTAACTATGTTCTGTGTGAAAAAGCACTTCCTCAGAAATGTCTGGAATCTCCCACCATCCAGCTCCATTAGATGACTCTGTTCTAAACCTATGAAAGGAAAAACCTCCCCTCTCTCAACTTTCTCCACATACATAATTTTATATACTTCTCTTTAATAGACTCTATCTTGTCTCTTCTCACTGTTTTTCTTCTAAGCAAAACACACCCAAAGTTCAGATGCCACATTCTCTGTAACATATCAACTGTGTCTCATCACCTTTGCCTGAAGTATGACTACAGCAGTACACATATATGCAGTGATCCACTTTCTCTGCAGGGGCTCAAATTAACACTTAATGGATTTGAGAAACAGCTTCTGTATATCTATTCTGGTTCCTAAACTGTGCTTTTGTATAATAGCATTGAAAGCACAGACACACAGTTTCCCCTTGAAACCAGTTGTTATCATATATTAATGAGACTCCGTAAAATTCCTTTTCCTACCCAGAAAATGTGTAGACAGCCATCTGTACTACAAATCAGTATCTTCATCTTAATC
>CM034703.1:103529339-103580308 GCA_020142125.1 Phrynosoma platyrhinos
GGGGGGCACATCTGGCCCCAGGGCTGTAGGTTGCCTACCCCTGTTCTAGATGGTACATATCATGCTAGGTGAGCTGCCAAATAATGGGGGAGGTTCAAAGCGCAGGGACTTAAATACTAGGACCAAACCCATGTATGAGCCTTGGCCCAAACTGGTAGCCAGCGGTGGGATCTACAAGGGGAAGCGACATGTGAATATTTGGGGAGATTTAACACAACCCAAACAGCACTGTTCTGGATTAAAACCAAAGAAGTAAGAGAACAGGAAGGCAAAGAAGGGTTCTTCCATACTAAGGTAGAACAATTGAAGCCCAGATGCTGACAAGAAATCTAATCTAAACATACCAACGTATAAGCCAAAACACAGCAGCCAGACACCTCTAGAGATATAAGAAAGCTTGTGTATAGTTGATTCAGCCACATATTCTACATGATAAGGAGGAAATTAATAGCAGCAGTAGTATATGGGATTGCTTTCTTAACTGTAAAGTGGTCTTTTTTTAAAAAAACAAAAAACAGTTTTTGAAACTAAGTGTTTTACTGTTCGCTGTTTAATGATTTAACATAAATAACAGAAGTTTTCTGTATTAAGCAGAAGACCATATTAAGAAATAATCTCTATTTTTCATGGCAAACTTTGTGGACAGCAATGCCAAGTTTTGGCAGAAGAAAAACTATTCCACAAGACAAAGGGTGAATTGCCTTGGGTCTCTTTCTGGGGAAAAGGCAGCATAAAAATGAAATAAATAAATACATAATAAAATAACTAAAAGGGGAGTTGGGGTGGGGAATTATTTAAGTGATTTCACCCTTAAATTGTTGCTGTGGGCTTTCAAGTCATTTCCAACTTATGGTTACCCTAAAATGAACTTATCATGGGGTTTTCTGAGGCTGAGAGAGTGTGACTAGCCAAAGGTCACCTAGTGGGTTTCCACGGCCACACTGGATCTCTTAAGAGCATGCCTCATATGCAAAACACAGGCTGAGTAATTCACAGTTGTCTTCTGTTCTAGGGGTACATTTTTCCATCCTGCAATAAAACGTTTGTTCGCCAGTACCTTTAAATGTATATACAGTAGACCCCTGGTATCTGCTGGGGTTTGTTTCTAGGACCACCACCACCCCTCATGGATACCAAAATCCGTGGATGCTCATTAAATACAATGGCATAATAAAATGGTGTCCCTTGTGTAAAATGACAAAATCAAAGTTTGCTGTTTGGAATATATATATATATATATATATATATATATATATATATATATATATATATATATTCAAGCTGTGGATGCTCGAATCTATGGATAAAAAATCCATGGATATGGAGGTCTGACTGTATTTTTTGACCATTTAGTTTAACAAACATAGCCCCAGAACTATGTGGTTAATTGATGATACTCAAACTGACTTCAAAGTCCCTCTAGAAAATAATTCTTCATAGCAGAACTAGGAAACCTACAGCTCATAACCTGTAAGAGATTGCTCTCTGCTCCACTATCATTCCTGCTGAAAAATCTTTTATCCTTGGTAAGGGATTGGTAATCTGAGAGAACAGATTCTCCCACATCCCTCCCACATTTTTGTCAGGTAATCTACGAGAGCGAGCATGGTGTAATCGTTTGAGTGCTGGATTAGGACTCTGGGAAACCAGGGTTTGAATCCCTGCTCAGCTACAGAAACCCACTGGGTGACCTTAGCTAAGTCACACTCTCTCAGCCTCAGAGGGAGGCACTGGCAAACCTCTTCAAACAAATTTTGCCCCTTCCCCAAAAAACTCTGTGATATGGTTGCCATAAATCAGATACAAATAGATATCTAGATATGTATCAGATAAGAGTCAAGTGTGGTGTAGTGGTTTGAGCACTAGACTTTGACCTTGGAGACCAGGGTTCAAATCACCATTCAGCTATGGAAACCCACTGGGTGACCTTGAGCAAATCACACTCTCCCAACCTCTGAAGAAGACAATGGCAAACCTCTCTAAACAAATCTTGTCAAGAAAACCCCATGAAAGGTCCACCTTAGTAGTCTTCATCAGTCAGAAGGAACTTGTAGGTCCAACAACAATCTAGTACAACATTATTTCATGCTTTTAGTATCATCAGTTTTGCTAGTAAAATCAGCTGCAAAACAAAAATATATTTCCCACTTTGGAGAAAGTACTTTATTCTATCCATTTATGCACCACTTTAACTGCCATGGCTCAGTAGGTTGTTGTAGCACCAGAGGTCTCTGACAGAGAAGGCTAAATGTTTCACAAAACTACAATTCCTAGAATTCCATAGCACTGAACATGGCAGTTAAAGTACTGTCAACCTGAATTATTTCTACAGTGCAGATGCAGCCCTAATAATTCTTTCTTGAAAGGTAACAGGAACATTTGCATACCGCCGTTAGAAGTCAGTGATATTTTAAAAATTATTTTTTATTTTATTTCAATTTGACTTTTAAAAAAATTAATATCATATCTCATTTTTTTCTCAAAACAATTAGTAAAAAAGAGATCCTTGAGGAAAGCTACGATCATAATTCCATAACTTCAGACTATATGAATATGTTAATAGCAATTTATAGAGATGAGAGATAATCCAATCAATCCTATTCTATGGATAGTATATATGAAGTGCATGCTTGCTCTCAATCTCTCTTGCTTTTCTCTGATTGCAAAGATAGACAAGGTCAATGAGTAGAGAATTTGAGGGAAATGAAGTAGAACTCAATTAGGGACAGTTGGGATATAACAGAAGAGATTCCATTTTTGACAACTGAAAAATGAACCTGAGAACAATTCAGAATGATAACTTCAAGTCTACTTACCTTCTAAGAAAATGTGCATCTCTGATTATGTATGAATGTTCTACAAAAATAATATACTTCTATTTAAAATACTTATTATACAGGATTTTCCTTGCTAGTGAATTAAAATGTTATTTAAATCATTAAAATCAAGTCCTTCAGAAATGCAATTTAAATCATAAGTTAAATAAATGTGATTTAAATAAAATAAATTATGCTTTAAAACTCACTCTGCTTCTCTGATCATCAACACCTTAACAAAAGTCAGTCACTAAGGGATTCAGGAATTTTAGTAGTTGAAAGAAATGTAGCTCTGCATGCTCACTATCTGGGTAAAGGAAAAAAGTGGAACAGAACTAGGGAAAGCCCATCTGAACAGTCCTATATGCACTGCAATTTATATAATAATTGCATTCATGTTGAAAATGCTCAACGTCAGTGTGAACCTTTCACATAAGCTTTTGAGGAAGGAGGAAGAAGGCTCATGAGAGAAGAAAATCTATCATTGTCTGAACATAACAAGTATTTTTTGTCTCCATGGAAGCAGAGTTGGCAAACAAAGCATTTTCACTATCTCTTCTTTCTAACTAAAATGCAAAGGAACTGTGAAGAAACATGCGCTGGATGAGTCATTAGCACTTCTATCAAATGCTTCTGTCAAATGTTCTTTGCTAAGATCTTGCATGATTCCATTCCAGGATCAGTTGTGTTCTAGGATAATCAAAACCAAAGATGTCCTTTAATGTTTAAATGAAGAAATGCTTAAACTAGCAGGGGGAAGCTACATTTATAATGCAAGGAAATAAAAAATACCCAACTTATCCCTAAAAATGAAGTATTCATGGGAGCATGAGGAAGATACTAAATCTTTATAAACTAGCTCAAATAGTACTTAACACAGATTCTAAATATTGTGCTAAGAAACTATATGTGATCAGACACACAGATTAATTCATACCATATATACTTGGCTATAAGTCAACCTCATGTAAAAGTTGAGGACAGGTTCAGGAGGCAAAATTATGGATTTTGATATGACCCATGGATAAGTCAAGGGTAAAACTTAGGGGCATATAATAAAAGATGTAAAGGATAAAGCCAAGAAAAGCAATGCAAAAGAGCTCACAAAATTCTGACAGGCATAACTGTTTGTGCTTAGATTAAAGGCTGGATAGATGGAGAGTAAAGGGGCTCAGTGCTTCTTTTAGGTGCTTCAAGGAAGGATTAAGCTCCTACCTTTCACCAGGAGATGATTCCTTTTTGATAAGAGCTCAAATACAGTATTTACAAATGACCCATGGATAAGTTGACACAGGGTTTTTTGAGTCAATTCTAGACTTATACATGAGGATATACAGTAGTTTTTTCCTCCCAGTTGATACCAATTTCCTATCACACACACACACACCTGATTAAGTATCACTTGAAGATTCTTATGATTAAAAGACATTAGGGTACACAGAACACAGATATGTTGATGAGCAGGGAATTTCATGTGCCACCAGCTTGTATACAACACAGAACAAGCATGTGACATAACTGTAACTTGACTTAAGAAAAGCATCTCAAGTGAGTTATTTAAAAATATGAGCCACACTATGTGCAATTGCATTTTGTTCTCCATAGGCATCTTGATTCTTTGTTTGTATACTGAAAAAATCTCAAAAGCTCAGAAGAAAAGAGCAGGCAGTAGTTTTACAGGAGAAAAAGGTAGGAGTTGTTCAACTCTTTCCCCCCCTGCCATTTCTACACTCAGTACATTTACTTTCCCCAAATTTCTCCTTTCCCCAATTGTTAAAATGCACAGACCTTGTTACTATTTTAGGAGTAGTCAGGCATTTATTTAAAAAAATTTTAAAACAACAACAAGAAGTAAGAGATGTGCACTGTAGATCCATTTGGCTAACACCTGTGCCTCTTCTCTAGGAAGTAATTTCAGAATAAAGGAAACCATTTACTCATACAAGGGAAGAAATACTCTTCCCAATTACAACTTGGCTTTGAAAATTCATACAAAGCCAAAACAAGGCAGACTTATCACTGTATGAATGTCCAGTCATCGTCCTTATTCTTACTATCAACATTAGGAAATTTACCTATAATTACAAAACCTTGATCAATGAGAAAAAGCAAATGGATTGTGTTTGACATACTTCAGATGCTTAACTTCCAGTAGTATTTGTATTAAATAATTTTAATCAAATAATTCCCAGAATCCCCTTATATCCTAAAATAATTATTTAGTAACTCCAATGCCTCCATTGTGTGATTAGCTTTACCATGTTGCAGTGAATTAATTTTACCCAACAAAATCTCACTGAAAGTATCTAAATGTCTAGTAATTTTAAAGAGAAGTTGCATAATGGGAAATACACAGAGAAATTAGTGTTTGAGTGGTATGCTAGAAGTTTGGAGTAAACTGCAGTCTTAAAGCAATCACATGCTCCATCTATTAAATATGTCAACTGTGTAGAACAAACATTTCACCCAGATTATGTACAGTACTTTATCATTGAACAGGTTTTGATTAATTATGATTTGCCTAGGAAATAGGAGGACTGGAGGCTTCTACTTTCACTAGAGGTGGAGCTTCCAAGGAATGACAGAAAAACACAGGCTTGTAGATGTCAGAAAATAATCTATTATAGCTAAAACAAATGGGATATACAAATAAAGCCCACCAGTTCTTAGCCTAATGGAGCTTGCTGCTTAACTCTGGCTAGATTCTACTCAGTCCTCAGAGACTTAGCATTTAAGAGCATAAGTGACATACATGACATGAATTAAACATCAGACTCTTATTGAAGAATGGAAATAACTCTGTACTAGGGATGTATATTTTCACTTGTCTTGTTCTCATGTGCAAGAAAGAGAAACCACAATTCTTTGCTCCTCTCTTGTAAGAAGAAGAGATGTAACATTTCTGGAAACTGTAAAGTAGGCAGGGGGGAGGGTTCCCCCCTTTTTCTCCCAGAAAAGGGGGAAAATGCAATACATATGTTTCACATCAAAATCAAACATATTCTATTGCTTTAGCTGTAATGCTTTATTAACAACTCATTTAACATATACAATTGTATTGACTGACAGATGTATGAAATTTAAAAATACAGAAAAGCTTTAATTATGTATAAGAAAAACTGAATATATATTACATTAAAGAGAATTGCAAACTGCTGCATCCTATGCTATCTAAGCACAAATGTCTTAGTTTTTGACAAATGAGACTTAGGGAAATGAAGACAAATACCCCCAAGTTTTTATTTTTAATAAAATACAAAATAAGGTAGTTTATTTTGAGAGAAACAGTTACGACACTAAGGACTAAATCAGAAGCGTACTATGATATAAACTGTGAAAATATTAAACTATTATCACAAGCAATGATCACACCCAGTATACTCTTCTTAAAAAGATGGCAGCACTCACCAGGTATAGAAATGCATCTGGGATTTGACTGTTTTATATGTATGTTAGGTATGCAAAGAAATTATCATTCTAATTTTATAGGCTGTTCTTCATACTACATAGTATATTCTTCATACTACATAGTTATTGACATTTAGAGTAATAAATGTCTCTCTGAATAAACACTTCAATAACTGCAAAAGAGAAAATATTTAACATAAGTTTGTTTGTTTTTTATGTTCCTCAAAGTTTCCAAGTTGTCCACTGGAAACACTAGAACTTTCTCCTGGAGAAAAACATAGGTGAAAATTATCATTGTTCAAGTTTTTAAGTATCCCCAGGCAGATTTTCTCTGCAAGTAAGACAGTAAGATATTTTACTTAGTCTTGAGTGGGTTGTCACACTTGTTAGAATGATTTTTGCAGAAAATCTGCTATTTTAAACATCTAAACTACCATACCTGTTGTTTTGTTGCATAAATGTTGAAACTTTTAAAAATTAGAAGCATCAGATAGATTTTCTGTAACTTTTTGATTGATCAGTCCATCCTTCTGAGCTTGCTCCATGTGTGCACACACAGAGATATGAACTGCTTAACAAAGAGAAAGGATACTAATCTTGTACAAAGACCATTTTCAAAATTTGCAGAAACCTCAACAAAAAAAAACATGTCATTCTTATAAGGGAGTCAAGAAATGATGTAGGGGTAAAAAACAACAACAACTTCTCAACAGGCTGTCTCAATGTATTGAGACAGACCATTAAAAATGAACAAAAAAACTAGAACACAAGGCTGACATCTTTTGTATCCTAACAGTTGACAAGTAATTGCTTAATTTCTTGGTCGAGTTATGAAACTAGTACAGTAAGGAAGGCTGCGAGTGAAATTAACTGAACACTGTTTTCAATTTAAACTGTGCTAATTTTGATGATACTGAAGTAGCTTCAGTGAGCTCTATCTTTATGTTCTTTCATAATTATACAAGGGCACTCTACAACAGTGTTAAAACCATGAGAATAGACTATAAACAGGAGGGAGGGAGAAAGGACAAAAAAAATGTAAGGGAAAATGAACTGGGAAAAAGATATTTAAAAAGTACTCAGATTTCAAATGACATAAAATGTAATATACTTTTTCTGATGAAAGACTGAAGTAACACTAAACAAAGAAATTTAAGGCCTGAAAGACATGGGCCAAATGACATGGCTTCAGGATGCATTAGGGGCATGCTGTTTACATGACACAAGCCCCAAACGCGGCCTGAAGTTGTACTGAGGTTATGTCATCAACAACAACAACAACAACAACAACAACAATGGAGCCAAAAAGGATAGATAGAATCTGCTCCTTCTAGCTGTCCGGTGCAAGACCATGGTGATGGCCCAGACTGGGACCGGGCATGTGCGATTGCTGCAGTCCTGGCAGGAACAGTGCCAGCTTAGCCTCGGCACAAATATGTTGGTATTTTAATATGTTGGCCAACTGTACTAGGCCCATCTGTTTTGGACCAAAGAATTGAGATAGGAAAAGGAGACAATTAAAAAGTAGAGTTCTGCTGTTTTGAGAGGAAAACATCAGCAAGAAACCTGACTACATAATCAGGGGCTGAAAAGCAAGACAGATGTAGTCACCATCATTTACCATCAGCCATGAAGTTTCAGAATGCCAAACCAAGAAAAATGGGAATTGAGAAAGAAAAGGTAAGTTTCTACAAGAATACTGCTTGAAAGCACAAGACGCTTCCCTAATGCTTTAGCATTATACAGGAAGAAATGTACAGTAATTTATGAGAGAGTTCTAAATATTATATGGAAGCATTTTTTGAAATAAATATTTTCTTCAGTTATGGAGACTGGTTGGACACTGATGAATTTTATGTTGCTTCCTTGATTTGTTTTAATATGTTGTTATTTTAATATGTTGGTCAACTTTTATGTAAAATGAGATGACCCTGGCCTGTCTGAATAATCCTACTTTGTAGTGATCAGTTGTAGATCATGAATTCTGCAGTTAATCAACTCTAATATTATTTGTTATCTAGACAGCCCCCCTCACTTTCCACCCTGTATTTACACAAACAGAGTTAATAGCTGTCCATTTACCTTTAAGCCTTCTTACATATCCTGAATGAATTAGGGGAATGTCCCAATCCTTGACCTGACTAACCCCGGAGAGGATTAGTTTAAATTAGCATGGAAACTCTTAGTGAATAGACTTCCTTAAGTGACTTTTCACAAAATGGCCTCTTGCAGATCCTAGGACTATTAAGATATCAATTGTATCATATCATGTAGGCTGAGTTTTCTCCAATCAGGCAAGATTTCATCAATTGGGGTCTTGTGCTAACAGGAGACATACATCAACTAAACTTGAACAGAGGCAGATTCCTTCTCCATACAGTTTCAGCAGTTGCTCTACAGAGATAAGAAAGTCTACAAAAAGAGTACTGAATGTTGTATGGTGAGGGAGAGGAAAATGTCCTATTGTGGGCACACAGGATTTGCACCGGGGGGGGGGGAGAGGATATCAACTCCACTAAGATCCACTCAGGTGCTTTCCATCAATGCAAGGATCCAGATGGATCCTGGCCAAAGACATCTATTATTGTGCAGATCATCTTTTTGGTTGTACAGATTCAATGTGTGTTTAGGTATCAACAGAAAAACATAAAGCAGTTCCAATCTGACCAGAAAATGTTCCCCTTCTAAAAGTTAGCAACTTAAGTCATGGATACAACACCGTTCAACTTGGGTCAATTCAGATTTCCAGGTGATTCTCCTGCATAAGCATGTATGAATATGGGATATATAAATGCTTCTAGATACCTTTTGCTTCTGAAAAATGGACTCTTGTAAGACTAGGGGACTGAAGGCATGGTCTCATGTTGTCCTCTAAAGCTAACACAGGCAATAGCCCCAGGCCAGGATTGGCCAGTTTGGTCACTAATCCGGTGGTTCCGGGCTGACTATGGCACAAAAGGCTATTGTCCTGGTCTAAAAAGACCAGCTGTTTGCAGCGGAGTTTCCTATTATATTCTCCCCCTTGTGTATACACTCACGCACACACACAGACACCTGCATATAAACTTTCCAGATCCATTCCAGATCCCCCCACAGATAGTAAAAAATGTGGGACAAGTCCCATTCTTTTCAATGGGTGCACGCTCACACTCACGCCACCATGTGCGCATACACCCATTGAAAGAGCCAGGGCTTGCTGTCCGTAGAAGCTCAAACAATGGATGACAAGCTTGTGCTTGGCATGGGTATACTGTATATTAAACTCAACAGGACATTATAATATAAGGAAATGTCCATAGCTTGTTTTTCATTATCTGTATGCAGTGTTCCAGGAGTCAGATGATATTACAAATGTTATTTAGCCATGAACCTAAGCAGAAAAGTCAATATCTCCTATCTTAAGAATTTTTTTAAAAAATGAATCATGCTGGAAAGGCAAACAGCACCATTCTGCTTGTGCTTCTCAGCAACAAGCAATCATAGGCACCTTGTCAAATAAAGTGAAAGATCCTTGTTTATTTCAGTTTCTTGGAGAAAGAAAGTTCAAAGTGTGAAATCATGACAATTTATGAAATGGTTAATAATCCATTATTAAGCAACAGCAAACCACAATATTCCCCAGCTTGTATTAGCATTCCAACTGTTCTAAATAGTGAATTATGAAATTTTTTCTTGCTGTATTCAAGGTAACAATCCTATAAAATACATGTATGCCAATCTTTATTGCTTTTGGCCAATGGTCATTGCAAATGCATCTATGTGTGTGTATGTGCACGTGCACCTTCAAGTCGCCTATTGACTTATGGTGACCCTATGCATTCATAGGGTTTTCTTAGGCAAGGCATTCTCAAGAGGTGGTTTTGCCTCTTCCTTCCTGTGAAATATAGCCTACAGAATGTGGGATTTCTTAGTGGTCTCCTAGCCAAGTACTAACGAAGGCTGACCCTTCTTAGCTTCCAAGATCAGGTAGGAACAAGAAGGAATACAAATATATATGGGGAATGAATTCTAAAGCCTTGTCTCACCTGTTCAAAGTGTTAACATGGTAGTACCGGGGCGGGGGGGGATTATATAGGTGTGAGATTAGTACCTCTAATTAAAACAACCCGTAGAGTTTCTGTGATTTCCAGATGTGGCAGTATTTGTAAGACATTTTTCCACACCAGGTATTAGGCTCATTTTACACATGCTGCTAAGCAGCTTCTACTTGGCAGTAACATTGTCACAATTGCCTGTGCTGAATATCAACTGAAAAGTGGTGCTGTTTTCAATTACATGTTTCCCCAACTCTTGTAGTTTACATTGGTTGTTCATATCTCTGCTCCCAATGTATCATTTTATGCAAAATCCCTAGGAAAGTTTCAGTTATTTGGAAACATAAAGCCCACTAGCACAAAGTTACCTGTTTGGCTAATCTAATCTTTTTCTGTTTTTAACTATGCAAAAACTCTTGACTTTGTTCCTATTCCCTGAGGCACAATACAACTGAATTACTAAGAAATGCCAAACACAACAGAAAGTATTAAGAGTTAGTTCTGTAGTAAAGGAAAACAATTTAAGACAAAATGTTAATGGCTTCCTTTGTATTTTTCAAGAAAAATAATGCTTGGAATAATTTAACACTACATTCCTGAAGTTGTTGTTAATTTTTAAGTGCAAATTCAAGAAGGCTGGGTGGGATTAATTTAAAATTAAAGAAACTATATGCAGGTTTAAAATAATGAAAGTACTGGAAAATATTGCTCCCCAAAAGGGAGAAGCTCAGCTGCTGATGACACAACAGCAACAAATGTGTTGCCCTCTAAATGCTTTTGGACTGCTGTTCCCATAGCCCCTCACTGTTCGGTGTGGTGGCTAAGGCTGATGGAAACTGTAGTCCAAGGATATCTGGAATTGTGCTTTTACTTTAATTGTATTTTAATTTATAAGGATGGGATTTTAAAAAACAAACATTTGATCTATAAATGAAAAAGGAGTTTGCTAATGAAAACTCCCCCATAAGAATCTTTGCAGTTCACTACTTTTCTGTGTAAGAAAACCCATATGAGGTTTTTGGGGAGTGGGGGAATTGTGTAGAAAACAGAATTTTCTGTGCAGGAATGCAGAACACAAGATTACTGTGTAGAAAATATTGTTTTATGCCCAAAGACCATATAGTGTTCTTTTGCACAGTGTAAGTCCTGAATTGTTCCGTCCTTGAAAACTGAGCATTGTAAAGACCTTCTCAAAGTAGGGAGAAAAATAGCAAAATTGGTTGTTCTAGCATGCAAGAATGAAATTTATGAAGATTATGAACATCCCTATTTCGTATGTAAGTGTTTGAATTCAGTTTTACTGCAAGCTGCCTTGAGTCTCATTTTTAAAAGAAAGGTAGCATATTAATTGAATAAAGAATCTGAAAGCTGCCTGTTACAGTACTTTCATACGAATTTGAGTCACATTGCCTCCAATAAGACAGTACGCTCAAGTCATGCAGGAATGTACAACTTCTCTAACTGCCATTTTCTTGTGGGTGTTATCAGGCTTAAGAAAACCACTACACATAATCAATGGGAATTTTTTTTAAAAAAAATGGGATGGGAGAAGCACAGGCAGCTAGCTTTAGCAAAACTAAACCCAGAAATCAAATCCAGAGATTATTTATCAGTGTTTGCATATTCAAAGGACCTCCCAGGTACCCAGAAGTACATACAACTGTGAATTAAAGGAAAATGGCATTTAAAATAAACTCCAAAGGCCAAAGAAAAAGCTGTTTGTTTACAGAGAGATAGGGGAAGAAACTAGAATCCCTATGCATAAGCACGTATCAGAAGAAAGCTGCAACCCTGTCCATCCCTCCCCATGTCAGTATATCTACTTCCTTAATAACTGACCTCCCCACAATGTGCAGGAAGGTCTGAAAGACAACCACTTGCCTGAATGTGAATAGACACCTCCAACCTGCATAATCTGGCAGGGTTCCCAACTGCACAGGAAACTTGTACTCACAAATTACAGACAGCTCCTAGAGCATCATTACTACAAAATGGAAGAAATATGGCTGTGACTCTGCTTATAGGAGCCATCCACCAAAACTTAGCGATCCAGGCATTTCTTAGAGAAACAACCCAAGGCCAATGGTAACAACTGAATGAGTTGGAGAGATCTGCAACCAAGATGGGAGAAACTATCCATGGGACAACAATCATCCAGACAGTCCATTACATTGGACTTTATGGAAGACTGGCGAGAAGAAAGCCATTGCTGAAACAATTTCATAGCAAAATCCATTATGCAGTGCCTTCAGCAAGTCATGTGAGAGACACACTAAGCCTGTAGGATTAAACTTTTGGATCTTGCTACAAAAACTATGTATGGCGCAAAGTCCAGAGCTCTCATTGTTCTAAGTATACCACATCCATCATGAAGCATGGTGTTGGCAACATCAAGTTGTAGGTATGTTTTACCTTTGCAGGGATTGGGTACCTGGCCAGGACTGTTATAATGCTTCAATTTTGTTTATATTATTCTCAACTTTACATATTTGTCATTTTGGGCTAGCTTCCTGTTAATTGTTGAATTTGCTTGCCATCTCCCCATGTTCCCTGCCAAAGGGTTTCAGACTTAAGTACGATGAAAAATTCTCATGCCATGCCTTGAGCTCTTGTCCTCTTGGTGATGATGTTTCTAATCTTTAAAATTGTTTTCAGTATATTTATATAGTTCATAAATCTTTATGAAACCCTTTGACTAAACATCCATATATGGATTCTCACCTAGTCACGGGAAACAGACCAAACCTTATAAGGTTTCCTTTCACAGTCCCCTACATGTGCCCAGGATAACCTAAGAATAGTGTCATTTAATGTTAAATGCTTAGGATCTGCTCCTAAACACTCACAAATTACAAATTATCTGAAAAATGTAAACCAAATATTATGTTTCTTCAAGAAATCCATAGGAAGAAAGCAGGACAAATCCTTTCCAGCTCAGTTTTCCAAACCCAATATGAAAGCTAGAGGAGTTGCAATTTTGCATGACAAACTGTGCCCATTCATAGAGGAACTAGTGATAAGACACCTGGCGGATCACTTTACCATTTTAAAGGGTTCCATTGCAGACAGGCAGATCACTCTCACTACCTTCTATTCCCCAGATAAAGATCAAAAACTCTTCTTCCAATCTTTTATTAAAACCGTTCAAGATAGTGCAGCCAGGGAGATCATCATAGGTGGGGATGCAAACAAAGTTCTGAACCATGACTTCGATAAATCCTGTCACTCTGCTAAAAGAAATGTAAATAACTCACTTTTATTAAATATCATTAACTCGGGTTCTCTCATTGATCCCTGGAGAACCACATATCTCCATGACAGACAATGCACTTTTTTCCCAGTGCCCATAAATCCTACTCCAGAATTGATTATTTCTCTATTTCTAAGTCACTCCTCTCTGAGATTACTGATGTCCAAATCAATAGCATCACACACTCCGACCAGAGGTCGGTCATCATGAATTGGAGGATAGGACAGGGTTCTCAGCGATCTCGGATCTGGAGGTTTAACTCTTCCCTTTTAGCAAATGACAAATTTCAAAATCAAATTAGAGATGCTATCAATCACTTCTATAAAGAGAATAAAACAACACAAACCTCTGAGGCCTTACTGTTGCATACTTTAAAAGCAACCCTCAAAAGTTTATTCATTCAGGAAGGTGCCAGAAAGAAAAAAAATGGAGGATTTATCTAGGAAGTCCTTATTGTAGGAGATCCATCAATTACAACAATTGCATATAAATACTAAATGCCCATCCACATATGGTACACATCTTAAGAAGAAAGCACTACAATATACCAAAGCATACTATTATGAATTTAATAACAAACACTTACGCCTACTAGCCAGAGCAGTTAAAAAGAAGGTAAACAGAAAATAGCTCTGTTATCCACCTGTAAAGTTGGCCTGGCCATCTCTTCCACAGACATTGTCCAAGAATTCAGCAAATTCTATAAAGCAGGGGTAGGCAACCTTTCTCCTTTAAGGGCCGAGGGACTTCAGCTCCCAGAAGCCTCAGCCATGTTGGCCAATAGTCCCATGTTGGCCAATAGCTCCTGGGATTCTGGGAGCTGAAGTCCCTCGGCCCTTAAAGGGGAAAGGTTGCCTACCCCTGCTATAAAGAGTTATACACATTGGAAGCTACTTGTGACACAACCACTAGAGAGTTTAATGAAATCCCTCAATATTAAGAAGCTTTCTGATTCACACCACTCATGCCTGAACAAACCAACAGAATTGTAGGAGATAAAACAGGTGTTAGGTAAATTGAAGCCATTCAAATCTCTGGGTCCTGATGGCTATTCAAGCAAGTTTTACAAACTTCTTCGTGTGGAATTATCCTCCCATTTACTCCACCTATTCAATGAAGTTTTAGGCGGGGGTCTTCCACCTCATCGTTGGCACAGGCCCAGAATTATCCCCATTCCAAAAACACAAGAAGACACCCACCCCACCCGTCACAGCATTTAGACCAATAGCACTACTGAATCAAGACATAAAATTATTCAAATCTATCATGGCTAGCAGGATAGACGAGTTAATTTCTGACCAAATTGGCTCTATGCTGGGCAGGAGGATGTCTCACTCAATCCGTAGGGTCCCTAATTTAACTCATTATGCATCCAAACCAAAGCCCTGCTGGCCTATCATTGGACACCCTGAAGGTATTGACAGGGTTGAATGGAATTTTTCCTTTTGGGGGTGTTGAAGGAAATGAACTTTGGAGATGAGCTTATTACTTCAATAAAACATTTCTACAGACACTCAGAAGGGACAGTGCTGGTCAGTGGAAAACACTCAGAATCATTTAGCTTGCACAGAGACATCAAACAAAGCTGCCCACTATCACCGCTCCTCTTTGCGATCTATATAGAACCATTAGCTAAAATGATTAGATCAAATTTGAGTGTGTTAGGACCTCAGATAAATGGCCATCCTCACAAAATAATGATGTATGAAGATGACATCCTTTTAATGGTCCAGAGTCCTGAATCATCTTGTCTGTCATGAAGAACATTCTACATTCCTTTGGGAAATTCTCAGGGCTCAGGATTAATTACCACAAATCCAAAATGATGTATATGAATGTCTCTCAATCAGATCAAGAGAGAATGTCATGTATTTCTAATTTACAAACATGTCCTTCTGGATTCTCCTATTTGGGCATTCTCATCACAAAGAATTTATCTCAACTGGTCCCTAGGAACTATAACCCAGTCATTAAGTGGATGAAAACTAAAATAAGGGAATGGAAAAAGCTGAACTTCTCATTTCTTGATAGGATTGCCTTGGTAAAAATGTTTTTAACTCCACAATTGTTCCTTTTATTTCAATCCATCTCTATTAGTCCAGCCCAACATAAATGTAAGATTAGGCAAAAAATAATTACCATTTTAATATTCCAAGGTAAAAAACCCAAATTTCCTAAAACGGCCCAATTCACCAACACTAAGGAAGGTGGATTAGTGATTCCTGAACTCAAGACATATTTTCATGCTTTTCAGCTGAACCAATTCTCCCAATTTGCCATAGAATCACATTCCACTAGATGGGTTCATATGGAACTAGAGGATAATAACTTAACTGATCTGAGGCCCTGAACAGACTGCCAGAAATAATCCAGCTTGAGACCACTTTAACTGCCCTGGCTCAGTGCTAGGGAATCATGGGAACTGGCACCACAGCTCTCTGACAGAGAAGGATCAGTGTCTCAGAAAAAAACTACAGTTCCCATGGTTCCCTAGCACTGAGCCAGGGCAGTTAAAGTGGTTTCAAACTGGATTATTTCTGGCAGTCTGTTCAGGCCCCTAATCTCATCTTTTCTAGTAAGGCTCAAAAGAAGTTGAGAGAGATACATAATCTGTTCAACAATTCTATTCTCATCCGGAAACAATGGGCACACTTAATTGTCCCTGATCCCTCACCTAGCTGTCTTTTTAAAGTGCATCCTAGCTTTTATGAAATAGATTAGCCTACTTCAGAAATTGGAAAAAATGTGGAATATATAGAATAATGGATTTATTTGATGCGGGAAAGCTGAGATCTCCTGATAGTTTCTTCAATGCCTTGAGACAAGCCAACCCCACTTGGCTCCAAATGTTGCAAGTCCTCTTCTTTGCATAAAAGGTTATAGTTCTTTTTATGAATCCGTTTGTATAGATATGGGACAATCCAAGGGAGGAGCGGCTACCATTTACAAAATCTAATATAGTCCACTTATGGTGAAAATCATTCTGCCAGAATAACCTGGCAGTTAGATTTAAGTATGGATATATCAGAGGAAACCTTACCAAGCATCTGATCCTTCTCCATATATAAATCAAGATCAGCAGCTGCAAGGGAAAGTGCTTTAAAAGCAGCTTACAAATGGTATTTAACCCCTGTGAAACTATCAAAGATATTGAAAAATATTTCACCATACTGTTGGAGAGGCTGTAAGGTTCAAGGTTCTTACACACACATGTGGCTTGAATGTCCTAGGATCCGTGCTTTTTGGAATGCAATATTGATGCAGATATCTGACATTATAAAACAACCAGTGAAATTTTGTCTGGCCTTATTATTGTTGTCAATCTTCAGCAAAGCCAATAGTCATTTAAAACACTGGAGACTCATCATATTCCTAATCTCTGCAGTTAGAACTGAAATTGTGAGATGCTGGAAGACGGGGAATTTGTTACTTGAAAACTGATGGGAAAAGGTCTGGGACACATGATTGTCAGAAAAAACTTTCCTATTCCTTCAAGAACAGATCCGGGGGGGGGGGGGGGGGGGGAAGACACACACATTCATTGAGGATTATGTCAACAACAATTTATATCATTTTGCTCCACCTTCGCACCAAGCTGGTTTTTGGAAGGACATCTTGGACATTGACCACTCGACTATAGCAAAATGATCTATGATTTCCCTTTCTGGATTTTTTTGCAAGTTTGAAAGAATGTATAATTCTCTTTGCTCATTCCCAAGATCTGTTATTTCTATTCTTTATAAGTTTGTTATTTGATAAAATGAAAAAAAAGATGGCATCCACTACCATAGCTGGGAGGAAAAGCTACCTAAGGGCAGGGGTGGACAAACATTATGGTAGCCATTCCATGGGATCTTTGTAACCATTCCATAGACCTTGGAGGGCCTATAGCCCACTACATTCCTTTCTCAAAAATATTTTAAAATTTAATTAAATTTAGACGCACACACCCCAATGGCCCCAAAATTATGTTTTGGGGGACCTCTGGGACATTTTACAATCAGGAGAGTCCTTTTTTAAGACAGTTTTGACAGTACTGTCTTGACTTTCTGTTTCTTTTATTATTATTCAAGTATTACATTGTTCTGAGATCAGAAAGCTTAGGAGTGGCATTAAAAAAGATTTTACCTAGTGCCAAGAAGTGCTCTTTCACTGAAGTCAAACGGGCAGAGAATCAAAATCAATACTAGCATGTGTCAGTACTTATTCAATGTCTGGTTTCTACATCATGCACTTGACTCCCAGAAATACTTTAGTGTAGCCTTGAGTGTAAATGAGGCAGTAAAAATTGTATTTGACAGAAGTGTGTCTATGACTACCAGAATGACTTGGATGACTAATGGCTGAAGTGCTTACAGATATAAGCCTTCTGGTTATTGTAGTTTCAAACATGAAAACATTTATGGAGAAGAAAGCTGCATTTTTTTAAGTGTAACATAAGAAGCAAGCTTAAGGTAAGCCACAAAGGAGGAGGGCTGCTGAGACAAAGAAATGATCCAAATGAAGTTATATAGAAAATAAAAGTGATATAGTTGTTTATAAATAAAACAGATTATGATTTGCAAATGCTGACAAAATATTCCCATTCTCAGAAAATGTTTCTCAGCTTGCTTTTCATTCCTTTCTTGTAGTCCCTAAAATAATTTTAGATGCTTTAAGTACATAAGGACAGGCATACTGGATTAAACCAAAGACCTGCCCAGTCCAGCATTCTGTCAACACAGTGGCCAAGTAGTTTCCTATGGCAGTAGGACTCGAGTGAAAATATACCTTAAAGTTCCCTGTCAACTGATCTACAGGGGTGTACTGCGCTTGCATAACTAAAACTGGTGTGCCAGCCGCTCCCACTTCTAGAGTTGTCAGATCTGGCTGCAGTGATACATGCCTTGATTACATCTCACTTGGATTACTGAAACATGCTCTACATTGAGCTTACTTGGAAGAGTTTTCAAAAACTTCAGCTGGTTCAAAGAGCTGAAGCCAGATGATTAACTGGGGCCGGCTAATGGAAGCACACAAGTCTCTTGTTGCAGGAGCTCCACTGCCCATCCATTTCTGTACAGAATTCAAACTGCTAGAGATGACCTATAAAACCCTATATGGTTCAGGTCCAGATTAAATGAAATACTGTAAGCTCCCATACAGACCTACCTTTGTTCTGAGATCTTCTGGGGAGCCCTTGATCTCTGTCTCGCCACCTTCATAGGTATGTTTTGTGGAACATGGGAGAGGCCCTTCTCAATGGCTGCCCCCCATCTCTGGAACTACTTTCCCAAAGAACCTAGACTGGTACCCTCCTTAATATCTTTTTGCAACCAGGTAAAAAACTTTTTGTTTCAGAAGGACTTTGATAATTGATATTTCAGGGGAAATGGGCCTTGTATAATGTGCTACACTTTTTATTTGTGGTTGTTAGTTTATGTAACTGGTTTTAATTTTATGATGGTTTAATTGCTTTTTAACTACTGTGTGCTGTGTATTTTTAATTAACTTTGTTTTAACTGTTGTAAAGTTCCCTTGAGTCCCAAACTGAGGAAAAGATGCTAAATAAATAAAGATGATAAAGATATAAATAAAACAACAAACAATAATGGATCCAAAAGGCTACAGCCAAGCTACTAACTGGTTATAGGGAATATAAAACATTCTTGCTGAGACACTTCCACTAAATATCAGTCTGTTTCCAATCACCATCACCATCACCACCACCATCAAAAAGTTGGTTATGACCTTTAAAGCCCTCTTGTATGGCTTGGCATCAGACTATCTGAAAGACTATATCTTGTCATCTGAGCCTACCCAAGTTTTAAGATCTTTGAGGAAGGACTTTCTCTCAGTTCCACAACCATTACAGACATGTTTTGTGAATATATAGGAGAAAAACATCTTGGTGGCTGCTCCTAAGCTGTGAAACTCCCTTCCACAGGCAGTTCAGTTTCCCTGTCCCCACAGGAAGCAAATACTTTTCTACCTCGGCAGGCCTTTAGTTTTTAACTTGTTGAGGCACACAGATATTCATTTTATACAAATAATTTTATTTAAATGTTTTATGTATTAAATATATGTAAATACTGCCTCTGATGCTGGAAATAATATATAAGCATCCTGATTAGTTGCATTTGATGGCCTTAAATTTCCATGAATCCCCTTTTAAAGCTTTCCAAATTGGCAGCCAGCACTACACTTTATTCCATGTTTTAACCTCCTGCTGTGTGAAAAAAATATTTAGCTTATTGGATGACCTTGGGTTCTAGTATATGGGGGGGGATGTCTTCCAGCAGAAGTAATAACAACAGCAGCACCACCGACAACAACTTTATTTCTTACCCACATATCCCCATGGATTGGGGTGGGGAACAGCAGCAGACCAACAAATACACAATATCAATTAAAACACACACATCAGTTTAAAAGAACCAAGACTCATACACATTAAAGCAATCTACATTTAAAGATTCATCATTTACAATTTACAGTTTAAAAATCCTCTGGATAGGCCTGCCAGAGTAGACTGGTCTTTAATACTCTTTTAAATTCAGATAGCATGCTCAGTTGTCAACTCTACTAGCAGGTCATTCTACAGTATAGGGCCGTCAGAAGAAAATGTCCTCTGGCGGACAGTTGCTAACCTGCTCCTGACTGACTTTAGTAAATGTTCTGCAGAGAACCTGTGAGTATTGGGGGAAATAGACAACTACACTAAGTCCGGGGCCACACATAGTTGCCTCTCAGCCCTCTTCAGCCATGATTTTTCTCTATTAAAATGGAAAAGTGGAGAAAACACAATAAGAGTGTAGGGGGCAATGAAAATGGTGAAGGGTCTGGAAACCAAGCCCTATGAGGAATGACTTAGGGAGCTGGGGATGTTTAGCCTGGAGAAGAGAAGGTTAAATAGCCTTGTTTAAATATTTGAAGGGATGTCATATTGAGGAGGAAACAAGCTTGTTTTCTGCTGCCCCAGAGACTAGGACCCAGAACAATGAATGTAAGCTGCAAGAAAAGAGATTCCACCTCAACATTAGGAGGAACTTCCTGACAGTAAGGGCGGTTCGAGAGTGGAACACACTCCCTCGGAGAGTAGTGGAGTCTCCTTCCTTGGAGGTCTTTAAGCAGAGGCTGGATGGCCATCTGTCGGGGATGCTTTAATTGGGAGTTCCTGTATGGCAGGAGGTTGGACTGGATGGCCCTTGTGGTCTCTTCCAACTCTATAATTCTATGATTCTATGAAACCATAGTTTGATGCCTCTATGCCCTGTTTTAGGCCCAGGAGAGGTCTTCTGGATTTCATGGAAAGGCCTCCCACCTAAAACAGGGCAGGCTCCCTCTCCCATAAAAAAAAAAAGTTAATGTAGCCCTAAAAAAGCATACAAGGCGCTTTTTAAAATTTTAATCAAACCCCTTGGGGTCTCATGCAGCCTTCATGTTATCCATCCCTCCTTACAAGATAATCTCCCTTTATGCAGGTTGAAAACATTAAAATCACAGTCCCTGTGAGTAAAGTAAAACCCAGATTAGAAACAAAGAAGTAAAAAGCCAGAAAGCACTAACTGTAATTAACCAACCCTTTAAAACATTGTTCAGTCATGGAAATCTGTAAAGTTTCAAACCCTGCCAAATAAGGAATAACAGTTGGATGAGACACAAGGAAAGAAAACAGTAAATGAACTTAAGAGTGAGTTTTTCTCCCACTTCCTTTACTGGTGCCATTAATATGTTTAGATTCTTCCTGCAGATCCAAATATCATTCCCAGTAAATAATTTTGGAGACGAAAGAGACAGAACACCACAGCCAAGATGCTTTTTCTTTAATTTATTCCCTCGTAAAGATGGGTGGTGGAGATCTGTTTAGAGCTATTTTACTACCAGGCATTGCTCAGTGATGGCTTGCTTAACTTTCAAACAGACATGGGGGAGAGAGGCAAATTTAAAGCCATAAAATCCTCACAAAGGCAATGTTTAACAAAAAGCCATGAAAGCACACAGTTTAACTGAAGAATAACTGAACATCAACTTTAGTAATACAGGCATTCCTCCCAATTTGCGGGAGGGGATCCCTTCCAGACCCATGCAAATATTGAAGTCCCCATTGGTTACAAAGGGGGCGCACTCCCACATGTGCCATTTTGTCTCTCCCCGCTTGCCATCCCTGAACGAGTGAGACTACGGACTCCAAGTCTGCAAATGGGGAGGGATGCCTGTATTTCCACACCCAAATAAAAGCTCTGTTAAGATCAAAGCCCTATCAAGCTTGCTATTTTTTCCAGGGGATAACTCAATTATTCAATATTCTGGATGCCAGCAAGTAATAATATGGGTACAGCATGTGTTATTCCAGAAAATTAAGGGTGTTTACCATCATTGCTACCAGACTGACACACTGCCAAACAAAGCTTTACACAAGAGACACATTAAAACTGACAATGATTTGCATTTTTGAGTTCTGAAATGAACTTTCAAGTTTGTCCTGTGATTAGTCTCTTGAGAAGTTCACACTGATTCTACTTTTTGTGTGTGTGCTAAAGACACCCCTTCATTATCTGTGAAAATATGGACAATGGCAATTGTATCTCCAGAATTTATAAATGTGTCCCTTGTGTAAAGATACTGATGTGCCTTATTTTGCCCTGCAGATAAGTGTTCTAAATATACTGACTATAAACTACACCACAGAGATGTAACAACCAGTTTTTACTGCATGTTCAACTGCAGCTATTTATCTTTATATTGGAATTGCTGATAGTTGCCTTGGTTTCCCACAAAGGAGCCAACATACGGCAGTCACAAGTAATAGGATCAAAAAGCTCTATATCTGCTATTTGCTATTTCTGTATCTTCAGAATAATCCAGGAAACAAATCTTTTGCAAATGGGAAATGGGGGGTATGAGATGGACAACTTTGAGAATAGACAATGAAACCATGGACAAGCACAATTTGAATTCAAAGCCATAATTCAGCACTATCATCTTTGAATAACCACTTCTTTCAGAGAACAAAGAATAATGATTTTATCCATACCTATTCCAGCTTTCATCCAACAAGCTCACAGTAGCATAAATGGGGTTCCTACATAGCCAGTTTCCCACATAGGTATTAGTCAGGATGAAAAATTCAAAGATAGGATGGGGAAAAAACATATTTCTGGAATGGTTTTGGACCCAGAAGAACCTTTGGTCTAGATGTCAAAGGGAATGCTGAAGTCAGAAATATTTCCCTGCTCCAAAAAGTATTATGTGCATAGAACAGAGAAAACCAGAATGCCATCAAAGACATCAAAGGCACATATACAGAGAAGTAGGTCAGTATTTTAGCCAGTCAATTGAAGCTTGTCTTTAAATCATCAATGAGTTAGACAATCAAGTTTCCTGGGTTGATGCCATGTGCCTTGTACTAGCAGTGTTGTTGGCAGTCAGAGATTTAAAAATCATAGGCATATAAACAAGACAGTTGAAATGCTTGCCAGGTTCCTTCAAGGGATGCTATAAATGCAATACACATTCAAGCCCTTTAAAAATAAATTGCTTCTTACCTCATTATATAGAAACAAAAGGAAAAGTTTGGCAGAAAAAGTGAAAATAAAATAAAATTATATTTAGCTGTCCATGAATGCACAGCACCATGCCACATTTATTCCTCTTTGAAGTTATTAGAACAAAATAATTATACATTAACAGCTATTCTTGGGACAATTCCCTTCTCTGCAAATATATCTAAACACTATGAATGAAAAAGTTATTCAAAACTTCTGATAAGTATTATTTATTTAAGAGATTTGCAACCCATCATTCAATAAAATTCTCAGGCTTACAAAATTTTATATGCAGTTCCTTTTGTCATCATATATATATAGATGTTTCTCTATCTGTCTATCTATATACAGATTGAGTCCCCCTTATCCTGAATCTAAAATCTGAAAACCTTTTTCATGAGTGAGTGAGATACTGACATCTTTCCTTTCTGATGGTTCAGTGTACATAAACTTTGTTTCATGGACAAAACTATTTAAAATATTTTTTTAAAATTACCAGTACCTTCAGGCTATGTATATGAGGTGCATAAGAAACACAAATGAATGTAGTGTTTAGATTTGGGTCCCATCCCCAAGATATCTAATTATGTATGTATATGCAAATACATATAATAAAAAAAACCAAAATCCAAAATCCAAACTACTTCTGATCCCAAGCATTTTGGATAAGAGATACTTGATCTGTGTGTTTATATTAAAAGAGGAAATTTATTTCTAAAGCATGTATTCATTTGTTACTGTTGTGGTTGTATGCCTTCAAGAAATTTCTGATTTATGGGGTTCAAAGGTAACCTCTCATGGGGTTCAAATCTTGGCAATATTTGTTGAGCAGAGATTTAGCATTGCCTTCTCCTGAGGCTGAGAGCATGTGACTTACCTAAAGCCACCCAGTGGGTTTCATGGCTGACCAAAGTCATAGTCCAACACTGAAACCACAACACCATGCTGGCTCTCCATATATCCATATTCATGCTCAACAGCAAATAAGACTTCAGCAACTAATGATTCAAGCTTCTATCATAATCATACTGAACTCAGGACTATATGATTTCAACTGAACTCATTTCCATGTAAGAATGCACAGGACCACGCTACGAAATATGTAGTCTGCCTGGTGTCAGTAAGGTGTTTGTTTTATTGCTAGTTAGTGACAAGATTGTGTTGTGTCAGTAGAAGTTCAGAGTTCTAGAAATGTGAAGAATTCAGCAACAGTTTCAGACACCTCAAGTGTATACTCCCCCTTTTCCTTGAGATAAAAGAACTGTGAAAACTGTGTATACTAATAAGTATTCATTTGGGTCCTGGACATGCAGGTTCATATCCAAATCATGAATGGACTAACCTGAATTTATCCATCTTCTCCCAGCCTGTTAAACCACAATAGTAATGAACACTTCTTCTGGTGGAAAGATACTTTTTAACAGTAACTGGTTATATTATAGTTTTCTATAATTAGTCAGCAGCCATATTAGTGACTTTGGAAAAAAGTAACATTTTGCCTCCCTGTGTTACTAGAATAGGAAGTCCACCAAGCTGTTATTTCAACAGCCACACCAGAGTCCAAGGCAGCAATATAGGCCAGGACTTGAAGCACTGACAACTCTCCTCCATCATTTAGGGCCTTTGCAGACTGCCAGAAATAGTGCACATTAAATTGAGGCACTGCCCTGGCTCAGTGCTAGGGAATCATGGGAACTGTAATTTATTGTGGCACCAGAGCTCTCTGACAGAGAAGGCTCAATGTCTCAGAAAAAAATACAATTCCCATGATTCCCTAGCACTAAGACAGGGCAGTGCCTCAATTTAATGTGCACCATTTCTGGCAGTCTGCAAAGGCCCTTAGTGAGACTCCATCCTTGTAACAAAAAGTTATAGGAATTTCACAAAAAAAGAATGTTGCCATCTCTGATTAATTTACAACTGAAATGTAATGTAGTTATACCTTTCTTATTGGGGAAAAGAGAATTAATTATTTGGACCTACTTTAACTAAGTACAATGCTCCTTCTGTAACAACAGCAATTTGGTTCCCCTGTGGATGCTAAAAACTGTGGATACTCACTCCCCAATTTATTGCATGGTGGCAATGTAAATGTGGACACTTTGGCACGGACTTGTCCACATTGGCAATCCATGGGCAGAGGCTCCCTGTATTCCCAAGCTTTGACACACCTAAGCATCTTGAAATGTGTTTTTCTACTGTTTGTTAAGTAGATAATCCTAGAAAAACGTTAGAGCAATAAAAAGGCTTTTCTAAACTATGCAAATAACTAGTCACCCCACCCCTCACCCCCAAATTTCATGTACAAATGGAACACTGGAGCCAATGCACTCATTCTCTATAACACATGTAAGTTCTCCTTTATTGCCATTTCCAACATTTTAAAAACTGGGAAAACCCTTGACATTTAAGAGGAATTGGACTGTTTGGTCAGCCTTCCCCCATTTAAGATGAATGGCATCACATTCATGAATGTGCTCATGAGTGACCAGCAAGCAGAGATGGTTAAATGCTACATAAATTCAACACACAACAAAGGAAATGCCAAGAATACTGAACTCAAATGCCAAAATGCTGACATTAAAAGATGCTAAATGAAATGCCGAGATCCTGAAAACGTTTTAGTTTACATTAATTGTGCAAAAGCTTTTGCCAAACTTCTCTGTTCTGAAAATGGGTAAGGGTGTCCTAGATCAAAGGCATTAACAAGCAACCAGCAGGGGAAAAAATGAAACTTTGAACTTTGATGAAAGTATCAGAAGAGAAATACACAACTACATCTGTGCACCAAGCACTGCAACATGTCATGCTATGAAATGAGATCCCGCATTCTTTTACAGTGACAGAATATAACAAAAACCTTAGATGGTACATCATCCATTTGCTGCACAAATAGAAATACAGTCAGCCTTTTTGGTGTTGAGAGAACAGATGAACATCTTTGCCATGAGAAAATAGCCAGAAACTAGCACATGCACACCTGGCAAAGCATCTGGAAGCCACCTTGGCTGGGGCAGCTGTGGGCTGTCTATGAGTGATTTTTTAGGCTACTCTTATGTTTATTATTATGGATACCTGCACACCTGGAACACCTACTAAGGAAGATCAAATAAGAAAGTGCAAAGGCAAGTTTAATGCTGAACATAAAGAAAAGAAAAATAATGACCACTGAGGACCTTCACAAGTTCAGCCTAGACAATGAATAAATAGAAATAGTAAAAGAATGCCCATACCTGGGATCAAACATTGATAGAAACCCCTCTTAGGGGAGCCCTCCAGGAACTTTCCTATTAGCCCGCCTCCTAGTCAACTTGTGACCGCCGTCTCTCCTTATTGATTTATTTGTTATCGATGTTTGTCTTAATCTGTATGGTTTTAATTTTTAGTCGGTTTAATACTTTTTTAAGGGGGGGGGAAGGGTATAGGAGTTTGAATGTATTTTGTACTTTTATCACTTGTGAGCCGCCCCGATTGAGCTAAGAGGGGCAGGGTATAAATAAATTTTATTATTATTATTATTAATGGGGAATGAAGTCAGGAAATCAGAAGATTAAGAATGGGGAGAGTGACTATGAAAGAACTAGAAAAGATTCTAAAATGCAAAGATATACAACCCAGAACAAAAGTTAGAACCATATATTGTATTCCCTGTTAGCATGTATGGATGTGACAGCTGGACAGTTAAGAAAGACGATAGGAAGAAAATCAATTCATTTGAGATGTGGTGCTGGAGAAGAGTGCTGAGGATCCCATGGACAGCCAAAAGGACAAACAAATGGGTCCTAGAGCAGATCAAGCCGGAAACCTCCCTGGAAGCCAAGATGACCAAACTGAGGCTGTCGTATTTTGGACACATCATGAAAAGAGAGGACTCTTTGAAAAAAACAATAATGCTGGGAAAGGTATAGGGAAGTAGGAAGAAAGGAAGGCCACATGCCAGATGGATGGACTCTATTAAGGAGGTCACGGGGATTATGGGGTTGCAAGATTTAAGCAGAGCAGTGGAGGCCAGAGGGTCTTGGAGGTGTCTCATCCATAGGGTCGCCATGAGTCAAGATCGACTCGAGGGCAGTTAACAACAAAAACTTGCACACATGTATTTTAAGAATGGAAACAGAGGTGCAGGAAACACTCCCAAGGCACTATGGGAAATAAGAAGCAATAAAAAAAGAAAACAATAGATATTATTTGGGCCAAAAATCTTATTCCTAGCATTTATCTCAGTTTGAATTTCAGTTATGTTATCAAACTATACTTAAAACATTAAATGCATGCACAGTAGTTTCTGCTTCCTCACTCAAAGGAAACAGCTTATTTGCTTATGTTGCATGTTTTCTTTTGAGTGCTTGGCCCTTAAAAACTGGAAACACCTAAAATGATGTGACAGACTTTTAGTGTGCTTTGCTTCCAATAACTTCACACCTGGAACTTATGTGAGAGATTTACAGTTCTACCTTATTATATAATACAAAGATAGAATTATGCCATTTTCTATTGTCAAGTTAGATGGACTAAGTATTATTTTTTTTGTCACAGCTGAAAGGAGTACACAACAAGAAATCCAATCTTCCAGGAAAGGATGCAATATCTTTAAAATGTGTTTTTAAAAAGGCACTTAGAAGGGAAATGGATAATTTGTTTCTTTTAATCCACCCATTTTAGAATCCTAAATAGAACACATAAAATAACTACAAAACCTGTACAGAACTACAAGTATGTTGTTGTTGTTTTTGGTATATTTTGAATGAACAAGTGGGTTTTGTTTTTTTGTTTGGTTTGGATGAAACACAGATCAGAGCTTGGAAAATATACTTTTTCGATGACACCTCTCAGAAAGTTTCTTTTTTAGATAAGTTACCAGAATCCTTCAGGCAGCCATTTGTAGACCAGGATAAGAACTTTTCCACAGAGATACTGAATGCAGAAAGCCTATTTTATCCAATTTTTAATATAAGTACTCAGACTATTACCAGCTGGAGGGCCTGGATTGCAACTCTCCAATATCAACCAACTGAACTTTATATCCCAGGTCTTCTAATTTATTTGTGTGTAGAACTGCCCATTTAGTAGCAACTTTCAGGCATTCCTCACTCTGACTAAGCTTCCTACCAGAGCCAATGAATAGACATTCTAAAGGAAAAGCCCTGTGATCACTTGAACTGCTACATAGTTAGGTCCTTTAGTGATTAGTTAGGATTGTGAATGGTAAGCAAATTGTCCCTTAATTGTTGAATCAATGGATTTAAAAGGAGGACATTTGGTCCAGCCACTAATTTGGAAACAAAAAACCTCTGGCTCAGTCCCAGTTCTGACAAACACTGTTTCCTGTACTACGAGCTGTAGATACATGCTTCTCTTCCTCATTTGTTTTGCTCATCTGGTCTACATTTTGAAATTGAGTGTTTCATTTTGTGTACATATACTGTGTCTAGTATAAAGCTTCTAGCCACTGTTCAAAATAAATAGAGAATGAACAATAATTCACTGTTTCTGGAACAGTCCTTCATGATGCAATTCCTGCATTTTGACTGGCCAATGAAAGTATTGCTGTTTTGTGTTTTGCTGCATGGCCAACACAGTTATCTCTGAATATGATAGCTGTTCGTAAAACTTTTTAGACCTCACCCCCTGCTTCCATTGCCTGCCATTAGTTCTGTTCCACCTTTCAGAAGTCAAGAGTTCTTTATTGTCTTCCTCCTTCAAGAGCTATATTTACCAGCTTTACTCTTGTAGCTAGAAATATTTAGCAATAACCTCCTGAGGTCAAACGTCTTCTACTTTGTTTGTACATCATCCTCTCTGTTTAATAGCTAGTTGAGGGACACAGTAAGCAACATGTGAATTGTGGGACTACTACAGACATATTTTTTTAAAAAAAAAATCTGCTATCAGTACCATACCACAAAATCTCAAATACTCTGCTATAGGAATTTAAGCACTTAAACATTTCGATAATAGGCATCACTTTAAACTCCTGTTTAGAAAAGAAAGAGCTGCCTTGTCTCAAGTTTAGCATTTGGTAAGATTTTCTTCACAGCATACCCATTCAGTATGCTAAATGGTTATTCATAAAATGACTCCCAAACCATATTTAACTACACAAATGATTTCCTTCCAAAGTAATGAAGAATTCACAGTTCAGTTCAAAAAACCACAGGAATAAAATACATGCAAGGTATGTCATGGAGGCATGTGTTAAGAAGTTCTGTCCTCATACCCAAACACTGACAAAATTTCATCATGCTTATATTATCCTGCTACAATTTGATCACAGAGAACAAAGAAACAAAGTATGTGCAGTTTTATAGGACAGTACTAGGACAGGAGGAGACAGGCCCCTATTAAAATACCACTAATAAAATGTTTCCCTATACACAGCTTCCGTTAATGTGGCTGGGGAGAGGCTAAACAACTTGGATTTACAGCTTAGTTCCTCTGCTTCTTTAACTCCCCCCTCTTTTTATGGGGGATATAAATGGCACCAAATTGTCAACTCACATATAGGTTATATGCTACCTATACAAATAGGCCTATCTCTGACAAGCCATAAAACAATTACTGCTGAAATTCCTATATCCTCCTTTGATTTCCCAGATTGCCTACAAGGCTTCAAAGGCACCTTCTTTTACTAGTTTTGGTGTACTGCTAAAGAGGGAAAACATCTTAAACAAGACATAGAAGGAGAAAACAGTTCCATTTTCCTTCACAGAGTATCCAAAATTAGGAAAAGAAGTAAAATAAATACCAAAGCTGTATTTGAAGAAGGTTATGTTTTAAAACAAACAAACATTTTTTGGCCTTTGTTTCATTACAATATAATACAGTTTTATTTATTACTACATCTCATCTTGAACTGTTTAAAAGAAATATTTTCTATTTGAAGCTAATACATTTCTAGAACAAGCTTGCCACTAACAGATTATGTTATGTCCCAATCAAGGGCCTTTGCAGACTGCCAGAAATAGTGCAAATTGAGTTAACTGTCCTGGTTCAGTGCTAGGGAATCATGGGAACTGTAGTTTATTGTGGCACCATAGTTCTCTGACAGAGAAGGCAGTTCCCATGATTCCCTAGCACTGAGCCAGGGCAATTAAAGTGGACTCAATTTGCACTATTTCTGGCAGTCTGCAAAGGCCCTAAAACATGTCAATTTGCAGCCATGTATACTATATTATAAATAATGTCTTTTTACAACCTAGGAGAATCAGCCATCACTTCTGATCACACAGGCCAAAAATTTTTTTCACTACAGATTTCACTTCCTCCTTCCAGCTGTTACAGGGAATACAAGCATGTTCCTGGCTCTCCTTTCTGCTTATGGATGTAGTGCAAAATTATGGTTTTGCACTATATAAGAATGTTACTGTATACTTGTAAAGACACTACCAACAAAAACAAATAAGTTACCCTGTACTTTGCAGAAGCAAAAGATTGTAGTTTCAAGGTAGAACTAGTTTCTGTTGTTATTGTTATCTGCCCGTGAGTCAATTTCGACTTATGGAGACCCTATGGATGAGATACCTCCAAGAACCCCGACCTTCCACTTCTCTTCTTAGTTACTGCAAGCCCATGCCTGTGTCCTCCCTGATTGAGTCTATCTGGCATGCAGTCTTTTCTCTCTTTATACCCTCTACCTTTCCTAGCATTATAGTCTTTTTCAGTGAGCCATGCCTTCTCATTAAATGGCCAAAGTACATCAGCCTCAATTTACCATAATCATCTTGGATTCTAAGATCTCTGGCTTGATCTGTTCCAAGACCTATATGTTTGTCCTTTTGTCTGTCCATAGTATCCTTTTATCTGCTTCCTTTACTGTCCAGTTCTCACATCCGTACATGGTAATGGGGAACATGATGGCTTGGATGATTCTAACTTTTGTGCTCAGTTGTACATATATCTTTACTCTTCAGGAGCTTTTCTAGTTTTTTCATAACTGCTCTTCCCATTCCTAATCTTCTTATTTCTTGACTGCAGTCACCATTCCTGTCTATCTTTGATCCTAGGTATGGGAATTCTCTAAATATTTTGATTTCCTCATTGTCTAGGCTGAATTTATGTATCTCTTCTGTGATCATAATTCTTGTTTTCTTTATGTTCAGTATTAATCCTGCCTTTGCACTTTCATCTTTGACCTTTCTGAGTAACTGTTCCAAGTCTGTGATGTCTTCTGCCATTATTATGGTATCATCTGCATACTTTAGTTTGTTGAAGTTCCTTCCTCCTACCTTCACTCCTTCTTCTGATTCTAGCTCTGCTTTCCTTATGTTTTCAGTGTATAAGTTGAACAAATAGGGTGACAGAATGTAGCCTTGTCTGACCCCTTTGCCTATTGAGAACTACTCTGAACTTGCTTTCTCTGTAACACAGCAATGCTAACTGATTTAATATTCACAGTTCATTCCACTTTGAGATTTTTTGAAGAATAGAATATAATTAATAAATAATTAATATAATAAATAATCACACATAAATGACTTTTGTATACAATGGGCCCTTGGTGTCTGTTGGTGTTTGGATCCAGGACCCCTGTGGATACCAAATTCCGTGGATGCTCAAGTCCCATTATATAAGATGGCATAATTAAATGGTGTTCCATATATAAAATGGCAAAATCAAAATTTAGTTTTTAGATTTCTATTTTATTTTTGGTTTTGGAAAATTTTCAAGTCATGTATGGCTGAACTGGTGGATAAAGAACCTGTGGATATAGCGGGCAGACTGTATTACTTATAATATTCAACTGTTTTTTTCTTCCTTTATGTCCTATTTTTACATAGAAGGAAAAGTAAGTTTGCATTCAATTCATTTGTCAAAGTATCCTAGCTTCTGTTGGAAGAGATATGATGGGTTCAATAAGTTTACATTACATTCAAATATAATTTTAATCAATATTATCTAAACAGAAACCAACATTTTCCTAAAGGAATCTGAACTGTATCAGCTTCATTTGGCTTTAGCCACCTGCTCATCAAAAGAAACAAAGCAAATTCATATAAGTAGAACAGTGAAAATGGTTTTCTTAATAAAAATCGTCACCATCAAAACAATCAAATCATACAAAACAAGAAATCAGCAGTAACCACAAATGAATACAAAAGTTATTGTGTGTAATAATCATAGTAGGAATAACCTCACAGAAAAATTGCTAGGAAAGATTCAGAGTCTGAAGTATGTTTGAGGATATCCATCCAAATATTTAAGATACAAACTTTAACTTCAAGGAATACAGTTTGACAGAAAAATCACTTTTGGAGATTTCTTTCTTTATTTACTTCTACATTTAAAGAAAAAACTTCACCATCTGTAGTGCCCTCCAGACATGTTGGACTGCAACTCCCCCACTACTAGGCATCATGGTTTATAAACAAACCCTTCAGCTAACATAAGATAGCTCTTCAGAGGCTAACTTGGGAAGGTGGAATTGAAAGTGCTTTTTCTTACTAAATTTAAACTACAGCGAGCAATATAGCCAATGTATAGCAGACTATAGTCCCTCAAAGAACATAATGTTATGAAGAGACTGGTCTAGGTCATCAGGTCTAGAGCCAGTGTGGTGCAGTGGTTTGAGTATTGGACTAGGATGCAGGGAGACCAGGGCTCAAATCCCTGCTCAGCCATGAAAATCGGCTGGGTGACATTGGGAACATCCTCCTCTTTCAGCCTCAGAGTTAAACAATGAAAACCTCAGTTTTGAATGAAGTTTTCCAAGAAAACCTCATGAACTGTTCATCTCAAAGTAGCCATAAGTCAGCAACAATTTGAAGGCACACAACATTCATACATGTATCAACAACAACAACATACACATATAAAGTGGTGACAAACATGCTATAATTTGGAGAAAATAAAAAACAAGATACTACCTTTAAAGCGTACAAGCTGATAGTGCCGAGTTTTAAAACTTGCTTTCCTTCGTCATCAATGATTTTTTCATCTTTCCTTTCTCAACTATCTACACTGTGCCCGATCCCCTCCCTGAATTCTCTCTTATCTTTATTATGCCCTTCCAATGTTCTCTCACAATATGGTGTGGGAGAAGGATATCTATGAGCAGCCACAACCCCCTCACCCCTGCTCCCAGCCTGGACAACTATTGCAAATGTTCCAATCCCCTGGGAAAGGTGTGATCACCGATAAGGAGGCTCAGTAAATACTCATCTGTTTGGTTCATTCAAAAACTTTCCTCAGTAGTATGCCTGTACTGTCACACTGTAATATTTCTGTTAGACATAAGATCATTTCACTGTAAAGACAATGCTTAAAAACTTCTAGTTAAACTTACAAACATTTTCCTGTTACTGTAACATATAACATTAGATATTACTTTAACGAGGACAACACGTCTCGTGTTTTTTTCTGGAACATATTGGAACTGGCAAAGCCACCTCTGAGTATTCCTTGTCTACAGAAACTATATGAAATTCATGGGGTCAAACTACATCTGCAAGCAACTTGAAGGCATGTGTACCCATGCACACACTCACATGACAATCTCAGTCTAATCTGCATTGCAGAATTAACACAGTTTGATACTGCTTTAACTGGTTCATCCTATGGAATCCTGGGATTCGTAGGCTGTTTCAGCTCCAGAGCGCAGCATAATATGATCAGGCTGCTGGTCCTAGTCTTCAAAGACCCACACAGAGTGTTTTACAATATATTCACTACAGCCAGGCAACCTCTGTCAGTATTGGTCTGCAGCTGGGACACCAGTCCCAAATGGTTAGATATTCTGTGCAATAGAAGCTGTATAAAATAGTTTCACTATTTTAAAATGCTTATTCAAAATCATCTTAATGCATTTCCATAATCCATTAAGATGAAACAAAAGAAAAACAGCTCAGCCATAGAAACCCACTAGGTAACCTTGGGAAAGTCACACTCTCTCAGCCTCAGAGGATGGCAATGGCAAACCCCCTTTGAAGAAACCTGCCAAGAAAATCCCATGATAGGTTCACATTAGGGTCACCATAATTCTGAAATGACTTGAAGGCATACAACAACCACAACAGCCACAGTTAGGTGTGTCCACTTTTAGACAACCCAGTGAAATCTGCAATAGAATGATGTTTCATTATCTAATCACTCTTGACTGCAACATGATAGATAGATGTATTTTGGTTGGCCAATAAAGGTATTGCCAATGAATGAGTGTGGAATTACCAATTTCCTATTAATCAATGCATGTGCCCTAGTTGGGACGAATGACTGAATTTGGGCCACAGAACTTTCCTATAGCATTCAAATAGAGAAAACAATATATCCCATTTTTACTTACTTTACTTTTTACCTTCTTTTCCATTATTAAAAACTCGAATTTACCTTAATCCTAGAACAATTTTACTTGGAAGGAACAACTTAAAGGAAAAACAGTAGAACTTAATGCAACTTTCTGTGGAACTCAATGAAAAGGTGTTCAAAATCACCAAAGTTAATTATGCAAAATAGGAAAGATTTTCATTAAAACATATGGGGCCATTTGCCAAACAGTAACTATTATCACCGCAGAAACTGACAGAGGAACGAACATCTAAAAAAAATAATTCTAACAGGTTGCATTGTGCATGGTTATTTGTTATCTTTACAAATTAGGAAAAACCAACATGGGAATATGCCAATCCGTCATTTATACTAGAAATATAAACTACACTTTAATCCAGGAAGAATTAAATTATAATGCTGTCTGAAAGGCTGTCCTGCTTTTATAGTGTTTTGCTGGCACTCTAGAAAACCTGACCAAAGAATCTGGTCTCTGCAGATTCATTTTTCTTGGATTTCTTTTAACATAACCAGGCTAACATGAACACATATATCCAGTGAAACCTCCTGCTAAATTGAATTCCTGACTATACAAAAGCAAGCCTAAAGCCAAAATCAAAAGGCCGCACAAAACCAGTAAGAGCCCATTAGTTCAAAAGGACAATATACACTATGGATGCATAGAATATTTTCTTGTCCTTGACAAACTTTCCTGTCCTTGGCAAGAAAATAAAAAAATAAAAATAGAAAATCAACCCTTGTGAAATGTTTGTTTTAGTGACTTGAATCTTTTTCGGCAGTTTTTACCCCAGGAAGAAAAAATATCTTGTGCAATAATGTTTTTTGAGAGCACACACACACACATACACAAAAAGTTCTGAGAAGCAAAAATATAGTTGGAAGTGGACAAATATTCCTGTAATCTCATCCAGAAAATTTATGAAATTCTTTCATCTTGTATGCAAGAACAAAACAAGTGAAGATATATATCCCTAATATACATACAACAAGTCTCCACTATAATTCTATAATAAACCAGTCTAATTTTTGGTATTCACATATTTCCATTGGATCTGAGGGAGATCACAAAGCTTGGTCTCAGTTACTAAATTCATCACACCATTTTCCAGTAGGAAGGAGCTGAACTAAAAGGCTTCCAGATTTTTAAGAGATTTCAGAGGGCACCCACCACTCTTTCAAACAAAAAAGGTTAACAACAACAAAACCCCAGATATCATACCAAATCATGGTTAAAGTTTAACTGCTGTTCAGTACAATGCCTGAATAAAGAAACAGTAACATCTTTGCACCAAAGAAATGGGATTTCTGAGAAGATGGAAGAAGAAAACTGTTGTCCAGCATATTTTGATGTGTTAATGGTGTCAACAAACGCAAAACTGGATATATTAGCAACACATTCTTAAAAATATTATACTTTTAGGAAAAAATTGAAATATTTTTTAAAATATTATGCTTTGTTAAAATTGTACAAATACTTCAAAACTAAATTCATTTATTTATAAAATTATAACCCTAAAACTGGCAATAATTATTCCAAATCTTAATACTATAGATATTAAAACAATTAACATTTTAGAAAGTCAAACTACTGGTATTGAAAACTCAGGCCCGTCACTTCTTTTACTGAGATAATTCATCTGAAATGTGATCTTCCTCTTCTCCTACAGCCTTCTACTTTATTTAGCATTATCATGTTTTTCACTGAGTACTGTTGTCTCATATGTCCAAAGTATGAGAACCTCAGCTTAATAATGTTTGCTTCTAATAAGAGTTCAGGCTTGATTTGCTTTTGGTCCAATTCATTTGGGTTTTTGGCAATCCATGCTATCTGCAGAACTCTCTTTCAATGCCACATTTCAAATGAATTGATTCTCTTCTTGTCAGTTTCCTTCACCATCCAGCTTTCACATTCATACATAAAAATCAGCAATATTATGGCATTGATAATCCTAACAAGCATACACAACCTGGTCCAACTGCATTTATACTTTGATCTCTTAAGTGTCAGAATATCTGAGTTTGTTGTAAGTGCATAAACAGTTAAAATTTAACTGGATTTCATGGTTTGTGCAGCTGTATGAGTTTAAATTTGTCATAGTCAGAAACTGCACTTTAGGTTGTATGTGAGAAAACCTTCACACAACTTTTTTTCTATCTGAGAAAATGAAGCAGCTGACTTGTTGCATGTACTCTTTGGCTACCCAAACACAAAAGTATTATCCGGCTCTGCTAGGGGGGAAAAAAGGATAATCATTAGATCCAAATCTAATCATGCTTCCAATAGGCATAACAACATTAATGGGACTCTAGTACAGAATAATTTGTATACCAGTTTCAGTTTCTTCCATAAACGTCTCCTCTAAATCCAATTGTTAATCCCAATTGGAGTAGACCCTACTGAATCAATGGAACTTACATCATCATCATCATCATCATCATCATAATAATCAATTTTATTTATAACCCGCCTCTCTGCATCGCAATCGAGGCGGGGAACAGCAATAATAAAAACAGAACAATAAATAAACATATAGTAGCAGCATCAGGGAGGGGCAGATAAAACCATCCCTTCGAGCCAGAGCGTTATTCCGGGAAGGCCTGCTGGAAGAGATCCGTCTTTACTGTCTTTTTAAAAGCAGCAAGAGTAGTAATGAGACGGATCTCGTCCGGCAGGCCATTCCAAAGTCTGGGAGCGGTTGCGGAGAAAGCCCTCTGGGAGGTCTGAGACAGCCTGGTTTTTACTGGCTGTAACAGATTCCTCCCAGAGGACCGCAGGGCGCTGGGGGGATCATATGGGGAGAGGTGGTCCCTAAGATAAGATGGATTAACTATTAACTATGGATTAACATAACTATTGATTACCAAGTTTCCACTGATTCAGTGGATCTATTGTAGTTATGAATGTCAACCCATACTCTCAAAGGGAAAACAGCTTAAAGGCAGAGGAAACTGACTTCTAAGTATCCCCTCTCACATGAACAACAAATGAATTTATGCCAGTATTTCTAATTAACAGTCTTTATTTTTATAGAGCTTGAGCCCTAATCCAGAAATTCCTATGCAAAATACTCCAAAATCATCCACATGAGGACACCTTTGGTTTAATGTATACACATTTTGTTTCATGTAGAAAATTATTTAAAATATTTTGTATAAAATTACCTTCAGGCTACAAAACATGAATTCTGTGTTAGAACTTGAGTTCCATCTCCAAGGTATTTCGTTAAGTATATGCAAATATTCCAAAATCTTTTAAAAAATCCAAAATCCATAACACTTCTGGTCCCGAGCATTTTGGATAAGGCAGACGCAACCTGTATGTGTGATTTTATTTTAAAATAAGCCTAACACGTAGGCATACCAACCTTGGAGCAAAAAACGTCTTAGAGTGCTGCAGATATACTAGTACGCCCCACCTTAACATGACAAGTAGCAAGAGACTCTTAGTGGTCACAATTGCAAAACCACAATGGGAACACAGGTAAAACCCAGACACCAAACAAGGCCAAAAGAGTGTGATGCCTGCTTGCTGGAATTTACAATTAGACAGATTTGGGTTTTGTTTACATCATTCTAACTCACACATTCATAGGCAAGCAAAGAACAGTAATTGTTTTTTAATTCCTCAAAGCATTTTGCCCATTTTAAAAGAGCTGTATGCTATAATCACAACCTGCATTTCAACACACTGCTCAAATTCAAGTCAATCACCAGACTCTCATCTTCTATAATGAGTATGCTACACAACAGAACATGCAATACCATGTTCCTCTCAAGTCATCACATGTCTTCCAGAAATGGGTTTAAGACCAGGAACTTTAGATTTTGACTGGGCTAGGGAAGCATAGTCACTGCAAAAACTTTCCAGCAAATTATCACAGCTATTGATTTTAGCCATATCTAAAGGAAAGTATTTTACTCTCTCATTCTATTTTCATACAGCCATGTGAATCAGCTTTCTATGTACACACCACATCTTTGATGTCTGTTCAGTAGTAACAGAGCTAAACATAAGTTCATTATACCAGGGTCCACTGAAAATAAATTTGGTAATTAACTTCCACATGAAGATGTATTCAAGAGTTTTTAAATTACTCTAATAGTTAACTGTTAAGTACTTCTGAACAATTACATGCCCTTTCACAACAAAATATACCAGCTCTTCTAGTCAATTAAAAGTCAGATTCTTAAATATGCTAAAAATTTTACTGGATGTGATCAACTTAAGTTAGACGTGAAATTAAGTCATGCTGCAAACTGCAATGATAATGTGAAGTCGTAGGCTTTCATGGCCGGCATCCATAGTTTTTTTAAAATATGTATTAGGGTTGAGTCTTCCTTATCCAAAATGCTTAGGACCAGAAAGTTGTGTGTGTGTGTGTGTTTTAATTTTGGAATAATTTAGATATACATCATTATATATCTTGGAGATGGGACCCAAGTCTAAACATAAAATTCATTTATGTTTTGTATACACCTTATACACATAGCCTGAAGGTGATTTTATGCACAATATTTTTAATAACTTTGTGTATGAAACAAAGTTTCAAAATGTACATTGAATCATTAGAAAGTAAAGATGCCACTTTCTCAGCCACCCATGTGGACAATTTTGGATTTTAGAATATTTTGGATTTCAGAATTCTGGATAAAAGAGACTCAGCCTGTACCTTTTGTTGGGCCAAGTAAACAGTCTTTCCAGTTCTTCAGAACTCTTCATCAGGAAAGGTTTTGTTCATTAAAAAGTGGCTTTTATGTCTGACACATAAGTGATGAAAGTTCACATCTGGTTACAGTCTTAATACAGCAAGGGGAGAGAGAGTGTAGTGCAGGGTTGGAAGTAAGGGTTGGAAGTAAGTGGCCCTCCAGATGTTAAAATGCAACCGGCAGCATTCCTTACTAACGGACTATACTGACTCAGATTGCTGGGAGGAACAGTTCAACAATATTAATAAACTCCTTGAATCCCATTTTTGGAGTAGAGATGGGATACTCACCATCATCATTATCACCATCACGAGAGCCACAAAATTCTCATCCTTGCTGTAGAGATTAAAATTACGTTACCGGCATCAGAACAATTTCAGTGTATATATAGAATTCCCTCAGAGGTTATTTTAGAAGAACTTGCCACCACAAAATGTGGTCCCCATTTCTAAAATATGAAATCCACCTGTTGCTTAAAGGTTCTTTTTCCACAAATCCATAAAAATGTTTCTCAAGCATCTGGGAATCAAGCTGTTTATTTATTTACAGCATACATGCAATGCATTTTTGAAAGTTGTAACCCTCAAAGCAGCTTACAGTCTGTGAAAATACAGTTAGTCCCCCATATCCAAGAATCCATCGATTCAAACATCACAGTTTTAAAATATCTTTAAAATGGATAAATTCCAGAATGCAAACCTTGATTTTGCTATTTTATACAGGGGACACAATCTTACTGTATGTAATAGGACTTGAGTATCCACGGGTTTTGGTATCCATGGTGGGTCCTGGAACCAAACCCCAGTAGATACCAAGGGCCCACTATAACTAGTTAAAGTGAGACTAGTCATATTTTTCTTGTATGAAGTAAAAGCCGGGGGCAAATTCACACTGCACAATCATAGTTCAGATCTGACACCAAAACAGGGTAAGGAGATAATTTAGCTTCCCTCATCTGCATACACTTTTTGTTTTAAAAACAGGAATGGAAGGGGGTGGTGGTTACATGAAGGAGGCATGTAACAAAATGTGAACAGAGGTAGCTTCTCTGTATTATTCTGTTTGACTCGAGAGATACAATATTATGTAAGGGAAGGCATACTTAAAAACCATTTGATTCAGTATATAGCACATATTGATCTGTTAAGTGCTCCACATCTAATGTAGTAACTTTTTACAAATATACACCAACTTCCAATAATGTCAATATCACTGTCCCTACATATTTGCGTTAAGAGTATTTGTTTCTCAAGTACATTTGTTGGCATTTGTGAAATGTTTGCCACCTTGGATCCCATCCCAGGAGGAAAGGTGAAGGGCATAAATTAATTTTTTTAAAAATGCAAAAGAAAAAAGGGTGATCACAGAACCTGCTCTTTGAATTTATGATTTATACGTATTATGACCAGAGCTTGAAATTAACTAGAGAATTAACTTACTAAGTTTTTGATTTGTTGAATCTGTTTTCTAGTTGTTTGACCTAACTCATCTGCCAATTAATGTTGAATCCAAAATAATGGCATTCATTATAGTAGTTACTTCTTCCTCTGTAAGATCCAGTAATTCAAGAAGGCTCCTCCTGCCTCAAGAGAAGTGGTATTAAGATTGGAGGAAATGTATCATATGGTTTTATTAAGCAGGTTAACAGAAGGGTGGTGGGGGAAAGAAAACTTTCTAGAACTCAAAAGTCACAATGAATAAAAAATGAATAAGACTGAAAAAGAAAAAAAATCTTTAAATGAAATGGCGATGAAGGGGTGTGGAGTGATTTCTTTTGAAAGCCAGGGCCCTCCGGTAGCCAGGGTCTTTTCAGAAAACCAAGCCTTTTAGGCCTGAAAAGCAGGCATCCCTCTCACTACATGGGAATATATGGCAGTAAAGTATTTAGAGTCATTTGGGGTGGATGAGAAATGTCTTCAGTAACTTTTCCTCCTCTGTTGACTATATTCTGGACTGGTTTCTATTCCAAAATATCTAGAGTGAGTAGCAATGAATTGCTTTGCAATCTTACTTTGCTCACACAGTGTGTGTGTGTGTGTGTGTGTGTGCTATGCACTTTCAAGTCATTTCCAACTTTTGGTGATGCTAAGGCAAAGCTATCATGGGGTATTCTTGGCAAGATTTGTTCAGAGGAGTGTTGCCATTGCCTTCCCCTGAGAGTGAGAGCAAGTGACTTGCCCAGGGTCACCCAATGGGTTTCATGGCTGAGCAGGAATAGAAGTCTTAGCCCAGTGTTCAAACCATTGTCCAGTTAGGCACCTGGGTAATTATATGAAAAGTTCCCCTCAAATCCATACCCCTATTTCTTTCTCTCTTAGCTTCCCCCTTTCTCTCATTGCACTACTGCATGTAGAATAGTTAGTTGACTTGTTAGATACCAGATCATTTAAACAGAAGATGTCGCTGACTGAATTTGGGATCCATGGCTCCTGCATACAAGACATGTGCTCTATCACAGATCATGCTTCTTGAATGAAAGTGGAGAGGCAGGAAGGAAACAGTGATTCAGCTGTGGAAAAAATGTTTTGCATATGCTCAGAGGCTTTCTAAATATTTTTTGATTTAAGAATTCTCCATCCTTGATTTAGTGAGTGATCTTTACAGCTATCTACGTATTTGTTGCTGCCTTTGCAGTGGATCAGTGTCTTCTAAGAAAAATACATCATTCATTATTAACCGTTAACAAAGAAGGCATTTGAAGAGTGAGTTAAGTGTACATGTTGGTGAGGCTGGAAAGAAAAGAGAGATGCAGATCAGTGACTAACAATTGAAGAGGCTGTAAGATGAGATCCCACTGTTAAAGACAGCCCTTTTCAACCTGACAGTTACCAGATGTGTTGGACTACCACCTTTCCAAGGCAACTATCATATTATAAACTTTGTAGTCCTTGTGGGGGAAATGTCTAGGTTGTAGGAAAGCAATTTTAAAAGGACAATATGAGCTCTTCTAAAGGAATCAACAACAAAAAGTGCCCCCAGTGTCAAGAGTGGCAACCTCCATGCCATTTTTTATAAAACCCATGGTGTGCCCAACCTAACTGTCTGAACATTGAGTTAACCAATGATAGCTTAACTAAACAATTTCAATTATGACTGTTGATAGTAATTACTTTCCAAACTTTTAACATATAACATTATTGAAATAATTTTCAAAACCAACATTCCAAGCTCTGATTGTGACAAAATAAAAATATACTTTCAATCCTTTGTTAACAGCCAAAACAGAGCCACACCCACCAAAACCACTTAGAACTTATTAAAATTACAAACAACTCAATAATGACATTGTGAATTACCCAGCAAGCTTTATCCCCTTTCTTCTTTTACCTGCTGTGGGAAACTGACTTCAGTGTGACCTGGGAATCTCCTTTGGCTTCAGCCAGAGGGAAGTGGGTTACTAACACCCTGTTTCTTCCAACAGTGAAGTGAACCAAAAAAAAGTAATTTGTTGTCTGCCTCTGCCTTTTATACACAGATGTCCAAAAACACCTACTTCCTGCCTCCCATATGACCTTGCTTTCTTTATTATGATGAAACAGCAGCAAAATCCTACTCCCTTCCTCATTCAGCCGCCCCCCCCCAGCACAGTACAAGTGGGACCTGAATGCAATATTTCTATTACTGAGTTATTTCAAATAAAAATCTTGCTGGTATAGACATATAAATAAGTAATAATGTTATTTACATTGTTCTTTACACAGAAAAGACTCAAATTGAACTTTAAATCCTACATTTTATTTCACATTCATATATGAATACTTAAGTTTGGATCATATTATTCTGCTTTTCTTTTTTTAAGAGCAGACTTTCAAGCACCCATTCCAAAACTAGATAAATGTGTTTATTGCAAGCAAATATCGCTTGCAAATGTAGATGAAAAACTTTGGGGATGAAAAATTAAATGTTGACATCACCCGCTAAAAAAGCAGCTATAAATCACAACACCTGATGTATGTTATATGGTATCCAACAAACGATGCAATGTAATAGCCATACAGAACACTGAATATTGTTACTATCTTACCTACATTTGCATGTTTATGTAACAGAAGTTACATAAACATACTTTTGTGCCTGTAGAAAACTAAAACTGATTACTACAACCCTATGCACACTTACTTTGGAATAAACAGTAGTTTCTGAGAAAGCGTGCAGGATTGTTTGCAAAATTACATAATTACGTCAAGTACTGTGGAGCCTTGGTATCCACTGGGGTTTGGTTCCAGGGCCCTAATGGATACCAAAATCCATGGATGCCCATTATACACTCGTCCCTCCCTGTTCATGGATTTGGGAGTCTGCAGTCTCGCTCCTTCGTGGACGGCAAGCAGGGAGGGACGAGTGTATAATGGGCTTTGAATATTTTCATTTTTTCCGATTTGCAGGGGGGTCCGGAACGGATCCCCCCCGCAAATCAGGAGGGATGACTGTATACAATGCCATAGTAAAATGGTCTCCCTTATATAAAATGAGAAATTCAAGGTTTGATTTTTGGAATTTGTGTGTGTGTTAATGTTTTCAAGCTCTGGATGATTGAATCAGTCTATATAGAGGGCTGACTCTTAGGTTTGATAGTATATTGTTATATTTCCCATTTGGAGGGGCTGCTGGACAACTGCTGCAGGGAGACTACTTTCTATGGCTTCAAACATTTCTGTAAATGTTCTTCCTAGCTTGATCTTTTCTACACTACTTTTAAATGCCATGGGGCTGCTGCTCATGACACACAACTGCTCTATGGTGGAGTGGGAAGACATGTGAGTGTAGGAAGAGGCACCGTGGAGGTGCTTTTTGCATGACATTACCAAACAGAATGCACAGGGCCCATGCTAAAGTGGTTTGAGTGCAATTACACACTGCCCTATCAAAAAAAAATTTTTTTGAATAATAATAATAATAATAATAATAAAATTTATTTATATCCCGCCCCTTTGAGATCAATCAGGGAGGCTAACAACAATAAAACATTACATAGAGCAACAAATCAAATGCCCTTCCCCCCCTTAAAACATTATTAAATCAGTCCAAGTTAAAACTACAACATGCAATACAACAATAATTTAATTTAATTTAATTTAATTTAATTTAATTTAATTTAATTTTAAAAAACCTTCCCCAGCAAGATGAAAGATGAAAATAAAATGTACCAATACACATGAATCTTGTTGCACTGCTGCAGTGGTCATATTGCAGCCAACCTAATCATATAGACTTCTGCGTGCAATGTTTGTGCTAATTTTGTAAACCTAAAACTCAAAACAAAGCGATTTCAGTGTATATACAAGCGAGCCAGTATGGAGTGATTTCTAGTATGCTAGAAAAAAACAGGAACAACTGAAATTCTAACGTGAAAGACAGAGAATCGGGAAGTATGGTAGAAAAGAACAACTCCAGTAAGGACTGGGCATTAATATAAGTATGGGGTTACTATCCCACCATATCCCTCTGATCTTTGAAGGTATGCAGGGTCAAGCCCTGGTTAGTACTTGGATGGGAGATCACCAATGAATACCAGGTGCTCTAGGCTATATTTCAGAGGAAGAACTGGCAAAACCACCTCTTTGAGTATTCCTTGCTTAGGAAAACCCCGTGAAATTCATGGGGTTTCTGACAGGTGAGTTGAAGGCACAGACACACACACACACACATCACAAGCCAATGATGATGAAAAATCAATACTCGTACATTGTATAACATCACAGTACTAGTTAATTTTCAGTAAAATGTTGAAAGGGCAGATAATATGTTTACCATAGCATCCAGCTTAGCATATTAGCAAGGCAGACCAAAGCTCATATACATGCAGTAGCATCATATGACCTACCATACTGAACTGCTCTGACTCTGCTAAGTCTATGAGACTAATAAGAAAATAGGTTCATAAAAAGCAGATTTCTAAACTCTGAACTATTCATTTCTTTAGAACTGGTGGCAGTTCCTGCTGTAAGAGAGCTGCACATGATCTGATTTTTTCATTAATTGTTCATTTAAAAACTAATAATCAAATTCACAATCCAGCCTTAAAGGGACTTTTAACTTCAGTACCTCAATGAATACAGCTAAATACTAACTAATACACAGCAAGTGGAGCGCAGCTTTAGGCTTACTTTACTTGCATAAAAATAAAATAGGGCTAAATAATGTATTCTCACTAAAATGAAAGGTACAATCATCTTCTAATAGCTGAGGTTTGAACCTCTTAACAATTTTAATGATTATTTTAAATGCTTAATTGAGGATGTGAGGAGACCATATTTTCTAAAGCAAGAACAAATAAGGGGAAAGGTATAAACACAAACAATTCCTTGGGTAGAGAAATTATTTTCTATTCTATTCAACACCTCTTAAGTTAATGAAACACACTGCTTCCAATGATACAGCTAACAAAGTCTACAATATGCTTAGACTTCATTAAGACCTAATGGATGTTTTAAAGACAAATCTATGGAACTAGAAGCATGTAATTTTTCCTATCTAATAAAGACTTGCCACATGCTCTAAATTAATGATTAAGATCCTATCTGTTGCACAATCAACAGATACACTAGCAGCAATTCCAGGCATACTGGCCAAACATATGTAAAATACTCTTATCTTTCAGTAGCATTATTTTATGAATAGGCTTGATTGTAAAGGCCACTATCATGGCAACCTTTCCATACAAAGAATACATGATTCTTTTTTTCCGGCTATAAACCCAAATTGCCATGATCGATCAAGTGATGATTCAAAGACGATTCAGCCCCCCACCCCACCCCAGTCTAATATGTGCACATGCACATACAGTAGAAGTAAATTTGGTTATTGTTCAGTTTTCCAGAATGTATAATTATGTACAATACGCCTTTTTTCCCTTTATACTGTAGCCAAATGATAAGCAGTAGCACACCTACACAAATCAGCCACCAAATGTAAACATAAATTCAAACATTTTTGGTAGTAAACTACACATTTTTAACTTCTCTGGCCCCCAGGCTTGTTATGTCTTAAGACACTATTAGAATGCAAATGCTGCACAACAGTCCAATAAAATGAAACATTTTCAGAAAGCATTGTAAAAGAAATAACATGGTTTGATGGATCCCCCTAGAAAATGTGACTTGATGCATTTCATATATGAGTACAGCCTTTGGTTTAAAAATAGTATGTAACCCTGTTAGATTTGTCTACTACCAGTTTAGAAAGAGCCTGGATACAAGCAGATATCTATGGGAACCCCACAAGCATGGCATGGGTGCAACAGCACCCATTCATGATCCCATACTATTCAGAAGCATACTGCCTCCAGTCCCAGAAATGATACATAGCCAACATGACTAGTATCCACTAGTAGCCTTATCCTTCTCAACAAAACCCCTAACACTCATACATCTTCAATTTACATAATGGAAATCAAGAGTTGAATACATTCTCATATCCATAGTGCATTCATGGACTTAAAGCAAAAACTGTATCTTGAAGATAGTCATAATGCCTACAGAGCACAGTTTGGTCCCAGTGGTTCTTCCACCAAGAACTTAAGTCTGTATTTATGAATTAACAGAACTACTGTTGCAGCAACATATTAATTGTAGGATAGAACAGCTGGGATGTGGGAGAACTGAGAAGCACTAAACTGAGTAGGTCAGCAATATTTCACTTAGATGTACATTGTATATGTCACTTTAGCACCATGAAATCTGTCAAAAAGCTTCTCATCGGGGGGGTTGCAGATTGCCAGAAATAGTGCAAATTGAGTCCACTTTTAGGGTTAGGGTTAGTGCTAGGGAATCATGGGAATTGGTTTTTTTTCTGAGACATTGAGCCTTCTCTGTCAGAGAGCTCTGGTGCCACAATTAAATATAGTTCCCATGATTCCCTAACCCTAACCCTTAAAGTGGACTCAATTGGCACTATTTCTGGCAGTCTGCAACCCCCCCCCCATTATCAGCTGTCTTAGTGAGATACACAATATGCAGGATACAACTGATGTTTAAAGGTGATGATGTAGACTTTTTGCACAAGCTAACTTATTCCAATCATAAAGTAAGCCTCTTTCATTTATTGCTTCACAAGGGTCATGTTAGGTATCAACATTAGACATTGATGTTAACAGGAAGTAAATGCAGGATTGCTAAAACAAATTGGAAGTATCACTAGAGAGCACTCATCCTCTGCCCTTTGACTCATAAGAGGCCAGACATGACCAGAATGATTTCTGGCATGTCTTTTGATCTCTCATTAGTTTTGTTATGCCACAGAAGCTGAAGTCAACTGCACAACTGACTGGCATATTTAGCACAGCTTTTACTCCCTGCCACATAACCCTAGTAAACAGAAAACATTCACTGACAATCTCTGAATCCTGTGTGACTACAATAAGATGAGTCTTCTCCTAGGCTATATAATGCGACATTTTTCCTAGCCCTCATTACATGAGAAACACACATACACACACACCTCACTCCAGACCCATACAAACATATGAAAACAATGGCTGATGGGGAAGTGGGGGAACTGCCATAACACAGAGTGCATGTCTAGGAACTTCAAACTGTCTGCACCACGCACATCATTTCCTTGCAAGCATATAATGAACACATGTTAGTCCACACCTAGCAACAATTCCCAGATCTTAACTGGAGAACCATATTCCCTCAGGCTGGACAGAAAATCATTCAGTCTGGGGAACTTAGGGCCTAAGCAGACTGCCAGAAATAGTGCACATTAAATTGAGGCACTGCCCTGGCTCAGTGCTAGGGAATCATGGGAACTGTAATTTATTGTGGCACCAGAGCTCTCTGACAGAGAAGGCTCAATGTCTCAGAAAAAAATACAGTTCCCATGATTCCCTAGCACTGAGCCAGGGCAGTGCCTCAATTTAATGTGCACTATTTCTGGCAGTCTGCTTAAGCCTTTAGACTGAGCCTCACACAAGCCACAACAGCACAAAAACAAGTTTTTATATTTACCTGGAAGAAAGTCCCATTTATTTTAAAGGGACACACTTTGAAATACTTTATGCAATGAGCTGCAGCATAAAGAAAGGGGAAAGCAACATGCTGTCATTGCTTTCATCGTTATCATTCCATTTACTGTGCAGATAGGAAAATTTAGCCAAGCTTATCATACCCCACTGTTGCTGTTGACATATTTCACAGAAAGTCATTTCTAACACACATATAGAGGGAGAGATAAACAGATCAAACACCAGGGAAGTAACTGTTATTGGGGTATGTTTTGTTCCAAGTACTGAAATGCAGTAGCATGAAAACTATATTATGAGAAGGCTCACTGAACATACAACACAAAACCAATCCATGATGGGGTGGCAATGAACTTGATAAAGCAGAGGAAAAAAATCGTTTAATATTATGTTGATTAAGAGGCCAGTAAAATCATTCTGAACAGATTACAAGTTTTCAAAAAGGAATGAAGCTGCTGGGTGTGTACAACAGATATCTTTCAACATTCATCCCTTAAAGATATTTTAAAAGCTAGAAAAGCTTCACAGATTCTCCCACTTTCCCCCAACCCTTTTCTCTTTATTTACATTTCTGCATTTTCAAACATTCTCAAACAGGTGTAAGCAAAATGAATTTATTAAGATGCTGTTGTAAGAGGCTACAGAAGTTCTAGATTCCAATAAAGATTACAGACTAGACAGACAATAAGTAGTAGCTAAATATCTACTTAGATAAACAAACCTGTTCACAAACAAAGCACCTTATTGTATTTCTACAGCTACCTCCACTAATCCAACTAAAACAGTCAAGACAACAGTTTGGAGGTCAAAAGTAACCAAAATTGAAAACAAAGGCTTCCAAACCTCTTACAATCAAAGAATAGATCACTCTCATCCTTTGTGTTTTAGTGCCACTTAAGTGTTCAGAATTTCTTTTAGCTGTATGCTAATAACTACACAAATGCAAAAACATAATCTAGAAGATGAAGGTAGCAACAAAAGCTGAACACATATCCATTGCACTGTTTTTAGCAGCCAACACATTTAGATAATATTTTCCTCAATAAAAGTACAGCTATTTGAGAGCACAATTCAGAACAAAAACACAAAAGGTGGTCAAGGAAAAACTGCCTCCCTCAGCAAACAACCCTCACCAACTCTCTGCCTCCAATGAGGGGTAGACACCATAAACACCGTTAATGAAAATAACAAACAAGAATACTACAGCCATCAAAACTGAACACAACCTTTACTCTCTGCCTCCAATGAGGGGTAGACACCATAAACACCGTTAATAAAAATAACAAACAAGAATACTACAGCCATCAAAACTGAACACAACCTTTGCCCAACAAACTGCACTCACAGGCAGGAGAGATTAAAGATCATTGCAGGAAGAAGTACTGGGGGGCGGGGAAATAAATAATTGATAGGAAATGTCCAGGTGCTTCTTCCTTCAGTGCAAAGGCAGCTCACTTCACTTGAAACTGAAACAAACCTACTGGCTGCCAGCTTCAAGATCCAAAGGTGTTACAGAAAGGGCAACCCTGCCTCCTCTCCTGCATTATACCTGAGGGCCATTTCTCCATCAGGTCATCCGTTCTTTCCTGAAACCCTTCAGCCATGGCTGTAATCTGTTGCCCCATTCAGTGCTGACAACATGGAAACCAGGGCAGAAATCTGAAAGGTGACTTTCATTCCCCCCCCCCCTTATGTAAAGACATTAAATGGGGATTTCTCAAGATAACTTTGTGCTGAAGCCTTACCTCTTTTTGGCCTGGGGAAGCTGTCATGCAAGTGAAAGACGACTTTCTCCACAAAGTGCTGAATGTTACTATGCTCTGGTCCTCGAACAAACACCATCCAATCGTGAGTAAAACCCTCCACGGTGGGTTTCTTCCTCACCTGGGCTCGGTGCCCAAGCTCCAGTTTCACCTGAACAGCACACTAGAGAAAGAAAAGGAAAGATAACAATGAACAGGAGTGAAAGCCGAGGAACACTCCACACACACACACACACACACCCCTGAAGATTTGAACGCTTTATTGAGGGAGGGAGACAAAAATATGGACACAAAGAAAACAGCAGTCCGCTCTCAAGGTGGGAAAACTCTCCATTGGAGGCATTCCCACTTATGAAGGAGCTGGGATTGTAATGGAATGTAGGCTGGAATATTGTGATCAAGCCATGGAGGGAGTCCCAAATTTAGAGGGTTGGAAAAGGGGAAGGAGAGAAAAAGAGAAGGAAATAATAAGAGGAGAAGGCCTGGGTTTTCTCTCTTTCGAAAGGGTCAGCCCGTGAAAGAAATCACTAAACTAATGTCCACAATCATTAGTAACACAATGATAAAAATAGCATTGTTGCTTCATTCAGCAATCCTCGGTCCACATTCCACAATCCCTTGTAACAAAATAATAAAAATATCATTGTTGTTTCATTCAGCAATCCCTAGTAATTCCAGTCATTCCATGCTTCCACAATCCCCACTAATAAAATAATAAATATATCATTCTCGTTTCATGCAACAATTCTTGGCCGTCACTCCACAATCATTAGTAATGAAATAATCAATATACGTGGGGTAGGGGTGGCATTTTCCATGAGGTGCCCAGGGCAGGCAGGCAGAGGGGGGAGAAAAGAAGACTGAAAAGAAAAATAGAAGGAGGAGAAGAAGCACAGGCAGGCAGAGAGGAAGAGAAAAGAAAGAAAAGAAGAATGGAAAGAGAAGAAGGAAAAGGCGAAGAAGGGCAGGCAGAGAGGGAGAGAAAAAGAAGAAAAGAAGAATGGAGAGAAAAGGAGAAGGAGGGCAGGCTGGTAGAGAAGGAGAGAAAAGGAAGAAAAGAATGGAAAGAAAAGGAGAAGGAGGGCAGGCAAGCAGGCAGAGGGAAAAGAAAATGAAGAAAAGAACTGAAAGAAAAGAAGAGGAAAGAGAGGGAGAAGGAGGAGGGGGCATACAGGCAAAAAGGTAGAGAAAAGGAAGAAAAGAAGAGTGGAAAGAAAAG
>CM034703.1:103607991-103631581 GCA_020142125.1 Phrynosoma platyrhinos
GGGGGGGGGGAGGTGATGGGTGCTATGGTACTTTCCTGCGCATGCTGGTACTTACTGTCTTGGACTGAGCTGAGGGTGCAAGTGGCCATTTGGGAAACGGGGACAGGACTGCAAACAGTCTCCCTCTTAATTTTGCTGCTGTATGTATGGAAACCCACTGGGTCACCTTGGGCAGGTCACACTCTCTCAGCCTCAGGGGATTATGGCTGCATCTGCACTGCGGAAATAATCCACTTTGACACCACTTTAACAGCCATGGATCAGTGATATGGAATTCTGGGAATTGTAGTTTTGTGAGAGATTCAGCCTTCTTTGTCAGAGAGCTCTGCTGCCACAACATACTACATTTCCCAGGATTCCCTAGCATTGAGCCATGGCTGTTAAAGTGGTGTCACACTGGATTATTTCTGTAGTGCAGATGCAGCCAGAATCCTTTTCTAATTCCTTGACTACTAGCCTTTGCAGACTGCCAGAAATAGTGCACATTAAATTGAGGCACTGCCCTGGCTCAGTGCTAGGGAGTCATGGGAGTTGTATTTTTTTCTGGGACATTGAGCCTTCTCTGTCAGAAAGCTCTGGTGCCACAATAAATTACAGTTCCCATGATTCCCTAGCACTGAGCCAGGGCAGTGCCTCAATTTAATGTGCACTATTTCTGGCAGTCTGCAAAGGCCCTACATTCTCCATTCTCATCAATGATTGATCCAACAAATGGGAAGTCTTTAGCTATTTTAATTTCCTTGTTTTCCTCACTGAATTTATGCAAGTCCTCTGTGGAGCACGCACCAGAAGAACCGGCCTCTGGATCAAAAAGTCCAGGACCCCTGTATTAGATCATAGGAACCAGGTTGTTGTAGTGTTGGATTGAAATTTAGGCAATCCAGGTCCAAAGCAGAAATAGTCTGGTTTGAGACCCCCTTTAACTGCCTGGGCTCAGTGCTAGGGAATCCTGGGAAGTGTAGTTTATTGTGGCACCAGATTTCTCTGGCAGAAGGCTCAATGTCCCACAAAACTACAGTTCCCAGAATTCCCTAGCACTGAGCCCAGGCAGTTAAAGGGGTCTCAAACTGGATTATTTCTGCAGTGTGTTTTGGACCCCAGCTTCTAGTCCTTGCCCCTTCCACTAGCCTAGGATTGTTGTGAGGTCTGTGTGGGGAGGAAGAGAGCCATGTATGCTGCTTTGAGCACATTGAAGGAAAGAGGTGACAAAAATTGAAGTATTAACTAACTATTTTTTTTTAAAAGGAATATTTAAAATATGTAATTGAATACCAGCATCATGCCATCACATTTCCAGTTTCTGTGTATAGTTATGAAAGCTGGTTAGTCAAGGAACAGACTCACTTCTTTGGACATGATGTGTTGGAGGAGAGTATTATGGATACCATGGACTGTGAAAATGACCAATAAATGGGTCCTTGAGCAAATCAAAGGGAGACAGCGTGGTGTAGTGGTTTGAGTATTGGACTATGACTATGAGTATTGGACTATGACTGGAGGCCAGGGTTCGAACCCTGGCTTGGCCATGACCTTGGGCAAGTCGCACTTTCTCAGCCTCAGAGGATAGCAGTGGCAACCCCCCTCTGTAGAAACTTGCCAAGAAAATCCCATAAGAGATTCGGCTTAGGGTCGCCATAAATTGGAAAGGATTTGAAGGCGCAACAATGAAAGCAACAAGAGCAAATCAAGCCTGAATTGTCATTAGAAGCCAAAAAGACTAAACAGAGGCCATTGTATTTTGGACCCATCATGAGATGGCATGACTCATTGGAAGAGATGATAATGGCTTGGTAAGGTGGAAGGTAATTGGAAAAATGGAAGACCACATCAATTGACTCAACAAGGAGTCACTGTCCTGAATTTGCAAGACGTGACCAGTTGATGAACTGGTGTTATGGAGCTCCCTCATTTGTTCACCATAAGGTGTGCCCAACCAGATGGCAAATAATAATAATAATAATAATAAAAATAATAAATAAAAATACCAAGATGTCTCTGCTCTCAGACTTACAACTGAAAGCACAAGACAAGAAACATAAGGGAAAAGGGAATGACAGGCAAGAGGAAACTTAAAACACTTTTTTGTGTTCTTGCAATGGCCAGCTGAGACAGAAAAAGTACAGAGAGAGGACAAGATAAAGACAGCTGGTCTCTTGCTATAGCTGACTGAGCTATGACAACAAGACCAGCTTTTATAGCCTTTATTTATTGATTTGATAAGGCAAAACCAACCCAAAATTTCAAAACCAGATGCATAGTTATACAAGCCAGAATATATGGCTTACCAGTGAAAATGATCTTACGACTGCATCCAGTCAAGCTACAATCACATTGTGATGAGTCTATGAAAATGTTGTTTTTGCTTGCATTGACAGCACCATCATTTTCAAGTTATGAGACTTACTTCAGAGGAGAGCTTACTTACTTGGGGATGGGGGATAGGGATCAGAACACAAATTACCCGGGAAAGAGAAGAGAGGGTTGAAGGTTATATGATGACAAAATTCAATCAGCTTAAGAGCATGAAGATGTCAAAAACTGGTCTGCTGCTGTAGAGGGAATGTCTAGATCTAATGGATTGAACAGTGCAATCTGTGATGTATTTACTCAAAATTAAATTCCAATTTAATGCATCAGCTATTGGCTGTATCCCATTGCTTGGCCACCTCCTTGCATTCTCTGCTGAAACTGTTGTTTACTTGCTATTACTGTGTGCGTATATGCCTTCAAATCACCTGTTGACGTCTACTGGCCCCATTGATTTCATAGGGTTTTCTTAGGCAAGGCGTCCTCAGAGGTGGTTTCGCACATTCCTTCCTGTGAAATATAACTTACAGCACTTGGTATTTGCTGTCAGTCTCCCATCCAAATGCTAACCAGCGCTGATCCTGCTTAGCTTTCAAGATCAGACAGGATCTGTTGTTTACAGGAGCTGATAAACTGATCTTGAAAGCCATAGGAAAGCTGCCTATAGAGGAATATGGCTAAGATCATGCTGAAGGTTGCTCCTGCTCAAATGGTTCCTCTTGCTACGTGTGTTGTGGGTTGTTTGGGGTTTTTGTTTTTGTTACGACATGTTGATAACTTAGTTTGGTCCATAGGTGAAGTCTGCACTTGACTTTAAGGTATATTATTTTGCCTTTTACAGGATTTCTTGTACTCATGGTAGAAGGATGTCATCCCAGCAAGGTGGTGAAAATACCATTTTGAGGTTGCTAGGAACCTCTTCAGCTGCATTGATAAATCTGTGTGATAGACAAATATTCAGCTTTGAGTCCAGCTTGATGTTCAAGGGCTTTGCTAGTGCTTTCTGAAGGTCTTCAGGAAACAATTGGAGAAAATTTGCCCATGAAATTCATGGATATGTTAAAGCAAGGTGCTGGGATTATTCCTGCCATAGTCTTGCCTGGACACTGGATTAGAGTAGGCCAAAAGGAATAGCTATGCAGATGTATATATGGATGTGCTTACAATGCACTTTATGTTTTATCAGTGTGCCTTATTATCTGTGTTGCAGAAACTGAATGGCTTGTAAGTGAGGGAAAGAACCATGTCGGAAGATATCAGAAAGAAACTTGATTTTCCGAATGCCCTTATACAGTCACAGGTGAGTAACTTTATGCTTGTCATGTCTGATAAATATTTTTCAGATGTGCATTAAATAATGCCCAAGAAGCTTCCTTTGTATATATGGAGAGTTCTGAAACATAAACTGAGGCTCCCCACATATTGTAGGACTATAGCTTCTATCAATTCTAGACAACATAGCCTGTGGTGAGGAGTTGTGGGAGTTGCAGTCCAGTAACATCTGAGAGGCCACAGGTTGCCACGCCTCAACTAGAAAGTAGATGACATGATAGAAGCTATACCAGTACTTTGAATGCTTGGGTTTTCATCACAGTTTTTGAGGAGTCTCCAGTCTTGGCCAATGTGAATTGCCCCTTGAGAAGCTTTTAAAAATTTCTCAGCAAAGGTCCTGTATTGGTTTATGGTGTACCTGGGTAGTAGAACCCAAGAAACAGCACTTGGTGCTGTTATGGCTATAAAATAAGGAGTGACTCTAATTCCCACCTTGCTGCACTTCTCTACCTACTTACCTGAAAGAATGACTCCTTGAGCTAGACTTATGACAGCATCACACTGCACTGTTATAGCACCATTATTCCACTTTAACTGTTATAATAATAATAATAATAATAATAATAATAATAATAATAATAATAATAATAATAATAATAAATTTTATAACCCGCCCCTCTGCTCAGCAATCGGGGCGGCGTACAACCTTATAAAAACAGTAAGCAATTAAAACATTCCCAAATCCCACACCCTAACCCTCCCACCCCTTAAAACTATATTAAACCAAGAAAGAATTAAAATAGATTTAACATAAATATAAATAAAACGATTTTTGAGGCATATATACTAACAGTGGCAGATTGAGGGGCGGGTAGCAGACCTCCGCCATTGCCGGGAAGATTATTCCGGGAAGGCCTGCCAGAAGAGATCCGTCTTTACTGCTTTCTTAAAAGCAGCAAGAGTGGTAATAAGACGGATCTCGTCTGGTAGGCTATTCCAAAGTCTGGGAGCGGTTGCGGAGAAGGCCCTCTGGGAGGTCTGAGACAGCCTAGTCTTCATAGGCTGCAGCAGGTTCCTCCCAGAGAACGTAAGGGTGCGCGGGGGGTCATACGGGGAGAGATGGATGAACCCAAGCCATGTAGGGCTTTAAAGGTTAAAACCAACACCTTGTACTGCGCCCGGAAATTAATCGGCAGCCAGTGGAGGGATGTGAGCACAGGTGTAATGTGCTCCCTCCTAGATGTTCCAGTAATTAACCTGGCTGCCATATTTTGTACCAGTTGCAGTTTCTGGGTTAGGCACAAGGGTAGCTCCATGTAGAGTGTGTTGCAGTAATCCAGACGTGAGGTTACCAGAGCATGTACCACAGTTTCCAGATCCCTCATATCCAGGTAAGGGCGCAGTTGGCGTATCAGCCAAAGCTGATAACAGGCACTCCTGACTGCCGCATTCACCTGACTAGTCATGTGAAGTGACGAATCTAGGAGTACCCCCAAGCTGCGAACACAGTCCTTAGAGGAGAGTTTATTGGTGGTTATGGCTGCCTCCTGTGAAATTCTGGGATTTGCAGTTTTGGGAGGGGTTTTAAAATCTTGGCCAGAGATTGTAGACCAAACTACAAACCTGAGAATTCCACAGGAGGCAGCCTTAGCAGTTAAAGTGGAATAAGTGCTATAACAGTGTAGTGTGATAATGACCTAAGCCACTTCCATCAGCCAGAGCTAACGTTACTATTAGTGAAGGCTGATGGGAGCTGCAGTTAGGCAACATCAGGAGAGATACAGTTTGCCCACCCATGGACTGCACTAACTAGCAGCAGCCCTTCATATTTTTTTCTAGCTAGAGATACCAGGGCTTGAACCTGGAAGCTTCTGCCTACTAGGTGTGTGCCCAGCCACTGAATGATGTTCCCTTTACCAGCCTTGATTTTCATAAATCAACGCCAAGCAAAGAGGTCTATCCAAGCAATCCAAGCAGTTATATGAGACAGCTGTAGAATCACCTTAAAGATCCATGTGGTTTTGAGAGACAAACTCCAGAGTAACAGAGGATCCTGGGGTATGATGCATGGACTGCGTATGGCCATGCAACATTCATCATTTTTAAAAGGTTAAGGAACCTTTGGCTCTCTAGTTGCTTTGGACTTTGTCTATAAGGCATCTCAGCCAGTATGGCCGATGGTAAGGGATTCTGGGAGAAATAGTCCAAAAAAGTATTGTGGCAGGAGGGCAAAGTAAAGGTTTGCCACTCCAGGGGTATGGCTCTTTGAGCTTTCAGCCATCAATCTTTTGGGTAACAGCCATTGGAATAGCAGAATGTCTTGGGCTGCTCTTCAGGCAACAGTAAAGAGTTACCTATCTGGGATTTCCTTTACAGACTGTGGGCCATCTTGTTGCTGCAGTGCTGAAAGAAAATGTTTTGTCGGACAAGATAAGCCAGACCACCAACCAGGTTTGTTTGTTTGTTTTCTTTTACTTTTTATTTCCTGGCTCATCTTGTGTGATCTGATACAACTGAGGTGCAATTCTGACTAAAGGGCAATCCTTCATAAGAGGAAAAAAAATGAAATGCTATACATTTGGCCCTTGGTATCCTCTGGGGTTTTCTCTATTCTAATAGTCACCTTTTCTCTAGGATATTTTCTCTTACTTCACCTAGCATCCCACCCTATCTGCTTTCCGGTCTAACCTGGAGAATTTCTCACATCTAATTTATTAACTGAGTCATGCAGTTTGTCTTAGGCTTCACTGCCCTTTTTAAATGGAATTCCTGGCTTGTTGCTGTCCTAACAACCCAGTATCGTAAGTCAGGGTTTGTTCTTGACTTATGGGTCTGGCTTGGTAGGAGGGCAGCAAGTCAGGAATGCCTGTCCATGCATAATGTTAAACTCAATCCTCGTTCACACTATGATTTAAAACTAATTATTGATCGGGCTATATGTCTGTCATCCCCACTTGAAACTAGTTCTGAACCAACTGCACTCACTTGCAATCATGATGAAGCACGGCAAATGCAAAAGAACCACTCTTTCCTGACACTCGTTTATTGGTGGTTCTTTTGGAAAGAAGTGATTAGCAAGTGTGTTCACTAAGTGGGAACTGCAGACCTGAATCACATCAAACTGGAGGGGAGGCATTACTGGGGCAGTGGGTTGGTACAGGGGTGTATCGCATCTCTCACTAATTTTTGGGGAAACCCACCATTTCTCCCCCTCTCCTTTCCCAGGACCCATCCTACATTCCAACCTTCTGTCCAGGAGAAATTCCAAAATGCCCTCCATTCTGAGCTTAACTAGGAAGCATGTCCTCCAAGTCCTGTAAGGCTGGGAGGTCACCACCTCAACTCTCTGATGGTTTTATTGTAATGATTGCGCTGATTGCGCTGCAGAGGGGAGGGATAAAAATAAACTTTTATTATTTATTATATTATTATTATTATTATTATTATTATTATTATTATTATTATTATTATTATTAACTCCTCATGTCCTCCAAATCCTGCAAGGCTGGGAGGTCACCAGATCAACTCTCTGTGTCCTGCAAGGCTGGGAGGTCACCACTTCAACTCTCCATGTCCTCCAAGTCCTGCAAGACTGGCAGGGCACCACCTCAACTCCCCATGTCCTCCAAGACCTGCAAGGCTGGGAGGTCACCACCTCAACTCCCCATATCCTCCAAGTCTTGCAAGGCTGGGAGGGCAGCACCTCATCCAGGGGAGAGTCCTCCATATGACATCCATGGCTGCATGCATCCGAAGGGAGAGTCCTCAACATGACTCCACAGTTGCATGCATCCCAGGGGGAGTCTCCATATGACACCCATGGCTGCCTGCATCCCAGGGGAGAATCCTCCATATGACATCCAAAGCTGCATGCATTGCAGGGGAGAATTCTGGCCATGGCACCCATGACTCCCATGTTTTCTTGAATGTGTTGCCAGTCGCATCACTTATGATGCGTAGATGATTGACAGGCATTTTGAAGGGGCACAAACTAGTGGGAATGACAGTTGTGTCAAAAAAGAAGCGAATAAAGAAAAGACCCACTTCCATAGTGGGAACAATGCATCAACTGGAATCGATTCACTAACCCGGAGCGAAAGCGAATCGCAAACCAGGTTAAATTTAAGTGGGAATGAGCCTGAAGGGTGAGGAAATTGGAAATTATTGGATACATATGGCCCCCAAGAGTCCTTTTACAGCTCTTAGGTGCCCTGAAACTCCTTCAAGACCCTGTATCCAATAAGTAACGAGCGCGTGCGCGCGCGCACACACACACACACACACACACACACATATTGTTGCCCAAAATATTACCCACTTTGGCAAAGTAACAATGCTGTAGGCCTTCAGGAGTGGCGAAAACTTTTAAAAGACACCCAGCTCAGTGTTGGCCAATGGCTGCTAGTCTGTGACAGTGCAAACTCTGATGTATTGATGGGTTTATTTAAAAGGGCTTTCTCATTTTCTGGGAGTCCTGGACTTGTAGCTCACAGTGGGCTCTGCTAAGCTGCACCTTTCTATTTCTCACATGGATACATCACCATGCAGTGGAAGATACCATTCCATGGCCTTCTCTCAATCTGCTGAAAGTGTGATGTCGTAGGTAATATTTGGGGGGCTGCTCAAATGTGGTCTTCATGCATCACACTGTTGGAAACCTGCCAGACTGCAGCACTTACACAGAACTTACTGGTGCATATGTCTGTACTGAGACTGCTGTGAGTTCTGCTGTATCAAGGACATTGTGGGCAGTAGTGGCTGGTGGCTCCAGTGTCAGTGAGAGGGTTAATCCACTCTAGAATTTAATCTGAACTTTGAGAAACTTATCCAAGGTGCTAGCCCCTATGATGAGAATAAATTAATCACCTCAGGTAGAAGCTTTAAAGCTTGGATTAAAAACCTGGAGCAGATTTACTTCCAGAATGATATTGCCGTCAAATGGCTGTCCCACCCCAATCTGGTTTAATGACCTTCATAAATACTTATACACATTTGATTTATGGATTTCAGCACTGTGAATCCTGCAGCTCATGGGTCAGGTCCCTCTGAAGCTTCACAGTATGTGGCAGAAATGATATTTTTAGTGGTACTTTTGCATTTCAAAATGTACAGGGCCTCCTGCACCTTGCTTTGCAAAGGGTTTTTTTATATATTTATATACATTAAATAAAATCTCTTTGCATGGGAGTGAAGATGGCTCCCAAAAGGCTAAAACGATAAGCTAATAACCTGAGAATAAAAAAAAAAAAAAAAAAAAGCACACAGTTGTTGAGGTTTGTTTTTTAACTACATTTTTTTTCTGATGCTGGTTGGTACTTGGAGGCTGAAGATTGGTCCTCAGTCTTTCAGAACCTGGCCAGTCTTGAGTTGCTTAAAACATTTATTTGCTACTTTATGGACAACTTACACAGGTTGAGTCTCCCATATCTGAAATTCAAAATCCCAAATATTCCAAAATCTAAAATTGTCCACATGGATGGCTGAGATAGTGACATCTTTGTTTTCTGATATTTCAGTGTACACTAACTGTTTCATGCACACAATTATTTAAAATATTAGATATAAAATTGCCTTCAAGTTATGTGTATACGGTGTATATGAAATTCATCTTGAGATTTGGGTCTCATCTCTAAAATATCCCACAATGTATATGAAAACATTAAAAAATGTGCAAAATCCTAAATCTAAAACACTCTTTGTCCCAAGATGCGGGATACTCAACCTGTAATCAGTTAATAAAATTGCAGTAAAAGAATGATTGAAAAAAGTAAAAATCAAATTACAAATCCTGGTAAAGCAGTCAAAGCACTTCTAAATTACTTCTTCCTCCAGGCAGAGCTAAAAAGCCAGATTTTTGTATTGCCAGAGCCTTACACAGCCTTCTAACAATTGGAAGAGCATTATAATATAATAACTTCTTGTCTTTGGGGCCTCTACTGAAAAAGCCCTGCTTCTGTTGTAGTTGACTTTACTTCCCATGCTGACAAGACAGAGTGAAGAGATTATCTCCACAGACGGACAGGTTTACCGGAGACAGTTTCTAAGGCCTGGTTCCATGGCACAGAAATATACTCAGGCCAAAGGCAGAAATGTTTGCTGGAAACTGCAGAACTTTTTCTCCATCAGAAGTTTCTTTGTTCGGTTGCTAAGCTCATCTACTCAGACTTAAGTAGCCTAAAATAATAACAATAATTTTACTGCACCCCTTAAAATCCTTGCCATACTGGCTGGGGATTCAGAAAGTTATAGTCCAATCTTTTCCAATTTCTAAACTCGAGGGAGTTAAGAGTCATGCCTGTGCAACAACTTGTAAGTAAAGAAAGAACTCAATTACACACTGTTCTGCCATAATGCTAAAAAATACTAAACACACCTTGCTTTTTTGTTTGTTTGTTTTTTTGGCTTTGTCAAACATTTAAGGGAGGAGTGACAGAAACAAGATCCTGTTGTGTTGGCTCATCTGTAATTCTGACTGACTGCATTTGGTTTCTCCTCTTGGTTTTTAGAGCCCTGCATTGATCTTGCTCTGGGAGAAGTGCTGCAGTGACAATGTGGTTGTCCGGACGGCATGCTGTGAGGCGCTGGTGACATTGGTTGCACAGGATCATGCAGAGTTTAGCTATGTTCTTAATGGGGCTCTCAACAGAATTCCCTCTGCCAGGTAATGGTAGCTTATGCTGCCCCATGCCATGTCCCTTGGATGCTCAAATATACTTGTTTATACACACACATACATGCAATATAGCATGATACAGGGGTAGGCAACCTTTCCCCTTTAAGGGCTGAGGGACTTCAGCTCCCAGAATCCCAGGAGCTATTGGCCAACATGGGACTATTGGCCAACATGGCTGAGGCTTCTGGGAGCTGAAGTCCCTCGGCCCTTAAAGGGGAAAGGTTGCCTACCCCTGGCATGATAAATACTTATGTCTAAATACACATGCTTCCATATATATATAGAGAGAGTGAGAGCAAGTGTGAGAGCATAATAAATATATATCCATAGATACACAGAGAAATATATGTATGTGCATATACTGTCTATTTATTTATTATGCACTCTCTCTCTCTAAAGATGTAACCTAATAAATATACAGTACATGTAAATATTTATGTTTTTCTCTGTCTCTTTCTCTCTCTCTCTCACACACACACACACACCACTGGATTCCTCAAAGGCAGATTTTCTTCACAGCCTTGAGTGCTGTAGATCTATTTTAACTGTCAGCCAGGATACTAATAGAAGATACATTCAGACATACATGCATGCATACATACATATTTTTTAAAAAATAGGACAGGTGGAAAATATAATTCGTTGCCTTAAGTGTGTAGGGCATATTTATTCGGTATAGTTGCTCCTCCAAGTGATGTTATTCTCTCTGTTTTGATCACTTAGGAGGATGAACTTCAGAGTGGAGGTGCTGTGGAATAATCTCCATTGAGGGAATATGAATAAACATTTTCAATAATGTTGTGATTACTGTTGTTGTTTTTGTAATGTGCCTTCAAGTTGACACCCGACTTACAGTGACCCTTGGGATTTCTTGGTAAAATTTATTTAAGGGAGGTTTGCCATTATCTTCCTCTTAAGGTGAGAAAATGTGGCTAGTCCAGTGTCACCCAGTGAGTTTTTATTACTGAGCAGAGATGCCAACCCTGGTCTCCTAGTTCAACACTCAGACCACTACACCGTGCTGCCTCAGTCTCAGCAATGCTTCTGCTTAGCCAGTTCTGGCTTCTGCACTTTCCCCAACCCATTACACACCTGAAATAGCCATGCGAATACACATAAGAAGTGAGACCTGAGTACATGCCATCTACATCCATGCTCAGCCCTTTATTCAGCTTCTCTATTTTGTTTTGATCAAAGGATTCCCTCTGCACGCTAGTGAGGGCCTCATGCATGAACAGAATGATTCAGGGGCTGTAGTGTTGCTACAGCAGTGTGGGGTAGTGCTGTGAGCATAGGATGGACTCTAGAGATTGGAGTTTAATTCCCCACTTGGCTATGGAAACCCACTGGGTGACCTTAGGCAAGTTGCAACACTCTCAGCTGCAGAAAACACTGTGATTGGCTTGCCTTAGGGTTGGCATAAGTTGGAAATAACTTGAAGGCTCAGAATGATAACAGTGTTGCTTACTGTAGCTGTTTAGAAACATAGATGAGCATCTTGCTTACCCAGAGAGGTGCTGTTATTGTTGTTGTTAACTGCCTTTGTGTCGGTCTTGACCCATGGCTATCCTATGGATGAGACATAGGCCCCCCGTCCTCTACTGCTCTGTCGAGCTCCTGCAAGCTCATATTCGTGATTTCTTTAATAAAGTCCCATCCATCTAGCATGTGGCCTTCCTCTCTTTCTACTTCCCTCCACCTTTCCTAACATTATTGTCTTTTCTAACTGTTCATGCCTTCTCATGATGTGTTCAAAGTATGACAGTCTAAGTCTTGCCATCTTGGCTTCTAGGGCTATCTCTGGCTTGGTCTGTTCTAGGATCCATTTGTTTGTCTTTTTAGCTGTCCATGGGATCCTCAGCACTCTTCTCCAGCATCACATTATCTCAAATGCGTTGATTTTCCTCCTATCTTCTTTCTTGAATGTCCAGCTCTCACATCCATACGTGGTAACAGGGAATACGATGCCTTGTATGATTCTGACTTTTGTGCTGAATTGTATGTCTTTGCATTTTAGGATCTTTTCTAGTTCTTTCAGTGCCGCCCTCCCCATTCTTAATCTTTTCCTGATTTCTTGGCTGCAGTTCCCATTCCGATCAATGTTTGATCCCAGATATGAGAACTCTTTTACTATTTCTATTTCCTCATTGTCTATTTTAAATGTGTATAAGTTCTCTGTGGTCATTATTTTTGTTTTCTTTATGTTCAACAGTAAGCCTGCCTTTGCACTTTCCTCCCTCTTCCATGTCCAAGCCTGCTTTCCTTGCAATATGTTCTGTTTATAAGTTGAATAGGTAGGGTGAAAGGATGCAGCCTTGTCTGACTCCTTTGCCAATTGGGAACCATTCTGTTTCTGACAGTAGCCTCTTGTTCTAACTACAGATTCCTCATTAGGACTATCAGATGTGTTGGCATTCCCATATCTTTAAGGGTGTTCCATAGCCTTTCATAATCTATGCAGTCAAAGGTTTTCTATAGCCTATAAAGCACATGGTGATTTTCTTTTGGAACTTCTTGCTACGCTCGACTAGCCATCATATATTTGCAATGTGATCCATGGTGCCTCTTCCTTTGCTGAACCCTGCTTGGACCTCTGGGATTTCTCTCTCTATGTGTGGTTGGAGTCTGTGTTGCAGTATTTTGAGCATAATTTTGCTTGCATGGGAGATTAGTGCTATGGTCCTATAGTTGCTGCAGTCTTTTGTGTCTCCTTTTTTGTGGATGGGGATGTATATTGATGGCTTCCAATCTGTTGGACATTGCTTTGTTTTCCATATCTGTTGACATATGTTGGTTAGCACTAGAGTTGACTCTGTCAGTGTGGATTGCAACAGTTCTATTGATATATCATCTGTTCCCAGAGTCTTGTTTTTTTGCCATTTCTTTTATTGCAGAGAGGTGTAGAAATTTGTTTGGCCTATGTAGGCAATTGTGTAACTTTTACTGCTTGAGCCTTGGGAGTCTCCAAAGTCATTTTTTAAAAGGTTTTCTTGAGTCTTGAGGATTTATTTTAAATATATTGCTTATTGCCTATATCTGTGTTACTAGTTTGTTATACTGCTCTTCTTACTAAGAAGTAAACAGATTTATCATCTTGTTGTGTGTATTTCCCACTTAATAGCAACCCTAAGGTGACCCTATCACAGGGGTTTCTGGGGCTGAGAGTGTGTGATTCTCCCAAGGTCATCCAGTGGGTTTCAGGGAACCGAACCCTGATCTCCAGAGCCATAGCCCAGAACTCAAACCACAAGGGGCCTCGGCAGACGACTAATTGAGTCGTCTTCGAGGCAAGGAAGAGGAGGGGCAGCCGCACGCGCGGCACCCCTTCCTCTTCCTGAGGTTGTCCTCGGAGCCGCCGGCCCTCCATACGGCTGGCGCTCTGGGGACAACCTCCCGCCGCAGCGTCCGCACACACTGCGGCGGAAAAGGCAGGGAAAATGTGCCCTACGCTTTTAGGGCGCACTTTCCCTGTCTTGTGGAAGGAATGCTGATTTAGCGCTCCTTCCAGGGACGCCGCCGGAGCGCCGCGGTGCGGAGGCTGTGCTCCCGCGGTGCTCCGTCTGGCAGCGTCTCCGGCGCCTCCGTCTGCTTCCCCCCTACACTACCCTGGTTTCCAAACTTATCATTTAATATAGTGAATTAATGCATGAGGAACTTTTTCTAAGTTTCAGTATAGAGGTTCCTGTGAGCAGAAAAGATACCAGTCCCTTCTTATTTTAGCAATTTTCTTTTCTCACTCCTGTCAACAAAATTAGTTATGGATTTAGTGGATTCACCACCTGTAAAGTATTATTTGAATATATTATTCAAAGAGCCAGTCTGGCATAGTGATTTAAGCAATGGACTGTGACTCTGGAAACCAGGATTTGATTCCCTGCTCGGCTATGAAACCTACTGGGTGACCTTGGACAAGTCACATGCTCTCTGCCTCAGGGGAAGGCAGTGGCAAACCTCTGAACAAATCTTGCCAAGAAAACCCCATGATAGGTTCACCATAAGTTGGAAATGACTTTAAGGCACACAAGAAAAATGTATTATTCACTCTAGCTCCACTCAGGACTACTTTTATGGAGACAAACCAAAGATTAATGTGTTCATCATGTATGCCCTACATCTCTTCTTGTGCTCTTAAACTGGGCTAAGGTATGTACTATTGGAGGTGGGGGATGAAGGTAAATAGGTAAAGGATAAAAAGGGAAAACGGTTGCGGTGAGGCCTGCACTTCATCAACTTCAGGCTTCCTGCTTCTTGCATGAATAATACAAGGTTGTTTTCTTGCTCAAGGCCAGCAATTTGGTTTTCCACCTGTGCTATATTATGGGGTCACTCTGATGACCTGAGAGGCAGAGTTTCCATGACATGCACCATTCAAAACATATTTTTCAAGTCTTCTGGTTTCCACAACATTACGTTTTCAGCTGAATTTTCTCATGCCCAGCTTCACTTTGTAAAAACTGCTACCACCACCGTGATTCACAAACACTCACATAACTTTGAGACAAATTTTTAAAGAAAGAAATACTTCATTCTTGAAATATTTAAAAAGTTATCCACACACTGCTAGCAGATACAAAATTTAAGGCTTAAAAACAAAACAGGGTGTGTACTGTAGTGGTTGATGTTAATATAGAAAGGGATATATATGCTTGTTGTGGTTAAACTGGTTGGTACAAATCAAATTTATTTATATCAGTAGGTTTCAAACTGTATTCTAGGTAAAATGGGGGTTCCTTACTGGAAAAACCAGTAAAGTAGGCAATCAGTCCAAATGCTAGTTTTTTAAAGCACTATTAATTGTTGGTGGCCACAGTTGAGTGGAATCCATCCCTTTGTGGTTGCATCTACACTGAGGCATTAATGTAGTTTGACACTGATTTAACTGCCATGGCTCAATGCTATGAAACTCTGGGATTTGTACTTTTATGAGACCTTCTCTTAGAGAGCTCGGGTACCACAACAAACTACAAATCCCAGGTTTCTATAGGATGGAGCCAGGGCAGTTAAAGCGGTGTCCAACTGAATTAATTCTGCATTGTGGCAGCAGCCTTTTTTCAAGAACTCTGGGTTTATTTGTTGATACTCTCCCTTTTATGGTGAGTTTCTGGTTGGTGATGAATGCCAGCTAAGCATAAGAGACCTTTCCAGTATCCAATAACATAGGTTAGTTCCATTCATGGTGTGTGTGTGTCTGTCTGTCTTCATACAGTCATATTCCTGTCACATAAAAATATACCGGTATTCCTATTAGAGGAAGGGATTCTAATTTCTAATCTAAGCTTTAACGATCCAAATTTACACCATCCTTTATAAAAAGACAGGCATGCCATCCTTCCTTCCTTCCCTCCCTCCCTCCCTCCCTCCTTCCTTCCTTCTCTCTCTGTGCATTTGATTCTGCGTTAAGTCACTAATGTAAGGTTCTTTTGGGTAAGTATGCCTTTTATTCTTAAAAAAAAAATCTGGAAGCTTCAGTATTAAGCTGTTGTCACACTGCCAAATTAATGCACTTTGATGCTGCTTTAATAGCCATGGCTCCATCCTATGGAATCCTGGGATTTGTAGTTTGTTGTGGCACCAGAGCACTCTGATAGACAGACATTTCACTGCATTAGCTCTGCTGTGTATATGCAGCCTTAGATACACAAGAGACATTTTACATAGCTTACACAGCTTTAAATGGAATGTTCTGCCTATATCAGGGGTAGGCAACCTTTCCCCTTTAAGGGCCGAGGGACTTCAGCTCCCAGAAGCCTCAGCCATGTTAGCCAATAGATCCATGTTGGCCAATAGCTCCTAGGATTCTGGGAGCTGAAGTCCCTCGGCCCTTAAAGGGGAAAGGTTGCCTACCCCTGGCCTATATAAAAGACAGTTTGGATCATGGCTACTGTGATTCGGGAAGTTGTTTCTTGTCAACCTTTCTGATCTATTGTGAGTGTCTCTCTGCTGCACTCTAAAACGTTATTGCCTTATTTGAACAAGCCCATGTGTAAGAAATCCAGCATGTTTGGAGCAGAGTTGTACAGCCCATTTTTTAAAAGCTGGTTGTTTATTTGCTACATAGATACCTAACATGTTGGATATTTTATAAATAGGTCCTACCTAAGTTAATGATTTAGATCTTGAACATCAGAAAAAGTACAAAATCCTTATCAGTGTAACACCTTTATTAGGCCAACCAGAGGAGCACAAAAATCAATGCAACCTTTCAGGATCTCCAGACCTCTTTATCAGTCTGTGAGCTGCAAAAATCTCCATTCACTTGCAGTGGGTGAGAGATACTCTTTTTTTGCCATAGTAAACTTTTGTCAGAACTAACAGTAAATACATTTTGAAATACAGTGGTCCCTTAGTATCTTCTGGACTTTGTTTCCAGGATGCGGAGCCCTGGAAATAAAGCACAGCAGATACCAAGGGACCACTGTTTAAAAACAATTTTAAAATTTTAAAAAATTGTAAATGTGGGTATAAAAATCCATGGATGCCCAAGTCCCATTATATGCAGTGGGGTAGTGAAATGGTGTCCCTTATATAAAATGGCAAAAATCAAGATTTGCTTTTTGGAATTTGTTTTTAAATATTTTCAAACTGTGGATGGTGGAAATGATGCATGCTATTTATTGCATAGTAGAAGGCATGGTAGGAGATGTTCTTAAAATACACCTCTCCTTCCCCTTCCCCCATTACATGCAGAACAGTGTTGATGTTTACATTCTCTCGCTGTGTTTTTGACAGAAATTCCCATGGTTTGATAAAAATCATTGTAAAACTACTACAGATGCAGGCCTTGAAGGAAACAAAAAGTGGAGAGAAACAACTATTGGAGTTGTATGCAATCAGGTATGTTTCAGATCCATCAGAGTATGAGCATTGTTTTGGATGATAATAATGTGTATCTTTGAAGTAGCTATGGAAGTTGAAGAAAGAAATTGTTAAATGATGTGGCTGGTTGCTGAAAATATGATTAAATTGGCTTGAAGTGTTTTGGCTAAGAAAAAAATATTCTTTCAAATGTGGTTTTTCAGTCTGAGGCAGGGGTCGGCAACCTATGGCCCGCGGGCCGGGGCCGGCCCCGGCCCCCTGAGGCCTTTGGACTGCCCCCACCGCCATGCGCGTCATGGCCGCCATTTTGTTGTCCAAAATGGCGGCTGCAACTCGCGCATGCACAGTACACCAGAAGTACTGCACATGTGCAAGTAAGCGCGTGCGCCACCATTCCCCACCACCACCATCGGCCCGCGGAAGACGAGGAGAATCCCTGGAACGGCCCCAGGTAAGGGGAACTTGCCGACCCCTGGTCTGAGGAGTAGAAGAGTTATACTTCTATCTGATCACTTCGGGGCGGGGGGGGGGGAGGGAAGGAAAAGGAAAGCTGTCTTGGTGTTGCTACCTTTCTAGTTTAGAGGAACTCCAGTATAAACTAGATAGACTCTCATGTTGCTATGACAGTGATTTAGGGTAGAGATGGGGAAACTTTGCCCCTCTCCATTTTTTGTACTACAACTCTCATTGTCCTTATTACTGCCTGTGAAGAGTAGTATCATACTAAAACATCTGGAGAACCACATGTAGACCACTCTGGAGAGAAGGCAGAGTTTGGCCAGCCTAGCAACAACCAGTAAGGAGAGAGCTGGAGCCAGCCAATCAAATTGAAGGCTGGACAGGATAAATAGGTCCATTGGGGGACAATTACAGTCAGATAGGGATGGTTAGGATTAGAGTCTAGTAGTGAGGGATTTAGGACACGTACAGAACTCTGAGAGAGGGAGTTGCTGTAGTGTAATATCTTGTGGGATATAGTTAGCCTTGGTGGCTGGTACAGAACTAAGTTCAGAAAAGTAACCTAATATAAGGACTGTTTGAGTCCTGGGTAAGTAACTACAGTCGTCCCTCATAACTTGTGGGGGATCTGTTCTGGATCCCCCTGCAAATTACGAGGGTCGTGTATATTCAAGCCCCATTGGTTTGAATGGGGTGGGCCCCTGCATGCGTCCCATTCATGCTAATGGTGGTTGCCCCTCCGTGGATTTCCAGGTCTGTGGATTTCAAGTCCGCGGACTTGGAGGGGCAACTGTATTGTTCTCTGGAGAGAGGGTTATGAAGTAAACGGTAACTGTAACAAAGTGAAACCAAGAAAGTAAGACCTTGAACTAACAAGTGCATAAAACATCTCAACAAGTGAAACATTGTTCAAATCATCTTTCAAAAATAAAGTTTTATTATTGTTCACATAAAGGCTTGTCTGGGACTTGAAAAAGGAACCACGCTACTGACGTTTACAAATAGGGAATTAGTTTCACACATGAGTACACATGAAAAATAAAGTGACCGTCACACATAGGTGACAGTGTCACAAATTGATAAGGAAAATATTTTTAAAAGTACAGGTGCTTGTTACAAACCGGTGGCAGAGGTGGGATAACAAAAACCCATTTGGCTGCTACAATAGGAAAATAGTTGGGTGAGTGGGACTCATTGTCACAGCCACCTTCTTAAAAACATCTTTAAATTATAACAGTGATGGAATAAAGACTGAGATCCTAAATTAGAGTAGGAAAGGAAAGAATATTCATAATTATTCATTCTCAGATTGAAAAATAGGTTTCTGGACAGCTGGGAAACCCTGTGGGAAAGAATAATACACAAATGAGAATTTAATGCAATTAACCCCCAGTATTTGAATGTTCTGAAGTGTTTCATAGGGATTATTTTGTGTAGTATAACAGGTGGGGTTTTCAAACACAAAAACTGATTTCTGGGCAGAAAATGGAATACTTTTCTGATTTCTGGGCAGAAAATAACAGTGTTTCCTATGCAGATAATGGGGGGGTTGGGGTGGAAAAATCCTCATGTTTTTCTCTGCAGAATAATTCCTCTGCATTACTTTGGAACCCTCGAATACAGGGAGAATACATAGAGGAATATTCCTTTTTTCTCATAGCAGGGAAAAAAACTACTGTAATTTTTTATCTTTGCTTGTGAGGATGAACTAGTCAGGGATTCACACACTTATATCAGGATTGTTGTTGTTGTGTGCCTTCAAGTAATTTCTGACTTATGGCAGCCCTAAGGCAAACCTATTATGGGGTTTTGTTGGCAAGACTTGTTTAGAGGAGGTTTGTCATTGCTTTTCTTTGAGACTGAATGTGTGTGACTTGTCCAATGTCACTCAGTGGATTTCACGGCCAAGCTGGGAATAAACCCTGGTCTCCAGAGTCAGCACCAGTTTCTGTATGCTGAGTTATGCATTGATTGTATGAAATGCAATGTTTGTTTTCAATGACAATATTACACAACTGAATACAAGACCTATTTTGTTTTCTATAGTTTTTGGCTGTGTCCCACAGCTGCCCCAACTTGCTGCTGTTACCTACTTCTCTATTCCTGCACCCTTGTGGCTCGCTGCACATGCATCCCGCCAAGCCGCCCAGGGTGTCTGCTGCCGTTGCAAGTCATGGTGACATGCTGAGATCCTCATTCTGACTTCAGAATGAGTGACTCACAGTGGTGATGGGCTCGTTGGATGTCTTGGCAGGATGCCTATGCAGACAGCCTCTGCAGTGTGGGAACAGAGAGCTCTGGATCTTCCAGGAAGGTCCGGAGCAATAGGCTAATTATTTTAAAACATTTTAAAGGATGTTATACCCAGGTTCTGATGTGGGATGTGCCAGAGGTTGCCTGGACTGGTGTCATCAAAACCGGGTTTGGGCCATGTGTCATCTGAACAGGACAACGCCAACAGGATGATGCCAACAGGGAAAAACAGGCTTTTTGATTCATGCAGAAAAGGCCCCAAGCACCATTTTGACAGTGTAGTCACTGTGCCTGCTATCTATCTCAGGAGCAACAAGGAGATTCTTAGTTAACTACCCTAAAGGTATAGAATATGCTGGGAGCCTATCCAAATGTGAGCTGAATTTTGAAAGTGTATTTGGAGGTTCAGTAAGATCTTGTTTCCTTGAATTTTAATGCTGTGTAGTGTGTAACGTAGTGGTGGGAAAGTTTGCCACTCGGAGACCATGGGGACTTGGAATCATTCACGGGAGATGTTCTCAGTGGCTAAAAAAAATCAGTAGTCTGAATATTTAAGTCCTGGTCTGTTTTTCTGCAAAGTGCAACTTTTGTTTAGTGTGGACTGTGTGATAAATGATGTCTTAGCACACATTCTCCTCAGCATGTGTCTTCTGTACTTTGCCAGCCCTGAGCTGGGTAGTTTGTTTAGGATGTTGGAATCTCCCATCAGCAATTGAACATCACCTGAACATATGCTTGATTGACCAGTCTATAGGAATATGGTGAAATTGAGATCTCTCTTGAGATTGCACTTCCTTACATTCTTAATATCCTACAGTATAAAAGAAAATTCAACACCAAGTTCAAAAGAGAGGGATTCAGTCATAACACAACATGTGTAATGTGACTATCTATGGCTCTGGTGCCAGATCTAGTAGCAGAGGCTCTATGGAGGTTTCTGATTAGGAAAGCTTTCATCTTGTGTCTCTTTTTGAGCCTTCATATAGAATATTGTTATTACAGAGGTCTATCCCCATCAAGATTTCTAAGGCTGAGAGCCTGCCACTTTTTGTCAGCCTCTGAAATTATTACTAATTATGTTTCTTTGTATCAGTTAAGGCACAATCCAGATGTTTCTTTGAATGGTTAGCAGTACCTTGGCTTTAGGTCTTCCTTGCAAGGTGCCTGTTCAGTTGGCATTTTCCTGACTAAGGTCCTGTTTTCTTATCTCTTTGTGGTGTCTATGGACTTTATCACATGTGGGTTTTAAGCTGTGCTGGTGAGGCTTATCTACTTTCCGCTTGCTTCTCTGTTTTGCTGATAACACATGGTCAGTAAGGGACTCCAGAGGCAGCTGCTGGTCACCTTACTTGTTGTAAGCAGGCACACATGGCTACAGTTGGATTGGATAGAGTAGAATCCTGCTCTTTCCCTGCTCAAGCTTTATTGCATTGCTTACTACAACCCAGCACAGAACGTTTGTTTCTTCAGCCCTCCTTCACCCATGGTGGATGGTGCCAATGCTGATAAAAAAAAAGTATAGATGGAAGACAAGGAAGAAGGTGGCGGAGGTGTTGTCATACATAAAAAGACTTTGTTAAATGAAACTACTTTCTCAGAGGCTGTTGTTAACTGTGGTATCTCTCTATTCAAATATTAAAGAGATCTAGTATATGTATGGTCTTCTACCCCTGTGATATTTTTGTTAGATTTACAGGCAAGGAACTATGACTGGCCCTGCTGTTAGGCAGAGTGAAATGACTGCTTCAGGTGGTAGCTGCTGGGAGCAACCATGACCATTCCTGATGAATTCTTTTCCTGTTTTTGTCTATTGGAGAACAAAGCCCTGTATGTCATGTAATTTGCCCTGCTTTTTAAAAAATCTGTTCTGCTGCCTCAGGTGTAGTGGAAGATCAAGGAAAGTTGTGGCAAAATTCAAGTGCTAGGATAGTTAGTCTCTTCATATGGACTACAGACCAAGGGACACCTCAAGCAAGAAAATCTCTTTGGCTGTCATTTGGAATCAATCTTTGTGCTGTCAAATAGGAAATGCATATTTTGATCATAAATTGTGTAGTGGTCTTAAACTGGTACAATTTTAAGATGTAATTTTTAAAAATTTTAAGAATTAAAGGCAAGGTTCATGGTAAAAACATGACTAAACTTTTGTATTGATAATTATACTGCATTAATATTGATTTGAAAACAAATACATTTATATTTTATGCTGTGTAGATGTACTTTTTATGCTATGTATTTGTATTTTATATTATGTAAGAAAAATAATAAAAGAGTCTAATGACACCTTAAAGACTAGGAAATGCATTATTGAAATAGGCTTTCTTAGACTAGATTCCACTTCATCTGAATTTTCTATGAAATGGCCCACAGGTCACAACGTTTATAAGCTTATGCTACAATAATTTTTTTAGTACAACACGCTTGGGTTTTTGCTTCTTCAGGTTAACACAGCTACCTTTGGGAAACTGTAAAAATAAATGGAGCATCAGTTATAAGAATATAGATGAGATTGTACCTGTTGCTAGTGTTTTATTGCAAATATTTGAAGCATTCAAGTGTGACCAGTATAGTAAATCTCTCAAATTTTTTCTTTTTAAATGTGCTTGCAAAATTAAGAATTGTACAGTGTTAAACTAATACAATGCAATATAAACAATTTGAAAATCAAAGATAAATACATTTATTGTTTTATCTGTATTTTCCATAACTACAAAACCTCCTTCAACTGTGATTATTACATATCTTGCAGGCAAAATTTTACAATAATCTTGCTTCGGCTATATCAAAGAGTTTCACTATCTATTTCAATACTTGGAGGACTTCCCAGTTCCTGATATCACTGGTCATATCCTCTCCAACTAATCGGATGCATCAGTTTCAAACTAATAATAATAATAATATGATTTATTTATATACCGCCCCTCTGGATAACCAATCGATTAAATTTAATTTAATTTAATTAAATTTAATTAAATAAATTTAATTTTTAAATTTAATTTAAATTAAATTAAATTAATTAAAATAAATTTAATTAAATAAATTAAATCGATTAAATTAAAAATAAATCGATTAAAATTGATGATAATTAACCAATTATCATCAAACTACTGATGATTCGTCAACATTTATGCTCCTCGATTCTAATTACTCCTTCTGTTCTAACTCCTTGGTTTTATTTACACTTGTTTTCATTTCTACTATTGTGTTTCCAAACACTTTGCTGTGGTCGATATAGTGCAACCTCTGTATCTTTGGGACTGGTAACTGCAGTTTCACTTACCCATATTGAGAAAAAATATCTCTCTAGTCACCTGGAGGTACTCCAGCATCACTCTATGGTAGGTATGTATCCACCAGATGTTGACCATGGGGTCATGCTAGAGGACCTCCAGATGCTTAGAGGGACCACCTCTTTAGGCATCTGGAGGTCATTTATCCATGACTCTGAGGTAAACCTTTTGCCATAAATACAACGTTCACTGTTAATTGAGGTGTCACTTATCTACAGTAAGCATGGGAAGGGATCTCCCACAGATACGGGGATCATACTGTAGTGCAGTGGTTCCCAAACTTTGGTCCTCCAGAGGTTTTTTGACTTCAGCTCCCAGAAGCCCCAGCCAGGTTAGCCAACTGTCAGGAATTCTGGGAACTGAATCTGGGTGACCAAAGTTTGAGAATCACTGCTGTAGTGTCAGTGTTAATTCAGTCTTTCAGAAATCCAAGAATTAATAGTTTAGGGTCTGTTGGGACTGAAGATATATCAATACTACCGTATTTTCCGGCGTATAAGACGACTGGGCGTATAAGACG
>CM034703.1:103631681-103642734 GCA_020142125.1 Phrynosoma platyrhinos
TTTAGCTCCAGCTTTTCCTGCTTAGAAAATCGTCTTATACGAAGGAAAGTACGGTACATAATTATAGCAGTTTGACACCAGTTTAACTGTCACGAGTCCATCCTGTGGAATTGTGGAATTTGTAGTTTCGGGATGTACAGTAGGCCCTTGGTAATGGCTAGGGTTTGGTTACAGGACCTCCGGTGGATATAAATGAAGTATATAAATGAAACTGCTATTGCTATTGCTATTATATAAAATGGCAAAAATCAAGGTTTAATTTTTGGAATTTATATTTTTGGGGGATAGTTTCAAGCCATGGATAGTTGAATATGTGGATAAAGAATCCATGGATAAGGGGACAGACTGTATTTAGAATTCTCTGTTACAGAAGTCTAGTCCACTTTCTCTGCACTACAGCACTGGAGCTCCAAGAGACAATTCTAAGTTCTTGATCAGACTACAAATCCTAGGACTGTGTAGGGTGAATTCATGACAATTAAAGTGTACACTCAGTAAATAAAATCATCTGGAATGTTACAAGAATAAAATAGGTATCAGAACAACTTTTAACTAATAGTTTAATAATGTTTAATAAGAAACATGGAATGCAGTGGCTCAAGTGGTTAAGACGCTGACTCTGTTGATTGCAAGATTGGCAGGTTGGCAGTTCGAGGCCCAGGTGCTGCATGATGGGTGAGCTCCCATCACTAGTCCCAGCTTCTGCCAACCTAGCAGTTTGAAAGCATGCAAGTGCAAGTAGCTAAATAGGTACCACTTTGGTGGGAAGGTAAATAGCATTGTGTGCAATCATGCTGGCCACATGATCACAGAGTGGTCTCTGACAATGCTGGCTTTCTGGCTTAGTAATGGAGATGAGCACCACCCCCTACGGTTTGACATGACTTGACAACCTTGTAAATGGGGAGTACCTTTACTTTTACTTTTTATTTTAATAATACCTCCCCCCCAGTGGTATCAGATTGCTAAAATAGTACAGTGTGGATACTCCCAGATGGAACATGCACATCATTTTTAAATCGATCGTGGATAGGGAAGCATATGGGGGTGTCTGGATTTTCCCACCGTCCTGATCAGATCACTGGTCAGAGTGATGTTTGCTGTTTTTCTACTAATGCGTAGGCAAGGAACCTAGCTTTGCTTCTCAACTTTATTCTCTGTACTGGGAGAACGAAAGGACAGACTGAAGCATCCTCAGCCAGCATCTGCAAATGCTTCTATATTTATGTGCTGAAGCAGTTTCATACAACACAAATGTAGCATCATGATTCCACTTTAAACTGACATAACTGCATCATTTTAAATCATGTAGTTTATAGTTTATTGAAGCACTAGAGGCCTCTGGCTGAGAACTGTAAATACAGTAGTTGTTGTGTGCCTTCAAGTTGCTTCCAAGCTATGGCAACCCTATCATTTGGTTTTCTTGGCAAGATTTGATTAGAGGAGGTTTGCCATTGCCTGAGGCACTGAGAGTATGACTCTCCCAAGGTCACCCAGTTGTTTTCATGGCTAAGTGTGAAACTGAACCCTGATCTCCAGAGTCATAGTCCAACACTCAAACCACTATGTCACACACATCTCTTTAAATTGCAACTCCCAGGATTCTGTAGGATCAGGGTGACCAGATGTCCTAATTGTAATGGAAGATAAGGCACTGCAAAATGGAGGGCATTCAAGAAAGATGTAGAATGTTACCAAAGAAAAGCTAAAACACTCATATAAATATAAATTTAAGCTGCTTAGTGGTGCTCAAAATGGAGGACATTTAGGAATTCCTCCTGAACAAAAGGCTGAAATGTAGGACATGTCCTGGAAAAGGAGAATGCCTGGTCATTCTGTGTAGGATATTACCATGGCAGTTAAAGTGGAATCATAGCCCTACAAATGTGTAGTGTGGAAAGATCCCTGGTAATTATCCTGATGGGGAGAAAATAGTGTCATGCTGAAGAAATGTTCACAATTATTTCCAACCCTTTCACTTTTCCTTCTGTGGCCTGCAAGAAGTTGGGGTAAATGGGAACCTCTGCAGACCAGATTCTGATGCTCTGCAAGCCAGAGGTTCTCTCTTCTCCTGTACAGATGCTTCCCCTTTTAATTTTCTGCCCAAATGTGTAGCCTTAAGCAAACCATTCATTTCTTTTTCTTAAGCAAACCATTCATTCATTTCTTTCATTTGCATCCCCTACTCCCATGCCAGCCACCTCTTGAATGGAAGAATATGTTGCATTGTTTTATTCATTAAATAAAAAAAATGTAGATTCTGGTGATGATGCCAACTGATCCTGCAAGCCTCTTGTAAGGAGTATTGGCAAAATTAATGTGAAATACTTTGGGGTGTAAAACTCTACATAAATGCTAACTATATTATTTTTATGGCTGAATGGGTAGGTTGAGTAAGTGATTGCAGTGGATAAATGGAGTGATAAAAAAGTACCAAAAGTAAAGGTCATTCCAACATATCTAATAAAGATGGTGGTAAGACCTTTCCTAAAAAAGTTCTTACTGAATCTCACAATATGGGATAATTACCAATCAAACTTCAATATTCCATTCTTGAGCAAGATGCTGGACCATGTGGCTGCCACTTTGTTCCAAGTATCTTGTAAAAGATGGTATTATCTGGATCTGTTTCAGTCTGACTTCTGGATTCTTTGAGGGACAGAGATGGTTTTGGTCACCTTTATGGACAATCTGCTTGAAGGATGGGACATGAGGATTATGTCCCCTGTTGGTTCTCCTGGAATTCTTGACAGTTTTCAGAGTGGTTTTCTTCTTGGACACCTCTCTTGGTTGGCACTTGAGGAACTATTTTGAAGTGGCTCTGACCCTTCTTAGAGGGATGTATTTAGAAGTGTGTCCTGGAAGACAAGTGATAGGTGACTTGCTTGACACATTGCAGTCCCTCAGGGTTATCCTTTGTCCCCAGGGCCATTTAAGATATAGAATATAGGAAAACTGTGGGAGTGGTTGTCTCCCAGTTTGGGGATTTGGTGCCATCAATATGTTGTTGTTGTTGTTGTTAGCTGCCCTTGAGTCGGTTCATGGCGACCCTGTGGATGAGACATCTCCAAGAATTTCTATCTTCTACTGCCTTGCCCAGATCCTGCAGGCTCTTCCCCATAACTCCCCTGATTGAGTCTATCCATCAGATCTGTGGTCTTCCTCTCTTTCTTCTAGCCTCTACCTTTCCTAGCATTATTGTTTTTTCTAGTGATCCATGCCTTCTCATGATGTGGCCAATGTATGATAGTCTCAACTTGATGATCTTTGCTTCCAAGGAGAGCCCTGGTCTGACCTATTCAAGAACCCATTTGTTTGTCTTCTTGACTGTCCATGGTATCCTAAGTACTCTTCTCCAGCACCACATTTCAAATGAATTGATTTTCTTTCTGTCTGCTTCCTTCACTGTCCAGCTCTTGCATCCATACATAGTAATTGGGAATCCAATGGCCTGAATGATTCTGACTTTAGTGCTCAGTTGTATGTCTTTGTTCTTCAGTATATTTTCCAGTTCTTTCATAGCTGCCCTTCCCATTCCTAGTCTTCTTATTTCTTGACTGCTGTCTCCATTCTGGTCAATGTTTGATTCTAGATATGGGAATTCTTTGACGGTTTCAATTTCCTCATTACTAGATTGAATTTGTGTATTTCTTCTGTGTTTATTATTTTTTTTTCCTTTATGTTCAGCATCAGACCTGCCTTGCACTTTCATCTTTGACCTTCCTTAGTAACTGTTCCAATTCCTGAACATCTTCTGCTAATATTATGGTGTTGTTCGCATATCTTAGGTTGTTAATATGGCTTCCTCCTATCTTAACTCCCCCTTTTCCTGATTCTAATTCTGCTTTTCTTATGATGTTTTCAGAATATAAGTTAAACAAGTAGGGTGATAGGATGCAGCCTTGCCTGACCCCTTTGCCTAATGGGAACTACTCTGTTTCCCCGAATTTTGTTTTGATGGTGGCCTCTTGTCCTTGGTACAGATTCATCATCAGGACTATCATAACATCAATATGTTAATGACCCCCTAATACTCACCTCTCATTTCAGTCTATATCTAGGGAGACTGTTTTGGTTTTAAACTTGCCTCTGACATCTCCAGTGGACTGGATGAGGATGAACAAATTGGAATTTAATCCAGATATGGCAGAGGTGCGTCTGGTCAGTTGCAAGGCAGATCAGGGAACAATATGTGGTTACAGTGCCCCTAAAAATGCAGTTTCCTAATTTGTGTACACCTCTGGAATCAGCTCTGAGCCTGAATCTCCAGATTTCAGGGGTGGCCAGAAGTACGTTTGTATAATTATAGCTGGCTTTTGCTTTTGGTGGTATCAGATCTGGGTGTGTGATATACTTCTTATTTTTTAATTATTACTTGAATTGATGTGCTTTAAAATGCTTTGAATTCTGCTGTTGTAATAGTATTGTGGTTTTATTTGTACTTGATTTTTTCATCATATTGTGGGCCCCTTTGGATTCCAGTTCTAGGGAAAATCCAGTTATAACTCAAATAAATAAATTAATGAATAGTTTCCTAATTTGTTCATCAGTTATGTACTAGTATTGACATTTGAAGCCTTATTTCTCTACCCAGTTTATTTATCCAGCACATCTCTTGGCTTACTGTCAAAATGGGAATTAAAATTCAGGGCAGGAGGAACGCTGCTGGAAAAATGCATATCTAAAAATGTAAAGGGCAGTACTGGCTTGTAGAGGTAATCAGGTTCAGAGGTATATATATACAAATATATGTCAGCCACTGACATTGTTTCCTTCTACATGAAAAGCAATCTGTCACCGAATTTATAATTCAGAGACATAGCTGTGTTAGCCAGGAATATTGGTTTGCAAAGGAATCTTGTAGCACTTTTGAGACTGATGGACAAAAGAAGTTGTAGCATTAGTTTTAGTAGATTTGGACTGCATCTGAACTGCAGAAATAATGCAGTTTGACACCACTTTAACTGCTATGGCTCAGTGTTATGGAATTCTGGGATTTGTTCTTTTTTTGCACCAGAACTCTCTGATAGAAACGGCTAAATGTCTCAGAAATCTACAGTTCCTAGAATTCCATAGCATTTCACCATGGCAATTAAAGTGGTGTCAAACTGGATTATTTCTGCAGTGCGGATGCAGACCAAAGCTGCTTCCTCAGATGCAACCTGATACATACATTTTATTTCCTGCACTTTAAGACTCTTTGTCTCCTAGAGCCCGCATGGCCAAAAGGAATGGCCTCTGCCTGCAAGGATGTCCCTTCTTACCATCTTAACTGAGAACATCTTAACAAAATGTAGGCCTGTAACTCTAACGTTGTCATACTTATTACTATTTTGTGGATTTTGAATGTTATTTTACTTTGCTATATGGCCAACACAGCTACCTCTGGATATGTTTAATGGTTGTAGGTGATTCGTAGTGTTCTACCCTTTGGTCTAAATCAAGGAATGGAATCATGCAGGTTTCTCCTTCTGCTAATCTTGTTGGACTATAGTTCCCAGAATACCAAACCATGGGCCATGCTGTCAAGGGCTGAAGAGCAGTCCAGCCACATTTGGAGGGCTTCATGATTTCCTCCCCTGGCATGAACATCTGTTTTGTTGTCTTTTGCAGTACAAATGCTGCAAGTCTGTTGCAGTGCAACTCTGATATATTGAGGGTTTTGTTCAGAGGATCTTTCGAATTTGTTGAGAGTTTTGGGATTCTGGTACACAGTGTTCTGTGCTGTGCCATACCTTTCTATTGCACTGTCATTACTTTTGCTTACATGCCATGCTGTGGAAGATATCTTCTATGACCCCCTTCCAAACTAGGGGTACTAAGGATCTGCAGGGTGATAGTCTGGGGGCCACTCAAATGTGCTCTTGTCTTTCCTCAATTTTGGAAAGATCACAGCACTTAAGCAAAGCCCACTGGTCCAGATCCTTGTCATTAGCCTACCTGTGGTAGGCAACCATCAACCACCATTTAAAATTCCCCACAACCTTCCTGGGTTTTGCTGTATCAGGGGCATTATGAGGAGCAGTGGCTGGTAATTCTAATGTTAGTGGCATGATGAATCTCATCTGGGTTTTATTTGGAACTTTAAAGCTAATTCATTATGTTGAACCTTGCTCTCAAAATAGGTTGAATACCTTAAATTGGGAATTCCAAAAGAAAATCTTCATGTACTTCATTGACTAGACCAAAGCCTTTGACTACATAGACCATTAAAGGTATGGACTGCTCTCAAAGAAATGGGAGTGCCAGTACATCTGATTGTCCTGATACATAACCTATGCTCAGGACAAGAGGCTGCCGTCAGAACTGAATACAGAGAAACAGAATGATTCCCAATTGGCAGAGAGATCAAGCGAGGCTGCATACTATCATCCTATTTATTCAGTCCAAGAAAATATTGTATGCAGTGTAGGACTGGACTCAGAGGAAGGAGGATTGAAGATAGGAGGGAAAAAAACATAATAATCTATGTAGACAATACAGTACTACTAGCAGAAACCAACAAAGACCTGGAACAATTATTTAAGAAGGTCAATGAGGAAAGTGCCAAGGTTGGATTAACGCTAACCTAAACATTAAGAAAACAAAAATAATGACCAAAGAAGATAACGAGAAAATCAAAACAGTCAAAAAGTTCTAGGAATGGGAAGGGCAACTATGAAAGAACTGGACAAATCCTAAAGATAAAACTCTGAACACTAAAGTGAGGATTTTCCAAGCCATAGTATTTCCCATCACCATATACAGATGTGAGAGCTGGACAGTGAAGAAAGCCAACAGAAAATAAACTCATTTCAGATGTGATGCTGGAGAAGGGTGTTGAGGATACTGTGGATGGCCAAAAAGACAAGCAAGTGGGTTCAAGAACAGACCAAACCCAAACTCTCCTTGGTAGCCAGGATAATTAAACTGAGGCTGTGTTATTTTGGGCACATCATGAGCAGGCATGAATAATTGGAATAGAAGAAAGAGAGGGAGACCACAGATGGTTAGACTCAGTCAAAGAGGCCATGGGCCTGAGCCTGCAGGACTTGAGCAGAGTGGTTGAGGACAGTGTTTTCAGTCTTTTGAAAAGGCTCCATGCATCATAACCTTCTTTTTAGACTAGTGCTCTGGACATAAAGACATTGTCTTTTTTTTTTTTTTAAAAAAAAACAAAACCAAAAAACAACAATCAGCACTTTTCTTTTGTTAATGGTGATATTTACAACTATTTAGGTAATACAAAATGTGTCCAAGCTACTCAAGATTCTCAATAAGGTCAAAGATAATAATTTATGAGTAGTATTGCAAACAATAATGAGCACACTAATCTATTGGAAAGAATTGTCCTGCTTTCCTCAACCAGGTGCCCATCATTTTCAGTTGGTATAGCTCATGACTGTGCTGATGGCATTATAATCCAAAGCATCTGTAAATCCTCAATTATTTCATCCTTGCATACAAGAATGAATAATTTTTTGTAATTTCTTCCCTGCTTTGAGAGAAAATGAATATTTCTTCACAGTATTTTCCATGTATTTCAACTTTCTGAAGTGTTGTAGAAGAATTACTCTGCACAGCAAGTCAGTTTTTACAAAGAAAAGATGTTTTCTGCACAAAGATGTTTCTTGTGCCGAAAATTGTGTTTTCTTCACAGGAAGCCCATTTTGTGTAGAATAATTTGTCTGTAACAGTTTGGGACATTTGAGAATGGGAGAAAACTGCAAGTTTTAATGCTCTATTCTTCCCAATGTTATTTCCCAGTGGTTAAGAAATCTGTTTTTTCACCAGGACATAAATAATTGTGAATATTCTTTCCACCTCTAATCTTGTGGATAGTAGATTGAGGAAGGCCAGAATAGTCCAGTACTGTTGAAAATGTGTGATAAAACCATCACAGCACAATCCAAGGAGGGCTGACATCTACTGAGATTGTTTTGAATTTTTGCTTTTGCAGATCTTTAAAAAAACCCTCTGTAGCCTTAATGCATTCTGCTGAAATCAGTGCAGTATAGAATATTTAACAACAAAGTTAGCAGTTTTTCATTTATTGAATGATCTGCAGGCCAAGCCACATCATTCAGTTGTGCCTGATTTGGGGGGGGGGATAATCCCTCATTTTTGTCTTCTCTTTTTGGTAAAACACTGCCTATTGTGCTTTTTAAAGATAAGTTCAGGATTGAAAGAAGTTAAATACCACTTCCTTGAATAAGCTCAAGATGGTAGAAATGGCTCTCCTCACTATTGTATCATTACAACAAGTCCATGAAGTAGATAAGGATGGGAATGATTGGCTCAGGATCTCCCCTCTCCTGTCCGCATCAGCAGGATACTCCAAAAGTACTCCAGAGGATCCTGGTCCTCTGTTCCAACACCGGGTGGCTGTTCACACATGAATCCCACTGTGACACCTGATATATCTATCGCTGCTGTAAGTTGCTTTGCTCTGCGGTCAGAATGAGGTGCCCAGCGATGATAATATGCCATGTGATCCATGGCAATGACAATCACATGCTGTGTGAGCCATGTAAGTGTTGCTGGGCATCTTGTTCCGACTTCAGAGCAAACAACTGGCAGCAGCAGCAGTATCATAGGGTGGCTCAGCAGGATATATTTTAAACAGCCACCCGATGTCAGAATGGAAGGCTCCGAATTTTCTGAGATCTGGAGCAAACAGGGAGATATTTTAATATGGTTCAAGAGGGATATACGTTTCTGGTGCTGAACAGGCCACATGTCATCCAGTCTGTTCACACTAGAATTGGAGCTGTGTCATCTCACCAAGAGGACTGGGGGGAGGCCACTTTATTTTTGAAGAAGGGCCCCTGTACTTTTCATGGCTGACTGGGCTTGAACGTTACTTTTTCCAGTCTAGCACCCTAACTGCTGTATCACACTGGACCTCTGAAAACTGGAAATGAAGCAATGATGTCACAAAAATGTAACATGGTGTAATCCTATGCATGTCTAATACAACATACATCACTCCCAGGTCAATATATATAAGATTGCAGCCATTGATTGGAATCCTGTTGATGATTTATCCCAGTCACAAAGCCAGTGTGGTGAAGTGGTTTGAGTGGTGGACTATGACTCTGGAGACCAGGGTTCAAACGTCCACTCATGGAAACCCATTGGGTTTCCCTGGACAAGTCATAGTCCCTCAGTCTCAGAGGAAGGCAAAGGCAAACCCCTTCTGAACAAACCTTGCCAATAAAACCTTGTGATAGGTTCTCCTTCAAGTTGGTATAAGTCTGAAATGACTTGAAGCAGTCACTTACATTGACAGAATTTAATGTCACAGTATACAACTATAATTGCTGTGGCCACATGCTATGAAATCCTGGGATTGACAATTTAGGGAGGGACACTTGGATAGATTGGGCCCTACATTGTTTGGAATACCTGTCAAGGGGATGAGGTGGTGGTGGAAAGGCTGGTTTAATTTGGCCCATGCAGGCAGGGCCTTAAGCGTGCCAGAGGAAGCTCTACTGTCACCAGTATGGGAGTAAAATCAACTATCAGGTCTGTTTGCTTCTGTAAATTGATTCTCTCTCTCTGTGTGTATATGTGTGTGTTGGCATATCTTTTGGCTTAGACACCAAAATGTCTTAGGCTTGTTCAGGAAGGAAGAATGAGAATGGAAAAACATAGGATTTGCATGTTTATAATCAAATATTTACAAAAATTAAAATGTCCTTATCTGTAGTTGTATTTATATGTAGGTTAATCAAAACTGCATATTCCATTGTTTCTTTAATTTTATTTTTTAATAATTTCCAGGAACACCCCTCATCCCTTGATTACTGTTCTTGAAAACAGACCTGACTGCTGGCCCATTCTTCTGCAGCACATGACAACATTTTTCCAACACTGCCCAGAAAGGTAGGAGAAAGTAGCCCAAGTGCATTATCTGAGCATGAGGGAATAAATATACCGTACTGCAGGCAACACAAAATCCTTGAGCCATAGGCTTTAAACACTAAAGGCAGAAAATGTATTTCTACATATATTTGTAAAGATGTCTGTAATTTTCCTCTATGCATTGTGAACATCTTGGGAGAAGAAACTGGGATACAAGAACAAAGAAATACCTTGAAACTACCTTCTAGCCTTGCTTTTCAACATAGTGCAGCATACTTCCTGTTCCTTAATAGCAAGGGATGGATGTGACATAAAATTGTCAAGTGTATATGTGCTTCATGCAGGAGCCTCCCATCTTGTTATATACTGTAGTATTCTTTCCCACTTTACTGCCTACAAGATACTACAAGTAGGGGTTGCAGGGGTATAACTATGGCAGGTGGATGGGAGCAAAATAAGGGTATTGCTGCCACAAACAAGAATTCTGCCCTTCCGAATTTTCCTTCAATATCTAGGATTGCAGAAACTTAAAACTTAAATCTGAACATTTAGAAACATACTTCAGGCATCCAAAGTAAAGGGGCAGGCAAAGTTAACAAGGGAATGCAAACACAGCCAACAGAAGAGTTCTAGGTATGAATGATTTTCAGTGTCTCAGTGCTGGACATTTTGGGACTGAAGGAAAATTTCACTGAGGGTCAGAATTCTAATTTTGCCTGCCTTGCAGCTACACCTCAGGGTATTGTATCCATTTGAGGTTTTGCATTAGCACTGAAATTATTCTGATGTGAAGTGTTGACAAGCTGGAGACTGTCCAGAGGAGGGTGACCAAAATGGTGAAAGGTCTGGAAACCATGTCCTATGAGGAATGGTTTAGGGAGCTGGGTATGTTTAGCCTGGAGAAGAAAAGGTTAATAGGATTAAGATAGCCCTGTTTAAATATTTGGAGGGATGTCATAATTGAGGATGGAACAAGCTTGTTTTCTGGTACTCCAGAGAATAGGACATGGGGCAGTGGATTCTGTTAGGTGTGGTAACGCAGCGCATGGAGACCACGTAACGTGAAGCACCAGGATTCAGACTTCTCCGATGAAGCAGGCTGCTTGTCAGCTGGAGAAACTCCTCTCCCTTTCCAAATAGAGCACAGAGACTCCACAGTCAGACGTCTCACGAATGAGGCTTTAATCTTTGTTGCTCTATATACAGA
>CM034703.1:103648089-103687267 GCA_020142125.1 Phrynosoma platyrhinos
CATGCTGTTTTGTGATACAAGTGGAAGTCTGTGTAGTTCAATATTCTGAAATCAAATGTTTCTTGTTTATGAGGAACTAACTTAGGCTGTGTCTGTATGGGCCAAATAACACACCCTCTCGCCATCCTCGCAATGATGGCCTAGGGACCATTCCCTGATTCTACTGAGAATTCTCTGAACCTGTGGTATACCACCCTTATTGGTTTTAAAAACTCACCTTTTCCTCAGGATCTTTCCTAAGATCCAGAGCCCTCAGGACTGACACTAGGTGTCTCCCTCTGAGGCCAGAATGAGGGTGCAACCATGTGATCAATGGTGAGCACCTTGTTTTCATCCTTAGAGGAAGCAACTTGTGCCTGCACTAGCCAAGGGCAGCATGGTAGGACCCATTGTAAACAACCCCCATGTTAATTCAGATCAGGTGTCGGCAACCTACGGCCTGCGGGTACCATTTTGGCATCCAAAGTGGCACCCACCGCCGTGCGCATGCGTGCGCAAGCGCGGGCGCCATTTTGGATGCCAAAATGGCGCCCACACTCATGTGCACATGTGCACAGCAGTGGGTGCCATTTTGGAAGGCCCCACCGTGGCTGCGCCGTGCGAATTCGCATGGCGCAGCCACAGTGGGGGCTTCCCTGGGCCCTGGAAAGGCCCCACCACACCTGCACCATGCAAATTCGCACAGCGCAGCTGTGGTGGGGCCTTCCAAAATGGCACCTGCCACTGTGCGCATGCGCACGACGGAGGACATTGTGCGCATGCATGCGCGTGGGGACAAGCGCCTGTGCCTGGCCCCATGCCATTTCCCCCTCCCAACCCCCCGGCAACAAAGTTTGCCGACCCCTGCTCCAGATAATGGGTGGACTTTGGGGCAGCCTTGGGACTAGGATACCCTGGGCTGCTCCCAAAGTATTCTGGCCTTTGCAGATATGGCCATAGACTAGTCTTTTCCTTACCTGCGTCTTCCTGTAATACAGAGAAAAAGACCATGCCACACTACACCCCACAAAGAAAACCCTGTTCCAAAGTAGAATAGTTTTGAAAGCTGCACCATTTACCATTTCTGAATATGTTGCTTAGGACTTTGCTCTTCTGCTGCATTCAGGATGGAGATAACTGCTACACTACTGTATCCCAAAAGTAGATGAAACAAAATTTGCCAGATTGATTGTTCCAGAGAGGCAACTTTCCACTTGCCCAGGAATAGGGCTTTAAGAACAGGACTGGTGCTTCTTAGTTTCATGTGAGAGGAATCTTGCCCTTGCTTCTTCCCATGAAGCTATGTCTCAAGTCCTTAGGAAGTGTAATGTAGCATGGGAAATAACTGTACAAGCAGCTTCTCCCAGCAGATCTTGGACATCCAAGACTAACAGAGCTGTGCAGGAAAAAAGACAGCCCCAGAGACTCTTAGGCCACTGCCTCTCAGCTAGGGTTATATTTAGAGATCAGATTTGAGCATGCAATATATTGTTCAGCATACTATGTGGTAGAAAATGAGGATATAAAGTATTGTCAAGATTGTCTCTTTCTACAAGCTGTAAAGGCTGGAAAAAAATTAACTGAAATATTTTCCCTTGTTATTTAGGGCTTTCCATTTGAAATGGCCATAATTGGATTAGGCATCCTTCTGTTGCAGGCACCAGCCAGTCAACAAAAGCCAATCTTAAAACTAGGTAAGGTTCTTAAAATGAAACAAAACAACTCTCAATGTTCTTCTTGTCCATTGTATCAAAAACAACAACCAGAAATGTAAGTTGGAATGTGTTAATTCTCCTGTTTCTAGGTTTGCAATTCATTATCGTTAGTGAGAATGAAAATGAGAAGATTTTTAAAAATATATTTCTAGTGGAAAAATGTATTATTTCCTTGTAGCATTTTTGGGTCTATTGTGAAAGTGGGGGAAGCAGAAGAGTGGCTGTAGGTGCCTGTAAGAGTTACTTCACTCCAGCTGTTCCCCACACCATGTTCTAATTCCATGTGTTGGCCGTTGCTTGAATTATAGCTTATAGAGTGCTTGAATTGTACCTTCTCTGTTACTGCACTACCTCTGTTGTGTGCATGTAGACAGACAATAGGACAGTGAGAAGGCTGAACTAATACTCTTTGCTCTATCCATTAGTAGCTCTATCCTGCCTCACCCTGGCGTGTGGCCACGGGGGTGGGTGGGAGGGAATGAGAGAATCCTCCACCCCCAAGAATTTGCATTGATCTTCATTCAGTGCAGTTTTATTTCAATCCCCAAATTTTTAGCATTCCAGTAACTTAAAATTTCAGTTGAACTTTTAGAAACAGTATTCAACATACATACTATGTTAGACATAACTGTTAGTCTGGAAATCAGTATGCAAAAGGATATTGTAGCTCCTCTGAGACCAACTGAAAGAAAGAAGTTGGTAGCATGAACTTTCCTAAACTTGAGTTTACTTCCTCAGATGCATGTGAAGTTGGCTCAAGTCTCTGAAAGCTCATGCTACCAACTTCTTTCTTTCAGTTAGTCTCAAAGGCACTACAACAGGGGTTGGCAAGTTCCCCTTACCTGGGGCCGGTCTGGAGATCCCCTGGTCTTCCGCGGGCCAATGGTGTGTGGGGGGGAATGGTGGCACGCATGCGCGTAGTACTTCTGGTGTACTGTGCATGCACGAGTGTTGCGGCTGCCATTTTAAAAAACAAAATGGCAGCTGCGATTTGCTCGCGCATGCGTAGGAGTACTGCGCATGTGCAAGCGAGTCACGGCCGCCATTTTGGAAAACAAAATGGTGGCTGCGGCGCGCGGGGGCTGGTCCAAAGGCCTCGGGGGGGCAGCCCCGGCCCACGGGCCGTAGGTTGCTGACTCCTGCACTACAAGATCCCTTTGGATGCTGTTTTTCCACACTAACATGGCTGTGCCTTTGAATTCTACCATTTAGAAACTCAGTTTAGACATACAAAGAGGAAGACAAAATTAACAAGGAAATGTGAACACAGCAAATATAAGTGTTCTAGGTGGGACCAATTTGCAGTAACTCACCAAATTTGGGGAATAAAGGAAATTTCATGGGGAAGCAGAATTCTCATTTGGAGGGGCAGTGAGACAAAAGGTACATTACTTTGGAAATGTGCATCTTTGCAAGGCTTGGGGTATGCAAAAAAAAGTCTTGTGTACACTCTAAAAATACAAGTGGCTTAAAATACATACAGTTGTATTTTTGCTTGCTTTAGACAACGGGGAAAGTGCACACAAAAATGCATATACTGGGAAAAGAACACAAATACATGCATCATTGCTGTTGTTGTTGTTGTTGTTGTTGTGTGCCTCCAAGTCATTTTTGATTTATGGTAGGGTTTTCTTGGCAAGTTTCTCCAGAATGGGTTTGCCATTGCCATCCTCTGAGGTTGAGAGAGTGAGACTTGTCCAAGGCCACCCAGTGGGTTTTTATGCTTGAGTGGGGGTTTGATCCCTGGTCTCTAGAGTTGTAGCCCAATGATCAAACCACTACACAACACTGGCTCTCAAATGCATACATATGTTATGAAAAATGCATTTAGAAAATCTGTACAAATTTCTGTGTGGGAGGAAACACCAGTCTTCTAAACCGATATAAACAAAGAAGGAAAGCAAGTGGAGCTGGAGAAAGGCCACCAAATGGTGACTCCAAGTCTTTCACATCCCTGTGTGATGGTGGTGTGTGTGTATGTGTGGGGGAGTTAGCCACATTTGCCTGTTTTGGTAAAACAAGAAGACATTTTCTGGCACCCTGAAGATTAAAAGTTTTTGGGAACATTACGCTTTTATGGACTATGCATCTGATGAAGCAGGCTGAAATCCACAAAAAGATAAGCCAGATAAAACCTGAACATCTTTAAGGTGCTAAAAGACTCTTTAACGTGTCTTTTAAAGATACGGCATTTCTGACATTGCCAAGTGATGTGAAAACTTATCTCTAGTGTCTGATCTTTCTTTATTCAAAGCTGCAATTATAGAATGAGGAAGAACATGATATGTTAATCTTATTCTTGGTGGCTTTGCCTTACTCTTTATTTATTTTACTATAATAATAATAATGGGGTTCTTTTCAGTGTCAGGTGTAGACAGATTTTGGATATGTGTGAAATATGGAGGCAGAAAGTGTATTGGCGGTTTTAATGTTTAGGAAGAGAAAATACAATCTGATTGTCAGATTTAAAACAGAATCCTGCGACTGTGAGATTGTCAGTTCCCTTGGCAGTACACCGCTGAGAACTCACATATCCAAAAATGTTTTAAATTTCCAAGTACTATTTTACTCTTGCTTCTTTAGCCATCAAGATCCTTTCCTGTTCTGAAATCAAGAAGACTCAGACAGCAGCCCTTATCTTGGTGATGCCTGCACTGCAGATCTTATCCTCCACAGCAGTACAGGACTACATAACTGAGGACAATGGAGGCACTACTAGACAGCAGTTGGCCATTAATCTTCTAGAAATTGTACAGCAGGAAGAAATGAAAGAGAAAAAGCAACAGGTGAAAGTTCCTCCCCCCCATCCTTTCATTTTTATGTTGCTGGGGAGAGAATAGAAATATTTCAGTGCTTCTCCCACCTTCTCTGCTTCAATCATACCATTTTATGAATGAGAATCCCTATTAAAACATGGATTCTTTCTATAGTAAAAGGTTGTACCAGATTCTGAGGGGACTGCAAGTAAACACATATGCTAGTAATTACTTAAATTTACAAGGGCTGCTTCTGTTAAATAGGGGTGGGCAACATGTGGCCCTTCAAGATATTGTTGGACTGCAGCTCCCATCATCCTTCAAAATTGGCTATTCTGGCTAAGGCTGGTGAGAGTTGCAGTCCGACAACATCCAGAGGGCCACATGTTGCCCACCCCTGAATTAAATGCCTTTATCTGCTGTAGTGACCACTGTGGTCCACTCCACAGTACATAATAAACTCCTAGTTTATAAATTCATGAGGTGTCTTTCGGTTAAAATAAGCGACTGTCTTAAAATAAGCGACATCACCACTGGTTTTAAAGGCATACTTGGAATTTTAAAGCTGTGCACCATTAGCAATCCTAGTGATGTTGTTCAACTGCAACTGGCAGCAGCCCGAACAAATGTACTTGCTATTGCTATTGCTAATGAGGAATGCCAGGATTTGCAGTCCAAAAACATCTGGAGGATGGCATGATTTCTATTCTTGTTGTACCCTAATGCCTGAATTGTTTTGTTAGTCCCAGCTAATTCAGAACTGTTGAATCATGGGATTTACTCAAGTGCTGATTGACCTTTCAGCAAATGGGTTTATACTAACTGTGACAATGAATAGGATTCAGCCTCTAATATAAAATGTGAATTGACAAATACATGCACATAGATAATGTGTGTGTTGTGTGCCTTCAAGTTGTTTCAGACTTATGGCAACCCTAAGGTGACCCTATCATGGGGTTTTCTTGGCAAGATTTGTTCAGAGGAGGTTTGCTCTTGACTTTCCCCAAGGCTGAGAGCATGCGACTTGGCCAATGTCACCCAGTGGGTTTCATAGCCAAGCAGAGTATAAACACACATATATAAGCATATTTGCCAGAGAATATTAGAAACAAAGACTTTATTTATTTATTTATTTGGGTTATCTATACCCTGCTCTTCAGCCACAAAGGCTCTCAATGTGGCTTACAGGTTGTTTATTTGACAGGTCCCTGCCTTCAGGTGTACAGTCTAAAAAGAAATGACTAAAGGAGAACAGAATAGCAGTGGGGAAGAGGATCAATTCCAGGAGATACTGCCGGTTTTTCTTTTCCTCCAAGGCCAGAGTGGTAGCAGCTAAGATGGAGGGAGGGCCTTTAATCTTCCTCTGGATCCAGGCATGGACTTAGGAAGATATAATTGTGCACCACTTGGCTACTTAGTAATGGTGGCAGTATGCTTGCAGAACCCCTAGGCCACACACAGGTCTGTGCAGTATAGCATTCTCAAAACTGGTAGTCATTAAAATGGTCTAATAAAAGTGGTCAACAGTCCATCAGCAAAGCATTCCCTACCCCAACATCCAAATATAACAGAACTCTCTTAATTAAGAATGTTTCAGACTGGCAAACTATAGCCCTGGTGGCCTTATTGTAGAAACTGTAATCTACTCATGGTGCTGTTTTGGGAGGTGGGTGGGAAATGTCTTACTGTGCAGTCGTATGTGTGTCTACTCTGATGTCAGTCCCATTATGCTCAATGGGGCTAAAACAGCTATTTGTCTTGTATGATTGGGTTTCTGTAAAAACAAGACCATCATATCCCCTTGCTCTCCTGCCCACTCTGCTCTGTACACATGGATAGCAGACTGTACACATGGATAGCAGACTGAAAACAATGGAAGGCAATAGGAGCCCCCTGGGAGTAGTGAAGGGGGCACATTTACCTCTGAGCTGTTCAATCAGTCAAAGTGGCAACTTTGCAGGTGGCTGGATCTTAATTTTCAATGTGCCATAACTGAAAGCAATAAACAGGGGGAAGAACAGTTTTAAAATATTTGTCTACTTGAAATGGCTTTTTAAAAGGTCATTTAAAGTACAGGAGCATTATACTTCCCATTATCCAAAATGAATTTACATTACATTGAGCAATATAATTAAAACGGGTGTGTGCCATTCCTTGGAACTGCTCTTGCTGCTTATACAAAAACGTCTTGGCAAATCTGAAACACGAGAGCAATGCTCTCCTCTCATACACTAAGGTTTATCTGACACAGGAGTTATAACTGCAGAGGATGACAAGGTGCTACAAAATGTAGGACATCCAAGAAAAATATAGGGCATATCGCCTGGCTCGTTTGCCTGATTTTTGTTCAGCTTTTCCCCTTAGCCTGTTACACCACTTACATTCTGACTTGAAAGGGCCAACCAAAGACTTTTTGCTGCCTCTGGCAAAGGACAACGTAGTCCTCCTGCCCCCATTCCTTATACAAAAGCCAAGTAGACTGCGAGTTAAATTTTATTTCAGTGCTAGTAACAGAGCAGCAAGTTGGCTTAGGGTGATAGTAGGCTAGGGCTGGATGTGCGGTACACAAAGTTGTGTCTTCCATCACATCACCACTGTTTCTTGTCCTCCAATATCTGTTGCCTGAGGCAATCACCTTGCTATGTCTAGTAGTAAGACCTGCCTTCTTGTATCTCTTTAAGGGTGGATCTACACTGCAGGAATAAATCAGTTTGTCACCGCTTTAACTGCCATTAATCAATACTATGGAATTTTGGGATTTGTGGTTTTGTGAGAGATTTAACCTTCTCTGTCACAGAGCTCTGATGCCCCACCAAACTACACATCGTAGGATTCCATAGCATTGAACCATGGAAGTTCAGGTGGTGACAAATTGCTTTATTTCTGCAGTGCAGCAGCAGCAGCAGAAGCAGCCGAAGTTGCTTGAGAGTTGCTTCTGCACAATCTGCACCATTGTTCGGCAGATGTTGTGCCATGACTTTCCCTCAAGTGAGACTGACCCTCCTGAAAAACATTACTGGGACAGCTGGAATTAGATCATGTTCAGATGGCTCCCAACCTGCCGTGATAACGTGAATTGAGATGGTTTGTGGTTAAATACTATGGCTCTTTCAGATCTTGATGTGGAGACCACCCTGCATGTTGGCTTGGATCCCTGGTTGCTCATCCTTTTATGTAAAGGGTGGGGTAGAACGATTTTTACTCATTCTACCTTCTGTGTACATCTACCTGTGGCCTGAATGAAATCCAGAGTTCATCAACACTGTAGAAATAATGCAGTTTGACACCACTTTAAGTGATGTAGCTCCATTCTATGGGATCCTGGGATTTGTAGTTTCACAGATCTTTAGCTTTCTCTGACGAAGTGCTGATGACTCACAGAATTACGAATGCCAGGAGTCTATAGGATGGAACCCTGGCAGTTAAACTGGTGTCAAATTACATTATTTCTACAGTATAGATGTGCTACTCCCAGCTAGAGCAGACCCATTGAATCAATGATGGAGGTAAATTAATATTTACATAAATCCCATGGATTACCAATTGGATTTAAAACAATATTCTCACCATTCCCAAAGGTCTCTCACCTTAGAGGTAGGATGTAAAGTCCCATTCTTTGACTGTGTTCTATTATGAAAGGCAAATGGAGGTCCAAGGGCAGCAAAGCTGAGCTTGTCCCTTACTGGATATTTACCATGGAGCTACTGCAAATGTATGATGTCTTCACTCTCAAATGCATGCGTCTATCTGTTACACATTACTTGTTTTAGATGCATGGCTAAATTTCTAAGTCTGCATATCCTGTTTGAAGTGAAGTGGCTTATAAGCTAAAAATGTCCTGGCCCTCCTTCCTTTGATGATGGCAGTGGCAGGATTCTGTTTTGAAAGATTCTGCTTCCATGAGCCAAGTAGAATTGTTCTTTGTCCTATTGAACTCAGAATATTTCAGCAAAGCATTGAATTCAGATAATTTCACTAATGCAGAGATCCCAAATATGGGAATAACTTTTCTGATTGAACTCTAGTACTTTCTTACAATAATAATTGTTTGGAAAGTAAAAAGAGTTTGTGATATACCGGTATGTCACCTCACTTAGGAAATGAAGTCATAATTATCAACAGGAACGTCAGTACGTAATTTATGTGGAGGAAAAAACTTTCACAGCAAGGGTTTTTTGTTATTCTTCACACATGCTTTTTATGCAAATTGCTGAGGAACAATTTAATTTTTGTTTTAGAGGTACTTATTTGAAAATTGGTTGGATAGAATTTTCTGATGGAGAGGCTTTCAATGTTCTAATTGTATTTTTCATGTGTCTTAGGCTTCTTGTGACCGTTTCTTCCCCATAACCAGTGCTTATGGTTCATTGCACACTACATGGAAGATCCTTGGGCTTCTGAGAGAGAGGTCTTCTACACTTGGTTGGTTATCTTCTGTGAAATCAATGCTGCCTATTACAACTCAGGTCCCTGTCCATGTTTTCCTTCTACTGGCCTACCTCCTTGTTCAAGAAAATGGAGAGAGCCTTCATGATGTACTGGCTACCACTACCGAAATTGCCAAAACAGATTCATCCCAGGTAAGAATAGTTTAGACAACTGACATGAAAGGCCTTCAGCCAATAGTTTACTGATTTGTTTTAAATCAGTCTGTGATGCCTTATATCTGTAGCCCTTGGCGTTCATGCAAATCTCTTCTGTCAATACAGTCTCTCAGAGTTTCCCCCTCAGACTCTTTCTTCATCATTCCTGTCATTTTCTTTCCTCTTTGGAGGACCATTTGGAGGAAGATGCCATCAGTGTCTCCCCAGTGGGCCCACCTTCTGGGAACAGTCCACTCAGAGAACAGAGTGCCAGGCATGTAAAATATCAGAACAGGTTGAGTCTCCCTTAGCTGAAATGCTTGGGGTCAAAAATATTCTGTATTTTGGGTTTTGTCGGATTTTGTAATACTTGTACATAGATAATACAGTTGACCGTCCATATCCATGATTCAGCTATCCATGGCTTGACAATATGCCCCTCCCCCAAAATAAATAAAATTCCAAAAAGCAAACCTTGATTTTTCCATTTTATATAAGGAACACCATTTTACTATATCATTGTATATAATTGGACTTGAGAATCCATGGATTTTGGTATCCACAGGGGGTGGGGGTGGTCCTGGAACCAAACCCCAGCAGATACCAAGGGCCCACTGTACACAATGCACAATACACAATACAGGTAGAGTAGTATGGACTATAGTTGCAGGGCTGGAGAGACACTGAGGATCTGTGAAATGATGTAAATTCAAGTGAAATGCTCAGTGGGAATCCACACCTCCTGCCATTTCACAGATCCTCATATCTTTCTTCAGCATCACTTCTTGTTCATTTACTACATGTGTTGTGTGCGAGATGCAAGGCTGGAGAGAATAACTGAGGATATGAGACACGAACAAGCAGGAGCACTGTTGCCACCATTTTGAAGGCAGAAATGGTTGGCTGGTGGCAACTGTACAGTGCCTTTTGATTGATAGCTCTAGGAGCTGGTGACGGCTTTGGTCCAGATTATTTGGAAGACTGCATCTGCCCAAGTTTTAAGATCCTAAGTGGAGGGCTTTCTCTTGGTCCCATAGCAGCTATGGTTGGTAAGGACATGGGAGAAAATCTTCTTGGTGGCTGCTCCCATGTTGTGGAATTCTCCTTCATCAGAGACTAGACTGGCCCCCTCTCTGCTCTGCTCTGCTTCTGCTAGCAGACCTTTTTATTTGAACAGGGATTTGGTGACTAATTGACCATGCAGTAGGTTTTTTTGAATGGAGTATGTGCTGTACTTGTATTGGTATGTTTTAAAGGATTTTACACTGTTTTTAAGTACTATGGTAATTTAATTTTCTTTTACCATTAGGGTTTAGAGGTACCTTGTCTTATTGTATGTTTTGAGAAAGGCAAACATATAAATCAAATCATTAAGTAATTAAATATCCATGTTTGCTCAGAGCATCTCAGAAGATTTGTCCTTTTTCCGTCTCTTAATAAGTCAGATTTTATTTCCTGCTCCAAGATAGGCGACTGTGGCCTTTTATGTGGATTTTAAAAACCTTACCATTGACTGTGCGGAGTTAGAACTGATGGGGGTTTTGTGCCAAAAACATCTGGGGGGCACAGTTGCCCACCTCTGCTGTAGCACTATGTGCACCCTCATGCTGTCCATTCTCTTGTGCTTTATCTGTAATGAATTTCAACAGCCTCCTGCCAGCTTCTTTCCTCTCTTTACCCATCATGGCTCTTCTTCCTTTGCTCTGTGTGGTGGAGAGTATATTTACCATATAGTAACAAATATATTTTTATTTTCTTGGTTTTCTTCCTTTTTCTTCCTTTCTTTCTCTTTCTTTCTTTCTTTCTTTCTTTCTTTCTTTCTTGCGTCTTTTTGGAGCACATCTAGAGGTAACTAAAGAATCACAGCTTCATCTGATGTCATTTCATGATTAGGTTGATGGTGCATGGCTGTCTTCTCCACAGAGACTCTTATACATAAAAGCTATGCTGGCAGATACATGCATGAAACGACCCTTGGGCTTTTGTGCCGAGTCCTGTACACTGACATTGTTAATTATTCAGTTGCTGTGGGTCCCATACTAAGAGAAAGGTGGGATTTGAAATAAATAAATACATTAATTAATAAATAGAATAGAATGTTATAGTGTTAAAATGCAACCAGGCATTATTGATTGCATTGTATCAAATTATTTTTTGCAATAGTGAGCAGACAAAAAAAAACCAACAACAACAACCACCATGAAATATTTTGTAATGATCTGCTGGTAACACTTTTGTTTGCTCTTTTAAAGCATTTCTTTCTGAAAAATTATTGGAAGATATAGAACAGTACTCATATAATTGTTATTTATGTACCATGAAGTACAAAGGGTTTCAAAGACTAACAATAGTGTAATAAGAACCGAAACACCTCTGGAAATCTTACAGCTGATCACTGTATTTAATTTCCTCACATGTCTTTTTGTTTTTAATAACATCCACTCAAAATGCAAAAAAGACCTAAAGAATGAGAACTGAGGGAATTGTGCCATGCAGTTTGCAGCTCTCTGTGGGAACAGCTGCCTGCAGATGGTTTGTTCATGAGGCTTTTATTGTATTAATTCAAAACAGATAAATGGAAACTACTTTACAAGAAATAGGAAACTTGGGAATTTCTTTTCAACCTCAGATAGCTTGGTTTGTCTTTGTTTGAGGTCTTCCGTTGGAATCAAAAACAAATTTGCTTTCTAAGGTATATAATAGGAAAATGGAAAGAGTAGAACCACAGAGAACTTGGTGCCAGTGGCTGTCTGCTGTAAATTATTTGCATAGTCATGGATCAAGCTACGGGTTAAACCCCAGGTCAACCATACTGTCTGCTCTAAAATGAAATTTGGACTATAAATCTAGGGTATTTGGCTTGTTGGGAGGTTTCATGGTTGAATTTATTATTAGCAGAAGGGTACTAGATTTTGTGAAGCCTTTCTGTTAGATCTACACAAATGGGTCACAGAACTCTTTGGGAGTTTGGAATCCTTAGTAGTTGTTTGGGTTTTAAAATTATGATGGATTGTGACCCATTTTCTTTATTTGTGATCCACAAAATATTTACATGTTGACTTATGGAAAAAGCCTGAAGGCAGGCTTGTTACTTTTCGGTAGAGTTAGCAATCTGCATGTGAAATCTGCTGTTTCAAAAAAACAAAAAAATTAAAATGGCCAATTATTATACATCAAGTACACACAAAATAATAAAAATTATCAAAAACATTGCTTTCTACAGATCTGCTGGCATGGGCAATTGGGTAGCTTTGCAATAAGGCGCTGCAGTCAACGTACTTGGAATTAAATTTTGTTTAAATCTCTGGGGCTGCATTCACACAGGCGAAGTATTCTGCCTCGGAAGCTGCTCCGAATTTCCTCCATTACATGGGCACTCCAGACTGATGCCAGGCAGCTGTTCACACATGTGTCCTGCTGTGCTTTCCACTGTTAACCAGGAATCACTCCCTCTGAAACCAAAAATGAGGCGTCTAGTGTCAATGACATGGCTGGGCACGTAGTTTTGACCTCAGAGGGAGCAATTTGTGCCAGTGGAGGATGGCGCAGCAAGATGCATGTGTGAACAGCTATCCAGTTTTGCTCTGGAGGGCTCTGGATTTTCTGGGAAGATCCAGGGCAAAAGGTGAATTTTTAAAAATGGTATAATGTTTCTAAAATGGTATAATGTGGGTTTGGTGCTGAACTGGCTGTACTTTATAGGACAGTTCTCATCAGATTCAGGGATTGGGCCCTGTGTCATCGCCATGAGGATGGTGGAGGATGTGTTATTTGGCCCATGCAGACACAGCTTTTCAGGGAACAGCAATTTAAGATTGAATTGTAGTAAGGATATTCTTGCTTCCTTTTTTGAATAATTTAGTATTAATAAAAAAATTTAAAATAGGAACCATGTGGTAGGAGCTGTGAGGACCACAAATCTTCGAGTTTGCTGCCTGAAGTGGAGTAGCAAATGGAGACAATCACCCACCAAAGTTTAGTTGCATAGAACCTGAAGCCAACCACGTTATTTAGAGACAGGAGGCAGAAAAATGCTTAAGCTCTTTCCCTATCTCTAGCAATGCAAATATTTTGGTAACAAATTAAATTGCTAACAATTTGCTGCTCTTTTTTTGCTGCTCAAAATCAGCCCCCATGAGGTTACTGCCTTTCTCCACAGGCCTAGCACTATAAATTTTAATTTGTCAATTGCTCCTTGAAATGCTTTTGAATCGTCCTAGAGCAGGGGTCGACAAGTTTTTCTTACCTGGGGCCGGTCCACTGGCCTCCAGGTCTTCTGCGGGCTGAGGGGGGGCGGAAATGGTGGCGCAAGCGCTCATGTGCGTGGCCCCCACTGATTGCCCCCGCCTCCACTGACCCCCACGCGCATACCACGGCTGCCATTTTGTTTTCCAAAATGGCAGCCTCAACTCGTTTGCGCATGCGCAGTACTTCTGCGCATGCGCAAACAAGCTGCAGCTGCCATTTTTGAAAAAAATGGTGACCGCAACGCGCATGGTGGCGATGCGGCGGCGTGCATGATGGTGGGGTGGCAGCAGGGGGCGGTCAAAGGCCTCGGGGAGCCGGCCCCGGCTCGCGGGCCGTAGGTTGCTGACCCCTGTCCTAGAGTGTCTTGGTATGTGTATGATATTACCATGATGTAGTAAGGTACAGGTTTTCCATAAAGACTTATTTTTAGATTTACAAGAGATCATGTCCATGTGAACTGGAAATGTCTCTGTACATCCCGAAACTGAAACCATATCTTTAAACAAAATTCTCCAATTGATTCATGTTCCATATGTAATGAGAACTATAGACAGTTACCTTTTTGTTTTGGTAAAAGGTACAGTTTTAAATGCTTTTCTGCAAATAATTTGAAAGATCAAACTCTTGGTGTTTTTTTACTAGTCAACATAATAAAGTAATTGTGGAGCCAACAATATAATGCCACTCTCAAAGGATATTCTCTTTTAAAAAAAATTTGGTACAAGTAGATGCTTCTGTATCAGGATGTCTCTTTAGTTCTCTTGTATGTTGCTGCCAAAGTGCCTTTGAACGTGCTGCATCAAGTTTCACATAAACATGCTTCATGCTGGTTCTTCAAGGAGAATCATCATGCCTTTACATATTATGGTTGAGTTTCTGAATTGCATCAGCATAGTGTAATGATCCACCAGCAGAGTTACATTACACAAATCCTATATTGAGTATCATTGTAGCTCAACATATGTGGATAAATGATGAAAGGTATGTGACTGACAATGTGCAATTTCATTGTGAAATTTCAATGTGTAGTGCACCCAGGCAATGTACAGAGGCAATACACAGCTTACTCTGTGTTCTTTAGTGTGCCACTGCATGCACTGCAGTCCCAAATGTACAGCTCCACTTATGCCGCTATCAAATATGACTCTTCTCTTCATCCAAAAAGAAATAACTCTGCATGTATAGAGCAGCTTACTCTTGTGTATGTCACTAACAGAATGACAACCTTTGGATGTTGTCTTTGGCACAAGTTGTTGTAATGGAGGGGAGCCTCTTTCAGAGAAGTTTCCAGCAGCCATATTCAAGTGGTGGGTGGCTCCAGTGGTCAAAAAGCGGAGGGAAAGTCTGATAGGTGATAAACAAATGCGTAAAAATATAAATATGTTAAAAGACAACCACCATATTTTAGCTTAAAACTCTGACTGCCAGAGTGTAAGCCTCAGATGAGGCATGGTCAACTTTTTGGAATGAGAAAACTGTGTCATGGGGAATGGGATGTGGACATCAGGGGAAGCACAGGAAGCCATATTAAAACCAAGAAGTTCAAATTTGGCTACAAGTTTCCCTACCCCTCTAGTGTGAGAAGGAGACTTGGCACTGTGTGAGCTCTGATAATTAAACTATCTCCCAACCTGCAGGCAGGACAGTGTGAAAAGGTTGCTTCCAACTTATTTGAATTCATTTTTCCCATTGGTTTTCTCTTTGTGGCACAACTTTAGTATGTTTTCTTGCCACCACTGTGACAAGTCCTGTGCTTCTCTGTTGAAGGACAAGCTTGTGATCTTGCCGCCAGAACACTTTATAACTACCTTGAAATCCTGAGATGCTGCAGGAAATAAGGAAGCTACAGATCGTACCATCCTGTCCTAGAAGGACTCCTGGAGTTTCTGCTTGATTCTGTCAAATGTGTACTTAGAGCAGCACACAGACCTTCAACTCAACATTCATATTCATATAAGTTGAACAAATTTCTGTCCTTTCTGGCACCTTTGGGTATCTCTAAAGACCAAGTGTCTATTGGTTACATCCCTTCAATCAGGGATCTCCCTTTCTTCAGTCAGATACTACATGTTGGCAATCTCTTGGAATTTACAAAACATTGACAGACCTTCTGTTTTCTACATCGTTTGGTGAAGAGGTTTCTGAAGGAATACAGAAATCTCCATCCATCTGTAGCTAGTCATACTGCTCACTTAGCGTTAAACTGATTCTTCCACAACTATCTAAGAAACCCTTTGAACTGATGGTCTTGTGTGAATTACAGCAGAAGACCACCTTTTTGGTGGCTGTAGTTTTAGCAAGGATGGCAAGTGAACTCTGTGCCCTGTCCCCAGTTCCATAGTGATAAAGTAGTCCTCAGACCTCACATATCTTTTCTTCCCAAAGTGATCTCTGCTTTTCATCTCAGTCAGGACATTTATGCAGAAATCTACTTTGGACTTGATGTTCTCTTCATTACCTTGATGGACAGTGTACATTAGCATTCTACATTGACTATATGACCTACTTCTGCAAGTTTCAAAGACCTTTCCTCACTCTACCAGCAAAAAAATGTCTACCAGCCTCAGTGCAATGCTTTTCCAAGTGGGTCACAGCCACTATCTCTCTCACCTATACTCTGGCTGGAAGGGAGCCCCTGGCTCAGGTGAGGAGTTATTCCACAGGGTTGCATTGCCTACTTTCCTGACAGGTGTCTCAGTCCATGGCATCTGCAAAGCTGCTACTTGGTCCCAGCCTTCAACTTTCATAGCACATTACAGACTAAATGCAAGATCCCAGGTGGAAGCCACATTTGCGAAGGCTGTTCTCCTGCATTGCATTACACTCCCTCCTCCTTTGGTAAGTAGCTTGCTAATCTCCCATTTGTGTGTGTCACAGAGGCCATGAAGAGGAAGACTAGATGCATACCTGTAACTGTAGATCAGGGGTAGGCAACCTTTCCCCTTTAAGGGCCGAGGGACTTCAGCTCCCAGAAGCCTCAGCCATGTTGGCCAATAGTCCCATGTTGGCCAATAGCTCCTGGGATTCTGGGAGCTGAAGTCCCTCAGCCCTTAAAGGGGAAAGGTTGCCTACCCCTGCTGTAGATCTTTGAGAGGTCATCTGTGAACTGCCCTCTTTGTGTCTTGCTCTCCTTAGCTAATCAGCTGCTGCTTCAGCATCTAGGAAGTGGATCTAGGTCATGTGTAATGGAGGATGGGAGGGGCTACCACCAAACCACATATTTCATAGCTCTAGAAGGTTCCGAGAGATGCATTGCATGGGCAGAGATCAACCCATTTGTGTGAATTCACTGATAACCACACAAAGAACTAAAGTTACAGGTAAGCGGATTGCCCTTCTTAAATCTATCTTTGGGGGGAGAGTACAGTGGGACCTCACCATCTTCACGCTTGCCATCTTGCATCTATGGATGGCAAGGCCTGTCGTTCCAAATGGCAGTGCATGCACACGACCACATCAGCAGCTGTGCACACATTGCACCGCTATTGGGGACAATGGGACTTGAAATCCTGCATATTTTTTTTTTGTATCTTGGGGGAGGGGGTCTGGAACAGATCCCCTGCGGATACGAAGGTCCAACTGTACTTTCCCTGCACATTGCAGCTCCCCAAAGCTGCTCCCTGCATGTGTGGATTAGGGAAAGTACTTAACTGTTGAGACTCTTTCTCTCATCTCTCCCTCCCCTTAGTGATCCTGACAAACTGCTTTCTACAAGCTCTACCCTAACTACATGCTCTACCATAATATTTCCTATTCCGCAGTGCAACTATTCTGTATATCTAATTGCTGTATGTTCAGTAAAATTCTCTTTTTTATATTTTTGTGTGAATGTGGTGTTTTGAGTACAATTTGCTTGATGCACAATTTTGCCAAAACTACAAGGTCCCTGATAGGCATGTATACACAGAACATGTATGGATTCATTCATGTCTGTGGAGGGCAGATTTTGTGATAGGGTTTTCTTTGCAAGATTTTTTTGGGGGGATGGTGTCATTATTTTCTGCTGAGGCTGAGAGAATGTGACTTCTCCATGGTCAGCCAGTGAGTTTCCATGGTTGCGTGAGGATTTGAACCATGGAGTCCAGTACTCAAAGCACTATAGCATTGGCTCATAGTTTGCTAAGAACCGTACAATTCTCTAGCAGCAAATTCTATGGACCGTAGCAAATTACAAGTTCCAGGATTCCATAGGATCAAGCCATGACAGTTAAAAGTGGTGTGAAGCTAGTATAAATAGTAAAAGTGTTGATGTTCCTACCCATTGATGTCTGTGAAGGATTACAGTCGGACCTTCGTATCCATGTAGGATTCATTCCAGACCCACTTCCTTGTAGATGCAAAAAAGTGGGACCTCAAGTCCTGTTCTCCCCAATGGTAGTGTGTGCACACAATCATGCTAGCAGATGGCGAGGTCCTACTGTATTTACACTCACTATTAGCTTATCTGTTTGTTCCATGGCTGAGCTGTTTAATATCTGTGGTGTATCTGTTGCCAATGTACCTTACTAGGCAAGGAATGGAAGAAACATGGTGTGGAACAGTGCTTTGAGGTGCTAGAATCTTAAGAGTGCCTATAGTATTAACTTGAATGAAATAAAATCACTGTGGAGCTAATACTCATTTGTTTGGTTCACAAACAAATTTTTTAAACCATTTTTCTAATTGGATGAAATAGCTCATTTTGTAGAATACAAAAACAAAAACGCTGTTGTGTGTGAATCTAGCCATGCTGCAAGAAAAAAAAATTAAATCATTTGACTGAGAGGTCATTTGTGCATTGTAACACAAGATCTATTACCATTATTAGTGGATTATGAGTCTCTGGGGTATATTCACCCTTTTATGGATATCTCAACTGCAGCAATAAAATATTTGGCTAGTAAATGACACCTTTCTGGGAAATTCATCAGAAGATATATTTCTTCTGTATTTTGGATTAAAAATAAAAGACCATGGATCAAGCAAAATGTGGTTTTATTTAGGGAGAGGTTAAGATATGTTTTATTTTTTAAAAAGGAAAATTAATAAAACTTGGTTTTGTTGGTAGAAAAGTGCCTTAAACAATGATGACAGTATTTGAAATCCTTTGATCTTGGAAACGGAATGTTCGGTAAATGAATGTAATCCTATGCATGTATTTTGGTGGTTTTCTTGATAATGGTTAAAAAGTTGAAAGATGAAAGTAGAGTACACTGATTTCAAGACTGAGCAGAGTGAAAAGATGTGCAGACTGCAGAACATGCATAATCAATAAATGTTTTCAACTGTGAATAAAAACAAATTATTTTTATTATTTAGGGTTTTTGGAGGGTATTTATGACTAGAGAAAAGACTGAAAACTTTACAACAGGTTTTCTCCAATTAGGCCAGCAAGTTAAGATAGCTCACTGCTAAAACTCACTCTTAATGTCTGGTGGGATTATCATGGTGTACTGGGGGGGGGGGAGAAACTTGTAGCCCTGTGCATGTTGTTGTACTGGAATTTCCATCATTTCTGACTTTTGGGCTAACTGACTGACACTGATTGGAGTCCATTCAACATCTGGAAAATGATGTGTTCCCCAGCCCTGATGCATATGATGGCAAAAGTGTTATCTAACAACTTGAATAATAGGTTTTCCTTGCCTGTACCACCTTGCTTTTGGGTGAACTTAATATAGTGTTCTAAGGCAGGCCTTACAGAGGAGATGTTGCAGCTTGTGTATAGCATTGTGGGGTGTCCCGATAGATGTTGGACAGTATGGGTAGGATTTGGCCAATGTCCTAGTATCTGTGCTGCCTCTTCCTGGTAGGTCTCCAGGAACTAAGGGGGTTGCAGACTGCCAGAAATAGTGCAAATTGAGTCCACTTTAAGGGTTAGGGTTAGGGTTAGGGAATCATGAGAACTGTATTTTATTGTGGCACCAGAGCTCTCTGACAGAGAAGTCTCAATGTCTCAGAAAAAAAATCCCATGATTCCCTAGCACTAACCCTAACCCTTAAAGTGGACTCAATTTCCACTATTTCTGACAGTCTGCAAGCCCCCCCCCCCTTAGTGGCCAAGTGCTAGCTCTTTATGTTTCCCCCCAGGGAAAGTTAAGCTCTTCTTCTGTATCTTCTTGCATTCTTTCAAATGATGTGAGAAACATATTTTTTTTTCTTTAAAAGCCATGAAATATGATTAGAATAGCAAAAGCATATGGATAAATTATCTTGGCGGGTGCCCAAATGGCAGTCCTTGGACAGATACAGAGAAAATCAGAATGCCTGATCACTTTTCAGATACTTTTAAACCAACCTTATGATTGGTTTAGCCTCTGAAGATGCTAGCCATAGATGCTGGCGAAACGTCAGAAAGAAACTCTTCTAGAACATAGCCACACAGCCCGAAAAAAAACCCACAAAAAACTATGGATGCCGGCCATGAAAGCCTACGACTTCACAACCTTATGATTGCCATGCTTTTGATTTACAACTTCCACCTGGGGTTTACAGTTTATATTTTTAATAAGGTGTTTACCAATATTTTTTTACCCATGAACATTCTTCTGTTTTGTGCGATACAATGAGGGAGTACTTAGCTTTGGGAGCATTTTTTAAAAATAGTTTGCTTTCCCCTGGAGCTGTTTTCTGTTTCAAGAAACAACTTTATGTGCAACCTTCTGTGAGTCTAGCATACTAAATCACAATTTGGGAAAGTTACTTCTTTGGACTACACCTCTAGAATTCTCAGGCATGGCCATGTTTCAGTCCCAAAATGGTAATTTTTTTTTCATTTAGAACAGGGACCGGCAACTTACGGCCCGCGGGCCAGTTAAGGCCCAGGCGAACTGTCGCCGCTGCCGTGCGCCGCTGCTGCTTGCCTTTTTGGCCGCTATGTGGCTGCGCACGCCGCGACCGCCATTTTGATTTTCAAAATGGCAGCCGCGACTCATTTGTGCATGTGCAGGAGTACTGCGCATGCGCAAACGCATCGCAGCCGCCATTTTGGAAATCAAAATGGCGGCCGCGACATGCAGGGAGGTGGCTGTGCAGTGGCAGCGGCGGTGGCAGCACGTGCGTGGGGGGTCGTGTGCAGCGGGGGCGTGCGCGCGCGTGCACGCACCACCATTCCCCCCCCCCCTCAGCCCAGAGGCGGAGAGGACTTCGCAGGACCAGCCCCCATCTCACAAAGGTTGCCTACCCCTGATTTAGAAGAATGCACTATCTGGGAGCGGGGGAGACATCTTGATTCCTGCAACATAAAAAATGACTAACAGAAAGTTCTGAAGTGTTACATTTGTCCATCCTTATTAGCCCACTTCCTACCAGAAAGGATATTATAGTTTTCTGGATTTTGTTTTTATTGTGGGATTCATAGGAAACTCAATTTCCAAATGACTAAAAGCTTGGCATTTTATGACATTCTCATTTGAAGAGTTGCAAACAGTGTCTCTGAATTTCAGCCACCACCCATGTCCAGATTCCCTCCCCCCCCCCCCTCCAGAGCATACGAAAAATGGCTGGGAGAAAAATTGTCCTCCAAATTCTATTGCATTTTTGTTTTCTGTATTTTTTTCCCAAATATGTTGGGCTGCCTCCAACTCTGAACAAAGGTTCTGCCTCATGTGAAGACAATATTCTGTCTCCTGATATTGTGGAATAACCTTGATTCTGCATCCACAAGCATACCTATGGCATTTTTATGCCCTACAATTTTGGGTCAGAAAATACAGTAGATTAAGGCACTAAATGAAAGGGTTTTTTATTTGCTTGGGATGGGGGTTAAGTAGTGTCAGTGTAATGGTTATTTGGGTTCCATTAAGCGAGGTTTTGAAGAAATTTTACCTTGCTTAGCAAGTCATCCCTATGTTTTTCCTTGTAAGAAAGTTTGTTAAGGCTTATTCAGGTTGGTGGTTGTAGATACTGATTATATCATTTTGAAAATCATAATTTCTAAATTGTGTGTGTGTGTGTGTGTGTGTGTGTATTTGTTGTTGTCCCTGCCAGTATTTCATGTGGCCAAAAGTATATATATATATGTAAAATAGTTCTTGTTTTATGAAATGACATGTTTTGATACAGGCTAATCATCTAACGCACAGCTAGCTGTAAGTCTCCATGTGAGACTGACTTGTGCTGAGATTCTGGATTGTTTAGAAATGCAGATCCCTCCCTTTCCCCTACTTTTAAAGGCAAATCCTGTAAATCTTTTGTCAGGCACCTAATGGAGAAGGTTGACCTAACTGCTGAATCTTTGGGGATGGTGAGGAATTGAAAATGCTCCGTTGCTAAGCAACACTTTCAGCGGTTTTTCTGAGACGGGGTTCCTATGCATCGAGAGTTAATGAATCTGGAAGGTGGTTGCGGGAAAACTGTTGAGAAAAATGAAGACTAAATGCTCATTTAGCATTGGCAAGGACTGGATTTTGTTGTTGTTTTTGAAAAGCTGGTGGTGTTTTGTGAAAAACAAAGCAAAAAGCAGCACTGATTTTCCATTTTGAAAGTGGATACCTATGTAGAGACATAGTCATACATGGAAATACTGTATGTGCATACATTTCTGTCCACACTGGCATCTTAGACTGTTTCTGGCTGCATATATATCACACATATACGCACACAAATTTGTTGTTGTTGTGTGCCTTCAAGTTGTTTCCAACTTACGGTGACTCAAAGGTGAACCTATCATGGAGTTTTCTTGGCAAGATTTGTTCAGAGCAGGTATATATTGTGCATATGTATCTGTCCAAATTGAAGATAAATTATATGGTCTGGCAGATACTCAAATCTTGGATGGAGAATGGGTTACCCTAAGTGTGGAATGCTGTAAGAAGTAAATCTTTAGCCAAAAAATGCAACTTCCTCAGATCAAAGAGATCTCTTCCATCCCACTCCAAATTTCAGTAGATCTTAGTAAGACAATACATAATATTGGATATAGTCCAGGGTGTTTTGGTTTTTTTTAAACCCTCAATTTTAATGAAATATGTTTTTGAATCCAACATATTCTGGGCTTAACTGGCTGCAAAATAGTTGACCACAGAAATAATAAGTGCTTTTTTTCAGTGTTTCCTTGGTAAGCATCTCTCCATTATATTATGTTAAAAGTAAGTTCAATGATTCTTGCCAAGTTGAACATTACGGGAATAGCCTCATAGTTTTTGAAACCACCCAACTTTTGAGCACTTGGTTTCTGTTTGAAATTATGCTAATTTCAAATAAAATATTTATCATCTGAAAACCTTTTGAGATCAGAGAGAAAGTTATGTAGCTGTTAATGTGATTAAAGATGAACTAAAAAGAGAAAACCCTCCAGGAAAAAAAGAAGAAGAGTTCAAGCAAGATATCCCCCCCCCCCCCCCCCCCCCCGTCCCTGCAATCATGCTTTTAAATGAAATAAAAACAATATGGATTTGTGAGAAGGCCTGAGCTGTTTCTATCAAAGTTTACTTCTCAGCTTTCTTCTTCTGCACCTGGGCTGAGCTTTATTCAGCTTAATTAGTCCCAGCTCTGTCAAAGGCCATAGGAGGAGACTGCTTAGAAAACGTGGTGAGCAGCTGACTTTCAAATTCTCGTGATGGGGAGATGCTTCCACATCTGAATGTGTTTGCCTCCTTGTCATGTCCTGATGCCTGTTCTGACCCACTTACTCACACCTCTTTGGATCTGCTCCTTGTCTCCCTGTCTGAACTCGATAGCTCCTTTCCTTTTCCTTTCTTCAAACAGATCTTCTCTGCTACCCGCCCCTTTCATATTTGGCTTTCACTGCCAGCTGCCCTGTTTTTAGATATCCCTCCAGCCTACATGACTTTTAGCCTTGATCTTGGCCTGGTCCCATCAAACTTAGGATATGTGGCACATATAGAGAACTTCATGAAATCTTTTTGAGGGGAAAACTTGACTTGTTCACAATATTTGATGGAATGCTAGTCCTGTTCCCAAGAATGGCTCAGGTGTTCAAGCAACATGGGAACAGGGCCACAAGGATTTGCCTCGCCAAAGCCTGGGAAATTTATTTATTTTTGGTATTTAAAATCTCCAAATCCCTGAGCCACCATGGTAACTAACTATACAAAGTAGAAGGTTCAGAAAGTCAAAGTACAAAAAAGGAATTTTGCCATAATCTAAGCTTTGTTCCATATGTACCATGAGTCAGGTAGTGACAACCAGCTTCACTGCCCTGACATTTCTGTTTATAGTCCAGGAGTGGAGAGGGATGGATCCTTTCTAAGAACAGTTGTATGCATGAAGACCATGCAGATGTTTGTACTTTACATGTAGATGACTTGGGGACAGGGATAGAAGGCACACTTTGGGTACATCTACACTGTAGAAATAATGCAGTTATATACCACTTTAACTGCTGTTGCTCCATCCTATGGGATCCTGGGATTTGTAGTTTTACAAGATCTTTAGCCTTCTCTGACAAAGAGTGTTGATGTGTCACAAAATTACAAATCCTAGGTTTCTGTAGGACGGAGCCATGACAAACTACATTATTTCTACAGTGTAGATGCACACTTTGTCAGGCAGCCCTGCTTATGTAGGGATGGAAAAGAAATTTGTCAGGTTTGTATTTACCTACAAGAATAGCCATTTTGTGCCTCCCAAGATTTGCAGTGGGACAAAATTTATCTTGCTTTGGAATGCCATATGATTTGTGAGACTTGTGGTGCATTTCAGTGTGGGAAAACATGCACAAAACCATGCATATGTTTCCAAGATGTATGTTTTTAAAACTGAGTATATTCAAAAAAATGTAGAGAAGTATGTTTCAGTCAGTGGGAAAATTGCTGGAAAATGTCAGCATTGGAGAAAATATATATTAAAATACAGATTTTAATGTGGGAAGGTGGCGGGTGGGGGAGGAGGATTAGAACCTGAATCAGGAGCAGGCCGGCATGCAAATGAAACCGATAGATTTTCATATGTGCTCAAGTTGGTGCCATGTTTGAGGTGTTCTTCTGACTTGGGAAAGAGTAGCTTCCCACCCTTAAAATGGACTGACCTTTGGTCTCAACTGAATGAGAGTCTCTGAGATTAATTTTCTGTATTACCATGAAGAGCACCATTTTGTACAGTAATTTCAGAACTGTCCATAATAAAGAATGTGGAATATTCATCATGCAAAGCATAAAGCCATGGTTTTTCTGCTTAATTCTATTTATTCAGCAAACAGAAATGAATAAGCCCTGGAATGTCAAAACTCAGCAAGATTTTAAAGTCTTTCAATGCCAGAACCATGGTTTTTGCCAAATTATTTTCCCTTGAGGGTATGCTACTTTCTTGGGGGCACTGATGGTCTTGGTGTTGAGTTACAGAACTGTATCTTTCCTCAGTATGGAAAATGAAGAAGAGATGCAAGTAAAAAGCCTGTTCACCAAAAATGATTTTACTGTTGAAAACTCGAAAGACATTAGGTTGCTTCCCTCTGTCCCCCTGGGAAAGTCACATCAAAAGAGAGTCCTTTCTGGGGCCACTGTATGTAACATGATCATAGAACAAAACTTAAGTGATCTGAAAATTATGGATTAGAAATGAAGATGCTGGTAGTGCTAAAGACTGCTATCTCAAAATGGAGGCAATGTTTTATCATTACTGTTAGGTAGCTCACTGTACAGAATATCATGTTTTGCATGGATTTCATTTATATTAGGTGCCAAACCTGATTCCAGTCCTGATGTTTAAGCTGGGAAGACCACTGGAGTCTGCACTGTGCCGGGATATCTTGTATACCTTGCCCGCTTTGGGTGTGCACAAGGTCAGCATGAATATTTAACTTCTTTCATATATTCATTTAGTGAAGATGGAAACTGTTTTCCTTTTCTTTATAGGTAAATGACTCCTCTCTTATTTTACAGTTGTATAAATTGTCAGAAGCAACACGCATCTAGAAAATTGTCTACTATTGTTTACATGAATTATAGTTCATTCCAATTGCCTAAATTCAGTTGCTGGTCTCAACTAGAGTAGACCTGTGAATTTACAAAAATGATGTCAAGTTAAATTCCCATTAATGTAATGGCTCTATTTTTGCTGCTGTTGTTGTATTTATTTATATCCCCACCCTTTCCCTCCAAAACTGGGATTCAGAGCTGCTCACAATTTAAAAGAAAAATACAGTCACTGCTCTGTTTTTGTGGACTTCAAGTCTACGTCCCTCATCCATCTGTGGGTGGCAAATGGAGGGAAACCAAATGGGTTATGCACAGGCATTTGCCGCTATTCAAACCTATGGGGCTTGAATATTTGCGGTTTTCTGTTTTCATTCACGGGGTGGTGGTGGTTCTGGAACGGATCCCCCACGAAAACGAAGTGGCAACTATACAGTTAAAAACATTAAAAAAATTGCATTAAAATAGAATTAAACTATTACGGTATTAAAACAAATAACACAATAAAAGAATAAAACACAATTTTAAAAGATTTAAATTGATAAAAGCTCTAAAAACAGTTGTTAAAACATTATAGTATCCCCTAGTCCATTCTTCAAAAACTTTTTGTTTCAAAAGCCTGTCTGAATAAAAAGGTTTTAGTCTGCCACCAGAACACCATCAAGGAAGGGGCCATTGTTGCCTCCCTAGAAAGAGAGTTTCAAAGCCTAGGGACAGCCACCAAGAAGGCCTTCTCTTGTTTCCTCACCAACCGTATTTGTGATGGTGGTGGGACTGAGACAAGGGCCTCTCCTGATGATCTCAGAGCCCCGGCTGACTTATACAGGGAGATACGGTAGTTGGGTCTAGCCATGTAATACTTTCCAAAGAGAAATCCATGTGGAATATATTACCTTTTTCCTCTGTTGGCCACTGCTGGAAGTAGTGATTCCCATGGCCTGAGGAAGTGGCAATGCTTAAAATCTAAATTTTGTACCTGCAGTTTGGGAAACTGAAATTTTTCATCCCTGTAATCTTCTGGAATTCATCTAAGGACCTATCTGTATGCTATTGCAGTGGACCAAAAGCCACTTCTTGATGCCTTCTTCCTACACTCCCATAGTAATCCTGTTGAGTATGCCCCAATATAAGTGGTGTCAGTCACCTGGGGTGGGGGAATCTTTGTGATTCAAACACTTCAGTAGTCTTCAGTGTCTACTCTAAATATTACTGTAGCAGTGTTGAATTTGGGACAACTTTATGCAGGCAACTGCTGAATGGCAGATTAATTTTATTGGGAAGCACATTGGGAGGAGGAACTTTTGGAAACTGATGGAAGAGTCAGATTACAGTTGTTGTTTTGTGATCTGTCTAAGGATGAGCTAACCATTGACTGGATCAGAAAGTTATAACTGGATATAATGAACAGCTCAAACTTCAGAAAATAAATGAATTTATTTAAACAGCAATGGTATCTTAAGAACATAGTCCATGACTGTTTCTTTTATATACATATTTTAGTTTGTTACCTTTAACAAAAATAATGTCTATCATTTTTAATACTAGATATGGAAGTGGAACATGTGAGTATGGTATCGTGCTTTGAGCTCTGGACTATGACTGGAGATCAGGGTTTGATTCCTTGCTCAACCATGGAAACCCACTGGGTGACTTTGGGCAAGTCACATACTCTCAGCCCCAGAAAACCCTGTAATAGTTTTGCCTCAGTGTTGTCATAAGTCAGAAATAACATGAAGGCACACAACAGCAACAATAGAAGTGGAAAGCAAGTTATTTCATGCATATTGCTGTCCTTGTTGTTGATGATCCTATATTATCCTACAAAATCAATCCAGCTTTTAAACTGAATATAACAAAATAGCACTATATGATATGGGTAGAGTTCACATTACACTGAATTGAATTGGAAATGTGAATACAAACAGTGGAAAGACAGTCTTGGGAAAAATATTGTGCACAAAGGTTTCAGCTTCTTTCTTTTTTAAGATAATTGTTATTAACAATTATGCATAAATAAAAAATAGCAAAGAAAAAAATTACAACTTGTTTCACTACATCAATAATAACTGTAAAGTATCAGCTTCTGTACATTAATTCGATAGATCTGAATGTCACTTCCCTACTCCCACATAATAAAAACTGAAGGTTGGGAGGTACATTGCCCCAAGCACAACATGAGATTGTTCAACAAACCTCATCCTTTCTACCATATAAAAAACAACAGCAGTTCTGCTTCTTGGACCTCCACTGAAATGCTGCATTGTGGAGCCATCAGGGTAAAAACTTTGCTGCCTGGATATAATCGTAAATACTTGAAATCTCAGTGCTTTTGAGTTTGCTGCGGAAGCCACCTTCCCTGATATATTCTGCATGATAAATCAATATAAGAGAGATTATGTTCATACATGGCATGCTAAATAAAAATAATTTTTATTTCCAGGTCTGTGTGGCACAGATTTTACGTGCACTGCAGGTGTTGGGAAGTACGCCAAAGCTTCAACCTGTTACATTACGACTGATGACATCTTTATGGGAGAAACAGGTTGGCAAAAAAATATTGAAAGTCCTTAATTTCCAGTTCGAGAAGTTTAATTTTAGGGAAACTGATGGTACCAGTGAGTCCTCCTTAGGACTGAGACGTCAGTGATTACAATAGCATTGCCTGCTATGAAACACTGTAGTACAGGGTGGGCAACACATGTGGCCCCCAGGCTGCATGTTCACCTTTTCTTTTTGTGGTCTTTGCAGGTCTCCTTTCTTGTACTGTTCTCCATGGCAGCTTGAAAATTGGTGCTTTTTCCTCTTGTCAACAAACTGTGGAAACTCTGGACCTTGCTTTTAAAGGTGGATCACACTCCCAGGAGCTTCCAAGAAATGCAGTACACCTTAAAAGCAAGCTGGTGTACAGCCTCCACACACCTTCTTTGCCTGTAATAATACAGTTGGCTCTTGCTGCCACAAATTTATGTATCTTGTTTAAATTGCAAAAAAGGGCTATTTTGCTGTCATGCCACAGCAAATTCAGCAGGAGGAATGGAGGTGGGGTACAACCCCCACCGTGTTTCCTATCCAACCTGTAAACTTCTGTTGTTATCACTGATCACAGTTAAGAAGGCATTAAAAGCTGGGAGCTGAACTTCATGGGATGAAAGTGTGCCTTGCAGCCTGGGATTATCCTGTTGTATTGGGGCTGGGGCTTGCCTAGATTGCTCCGAGGCTTACTCCTGGGTATATACACATAGAATATAGCTGTACTTTATGTGTTTGAGTACATTTGGTCCAAATATGAATGGAATTGCATTCCTCTCTGATTTCCATGGCATGACACAGTTTGCAATCTAAATTGCTGTAGAGAGTTGTATAAAATACAGACCACAATTTATAGGGTTCTGGTTTTGTCCCCTTTCTCTTTACATGCAGCCATTTCTGGAAGAGGTAAATTTGCTCCAAGCCATCAAACTTGCTAACTTCTCTCCATCTTTCTTTTTAGGATCGAGTTTATCCAGAGCTGCAGAGATTCATGGCAATGTCTGATATGGCATCTCTGTCTGTCAGCAAAGATACTCAGTGGGAAAAAGTGATTGCCAAAGCAGCCTCTATCAGAGACATATGCAAGCAGAGGTAAGGGGAAAAGTTGCTTTTGGGAGAGGGTTAATGTGTAATTGCAGAGATTTTTGTTGATTGTCACCTACTGTGTAATTGAAACCTCATGCCCTGAAACTGGGGCCCAACCAGATGAGCTGCTATAAACTCTGTATTCCTAAGCTTCAGAAGTTTTGCATGTGTGAAAGGGAAGAAGGGAACGTAGTCCCTGTGCTGTGCAAGCTGTAGGAAGCCTCTGGATTGGTCAGAGCTGGTATGTTTGTTAGGGGCCTGCTGTCCATGCTTTGTCAAAAAGGCATCTCATGTTCACTGTCCTTCAGATTCCTACTTTTTGTGCTTAGGACCTATAAATTCCTCTGACATTGATGTAGTAAACAAAACAAAACAAAAAAAAAAATGGGGTAAGCATGAACCAGACTTGGTCAGGAAATAGGGATGCATGGTCTGGACGTTATATTTTGATGGTGATACAACATTCCAGATCCAGAGCTGTGCTCCCTTTCTGCATCTGGGTTGTGTTTCTTCAGTTCATATTACTATAAAGGCATAAACCAGATAGGGATAGAGGCTGCTCCTGGTGAGCCAAAAAGCAGACCAGGGGATAGGGATTCAAACTATTAAGGATGGGATTACACTTCCCTTGAAAACTCAGGTTCTCAGTTAATATGTATCTATGGATTCAGCCCTAAGCCTGGATGTCCAAGTTTCAGAGCTGGTCAGGAGTGCAGCTGAGGCTAGAATGCTAACTACACATATTCCTGGCTACATTGATGCAGGCCTTTCTCATATCCCTGTTTGGACTACTGTAGTATTGTTTCCATGGCATTTTGAAATGTGTTTGAAAGCATCAAATGGTCTAGAATGCTATGTTGACTGGGTTTGATTGAATGAAACATGGTATACCTTTATTATGACATCTTCAAGGTCTGTATCTAGGCAAAATTCAAAGCACTGGTGATCTCATATAAAGCCAGTGGAAATCAGGCTGTTTGATAACATTTGACTACATTTTCCATTGTGAATCTGTCTGGGTTTTAAGATCTTTGCAGGAAGGCCATCAGCACCTTCACAGGCATGTTTGGTGACAGTGCAATAGAGGGCTTTCTCAGTGGCTGCTTCCAACTAGGTTGACTCTCTTTCTGATGTCTTCAGCTGTCCATCAAAGATCTTTTTAATTAACTAGGCATTTGGCATTTAAGATGGCCAGATGATGAAGGGATTTTAATTGGTTGGATGCTTTGTGTTTCCTTTGTTTTGTGTCTTTGATTTCATTTTAAATTATTTTTTTAAAATCAGTTTTCATAACATTTTGTTATGCCTTGAGCATCCCTTCTGTTAGAAAGATGGACTATACATTTAATAAATGTTTTCTACCATCCCATGGGATTGTGAATTGTATTGAGAGTGGGTTAAAATCAAAGTTGAGTAATTATATCCGAGTGTTGGTGCTGATGATATCTTTTCTGCTAAGAATGCAGTCAGCCATTTCAATGAGATATGCTAAGAAATGAGATCAACTCTCTTGGACAATAGAGTTTCACGTATTCCTGGAGTTGTTATTAAGAAGTTTGTTTTTCATTTTAGAAAGTGGGAAAATCTTCCTTTCTGAAGAAAGTTAAAATGTGGAATTTAGTCCCATTGAGTTTTTTAAAAAAGTTGTGTACAGGCAAAACCACCTCTTAGTATTTCTTGCCTGAGAAAACCCTATGAAATCAGTGGGGTCACTGTAAGTCAACAAGTGACCTGAAGGCAAATAATAATAATAATAATAATAATAATAATAATAATAATAATAATATAGTGGTAAAAGTTTATTCGGTCATCAACCAGCAATAATAATAATATATTTATTTATTTATACCCCGCCTTTTGCCATAGCAATCAAGACGGCTTACAGCTAAAACAAATACAAACCCCGACTAAAGCAACTACTGGTAGGTAATATAAGCGAACCTGATATCCCCCCCTTAAAAATACACTAAATACAGGTCACAATTAAAACCAATTTAAAACAGCAAGCAAATTTAAAACAATTAAAACAGTAGACACTCTAGGGCAAAGCAAAATAAAAAAAAGAGAGTGTCTTACGGGAAGAAATGCACACACATACTTATGGGCATATGCTGAAGTAGATTGTAGGCCATGCAAACTTCTTCAAAATAAGACATGTTGGTTTTTAAGATGCCACAAGACACTCTCTTAGGCTGCGTCTGCATTGCAGAAATAATTTAGTTTGACATCACTTTAACTGCCATAGCACAGTGCTATGTAATTCTGGAAATTGTTGTTTTGTAAGATGTTTAGCCTTCTCTGTCAGAGAACTCCGCTACAGTTCCCAAAATTCCATAGCATTGAGCTATGGCAGTTAAAGTGGTATCAAATTGGATTATTTCTACAGTACAGGTGCAACCTTAGTTGTACTGCCACAGGCTGACATAGACTACCCCTTTGGAAAGTATAACTTTGACTCTTTTATTTGATTAGACCTTACCAACATGGAGCAGATATGTTGGCTGCAATTTCCCAAGTACTGAACGAATGCACAAAACCTGACCAAGCTACACCTGCTGTCTTAGTCTTACAAGGACTTCATGCACTTTGTCAAGCTGAGGTAAGATTTGTTTTTCTTTGTTAAAATATTTGTTTAATACCTTTCAGCTTATTAGGCCCACTGAAATGATATAAAAACAGATAAAATATTTTTTTAAATAAACCAAAACAATTAAAACAGCTTAAACAAATGCATACAATTAAAACACTACAGAAGGCAACCCTGGTTTTAAGAACCAAAGGTCTTACAAAACTGTGCAGTCTTGCCTGCCTGCCAGAAGTCCAGAAGCCATTATGAGCTCCCTTGGGAGGAAGTTCTACAAATGAGGTGCTACTATAGAGAATGTTCTGGCTTTTATACTCACCAACCTGGCTTCTCAAGGTATTGTGACATGCAACAGGGATGTCATGCTTAAATTCCACATAGGCTGATACAGGAGAAGGTGATTGTTCACATATCCAGCTGCACAAATGCTTAGCATGTTGTATGTTAAAATTAACATTAATTGGGTTCTAAGGCACATACCAGAAAATAGCCTGGCTACTGCATTTATGCTAGCTATAGTTCCCAATCTCTTTTCAAGATCAGCCTGGTATAGAGCATATTGCTGTATACTAATCTGGAGGTAATTAAGGAATGAACCAGTGTGGCAAAATCTGCTTTCTTAGGAACAACAACCAAAGCTGGGCAAAGGCACTTTCTAGCTACATCAACCCCCTGGCCTACTAGAACCAATGCTGGGTCAAAGAGCAGTCCTGCAACCTCATCCAGAACAGGTTGTGATCCCAGTCCCAGGTTGGCTATTTCTTGCTCACCTGCAGAGCTTTTGTCTTCTATGGGTTCCATTTCAATTTATTCACCCTCATCCAGTCATTCATTTCATGTAGACAATGGTTCTGCATTTCCACAGCTTCCTTGACATTAGTTGTTAAAGAGAGACACCTTGGCATATTTGGCATATTGATGAGATGCAACCCCCAGTCTGAAGATGACCTCCCAAAGTGGCTTCATGTAGATGCTGAAAAGCATGGTACAGTATTGAATCTTGTGGAACTTCTCAGGTAACAGGTCTGAAGCTGGACAGCAGTTCCCCAGCATGACCACCTGTAAAAAAGACCACAGCTAATACAAGACAATGTCCCAAGTTCTATAACAGCCAAACAGCCCTCATGGATGCTGTGATTAGTAATATTGAATGCTGGTCAACAGAACCAACTGAACCTATCTAGTTTCTGGCAGAGGACATCCACTAAAGTGACAAAGGCTATTTCTATCCTATGTGTGTGTCTGTACCTTCAAGTTGCCTGTTGACTTATGGTGACCTTGTGAATGTCATAGTTTTCTTATGCAAGGAATACTTGGAGGTAGTTTGCCAAATATTGCCTACAGCACCTGGTATTTGTTGGTAGTCTCCCATCCAAGGACTAACCAGAACTGACCTTGAAGAAGACTGGGACATTTGTTGTTGATAGACCAAGCATGTTTTAATCTTCTTCAGTTCTTTTGTGTGCAGGGCTGAGATGACTTTTCAGACTAGCAAAGAAGTAGTAACATGTCCTAAGACAGAGAGGAAGACAATAAAGTGGAGAAACCTTTAACAGAAGATCTGTGAATTATGGCAATATGAATGACAGCAAAGGACCCTTAGCAGTTGCTGCTATGCATGGCTCAACTGGAATTAAATACAGGGAGGCCAGAGGGAATGGGGAGTTTACTGATGGTGATCACAGTACCTCAGGAGTTTAATCTTAACCTCTGTAAAAAGGCCAGAACTGAAAAATGAAGAGTTGGAGGAAGGTGATGAAGGCAATGTAGGGCTGAAATACAATGAGAGGAATGGATACCTGTTTTCCCTTCTACATTGGGGTTCAAAGATATGTGCCTCAGCAATTGGATTTGCAAATTAAGCCTGTGTTTACCTTCCAGTGACCAAAGGTGAGGACAATCTCATTCTTTGATGGCAGCAAAAGGAAAGAGGGTGGCTTCAGAGCTCCTAACTTAGTTGTTTTACTGTTGTAAATGAAATCCTGAAGCTGAGATCATAAAAGAGTGCTGTGGTATTTAATAAGAGCTGTACAAAAATGTTGAGAAAAGTTCTGAATGGGGAATACTATAGTGGGTAGTATTGAAGTAAAATCTCTTGAAGCTCTTCATTTCAAAAAATAAACACAAAACCTTTGGCTTGAGTTAAATATAATCATAGTCGTGTATCAGAATATAATAGATTGCATAAAATAGGAAACACCATGTATGAATTACTCATATTGCTCCTGAGCATTGGTCTAGCTTTTAGGTGATTTATGGAGATGGCTAAATCATTTTGTGCTTTTCTATAATGGATCTCTTTAATGAGACTTACAGTGTTCACTGGCTTGCATGTCAGGCCTGGAAATCATACATCGTAGTTCTTGCCAGACCACATTTACTAATTCTTTGCAAATCTTTTGTTATTTTGCCAGCATAATTCAACAGAAGCCAGCATACTTTCTGTGAGCCTATATATCCTGGTTTATAATAAATCTCACGTGTGAAATATATTGGGCAGGCCAAGTAAGATTCAGAGATGAAAAGGCTGAGCTTAATTGTGTCTGTGTCTCTGTGTGTATGTTTTCCAGTTATTTCTTTTCTGGAAGTAATTCTGTACTGTTTATTTCTTGATTCCACACTTATCTGGCCTAGACCAAAGAAGAAGAAGAAAGAAATGACAGAATGGTATAGTACAATGAAAATTATGATGATGACAAATTACCTCAGTTAGTGAGTTTGACAGCTAGAGGAAAATTGTTCCTTGGGCGTTCTTAAAATAACTTGGCTATTTGAATTGAAGTGATGTGGTCTTGTACATACAAAAAAGCAGAAACTGATTTTTTCAGAGATGAAATGTCTGTTCCCTGGAAAAAGCTTTTGAAGCAGTCTTGTAAGATTTATTCCTTATGCTTCCAGTCAGGCACAGCCCTAATGTTAGGTAAGGCGGTTGGGATGGGGGATGCCAGTTTTGGAAGGTGCAAGTTTCTGGTTATTATGAGAAGTACAAGGTTATCATAGCAAACATCCAGTAAACCAGTATTTGAATTTCCTGTGGATCTTGCCCTCATGTATGGAAATCTCTTGGCCCATCTTCCTCCCAAAGCGGTGTCCCTGGTGAAGTAGTAGATTTTAGTTATTAGGAGCAAACACTTGAAAAAACAAAAGTGTTTTGTGGGAAGTGAAATATCTGTATTTTTTTTACCTCATATCCAAAGTGTCTTACACTATTTCAGTTCATGTTGGAACCTACATTATGATTAGCTCTTGTTGGACTGATAGTCTTAGAGGTCAAATAGTGATTTTAGGACCTGACCTAAACCAACAAAAGTTGGTTTTAATTCACAGAATAATGTTGCTTTGTCTTACAAAGTGCATTTCCCCCTATTTTGGGCTGTTGTAATAAGTCTTGTCTACCGGGCAATGCTTGGAAAAAAATCAAGATGATTTTACTGCAAGTGGTTATGTACACATGAAAGGGATCTAGGAGTCCTCATAAAGCACAAGTTGAACATGAGTCAGCAGTGTGATGCAGCAACTAAAAAAGCCAGTGCAATTCTAGGCTGCATCACTAGTATTATAGTGTCTAGACCAGGGGTAGGCAACCTTTTTCAGGCGGGGGCCGGTCCGCAGAACAGCTCCCTTCTGGCAGGCCGGGGGGGGGGATGGCGGCGCGTGCGCGTGTCCCCCGCTGCCGCGCGTGCTGCCGCAGCCGCCACTCATGTTGCGCCCCCCATTTTGTTTTCCAAAATGGTGGCCACGACGCATTTGTGCATGCGCAGTACTCCTACAGATACACAAACGTGTCGTGGCCACCATTTTGGAAAACAAAATGCCGAGCGCAACGCACGTGGCAGGCGGCGGCAGGGTTCGGCGGGGGTCAGTAAGCCCGGGCCGGAACCGGCCCACGGGCCATAGGTTGCTGACCCCTGGATTAGACTGAGGAAAGTAATAGGGGGAAAGGTCTTGAAACCGTGCCCTATGAGAAGCAGCTTATGGAACTGGTTATGTTTCGCCTGGAGAAGAGAAGGTTAACGGGATATGACAGCGCTGTATAAGTATTTGAAGGGATGTCATATTGAAGATGGAGCAAGTTTGTTTTCTGCTGCCAAGAGAATAGGACCCGGAACAACGGATGCAAGCTACAGGAAAAGAAATTCCACCTAAACATTAGGAAGAACTTCCTTACAGTAAAGTCTCCCATGTCCCAGTGCAAAACTTTGTTATGCTATGAAATAGTAATATTCAGTACAAAGAGAGAGTCTGTGAAAAAAGGGAAGTAGCAATTTCTAAGTTATCTAGAAGCAAAGTAAATTCCATGACTGAACCACTTATTCTTGCAAATGAATATGCCAATGTTAAAATTAAGAGCTTAATGTGGGCTAAAATCAGCATACTCTTTACTTCAGACGAAATGTTTGAAATTGTCTGCATTTCCATGCTCCCTTCTCAGTATTAGTAAGGATTATTAATGCACTTTCTTCGAATATATGTCTCCCGTATTGATATTGCATGGATGGAAGTATTAAAAGGGTACCGGCAGCTGAACTCTGTGACGTTAAAACCTTGTTAATCCTTAGAATTGAAATGATCTATTCATTCTAAAACAACAACAAAGGGAGAAACAATGAGCACAAAGTTTAAAACAAACTTACAAAGAGGGCTTGCACCCAAAGCCTTTGAACAGTGTCTGGAGTTGCAAAGATGCTTTCTGATCAGCTCCTGTCCTGTTGTGTCGGTGCTAATAGGTGTCCCCCGTATCATGGGGCAAAAGCCCTTTCATCTCCTGCGTTTCCTAGAGGGTGTTGTACTTTAAAATAACAGCAGTTCACAATTGAGCAATAACTATCAAGGCTCAAGGCATTTCCTGGGGATTCATGACCGAGGGAAAGAGTTCACTGCAGGCCGTTTATCACACAACAGAATCGACTGTTCCCCCGGAAATGCACCATGCCAGGATCATTAGTGCTGTTATTACCTTTGCATTTGTTTACTTTTTCAAAAAAAGTAGGTTGGGAGAGAAACATAATTTTGTCTCCCTGTGGTTTTTTTGCAGCATGACAGGGCCATGGACTCTCAATGGGGAGAGCTGCTGTGCTTCATTATTCCAGAAAATTCGCTTCTTGCAGAAAGAGCCAATCAAATGTCTCAATTTTTACTCCAGTTAAGGGTGTAAAAATAATTTATTATGGAAATGGCTCAGTATTGCCGAGAGCCCCCAAGAAGCTAGCTGGAATGGCCATCTGTGTACAGTGGTGGTTTTTTTTTAATTGTGTGTGAATTTTTTGGTATTATGTTGCAGAGATCTTTTTATTAGCCTACTGCTGGGTTCTACTACTCTGATTGGTTTTGCTGTGGAATGAATACAAAGTGCCATACTTAAGTCTGTAGGGGAGAAAAATGTGTGATACTATATTAAAAAAAAGAAAAGAAATTGGCACTATTCTTTCACACCATAAAGTCTCTTCTTTTATTTTTAGTGTCAAGGCTTTTGTTTGCAGCATTGATGCCTAAAACACCTGAAAAGTAAACTCTTTAAGTGTAAAAACCCCATTTGATTTTGGTTAATGTGGAAGACGCAAAGTTAACTCACAGTTCTCACAGTAGTCCTTGAGTTCTCTGGCATAGTGAGATCCTAGTTTTAACTTGGGTATGTTTTTTTTTGTTTTTTTTTAAATACCCCTATCGTTTTATACCAAGAAATTGTCAATTCTGTGACTTTACTTCTGAGAGTAGTCATTGCTTCTGGGTGTCATAATTTTAGTTTAAACTAAACTTTTTTAAAGGATGGAAATAGTCATTTTACATAGATGGATAAATTAGCATGCTTAAGCAACACAGTATTCTAAGAATTCTAAATGTTCCTCCCTAAACTCTAAATCCTAAAATTCCATAGGATGGAAACATGGCAGTGAAAATGGAATAATAGGGCCTTCATAAGTCAGAGTAGACTTGAAGGCACATAACAACTATTTTTGTTCTTGCTTTCAGGCTAGTTCTTTAATTGTCCATTCTCTTTCTGCTCTAAAACTGTGTTTTGACTTGCTTTTTATGAGCTCTTTGTGTTTAGAAAATACTTTAGAACTGAGCTCTGCCGTAGACCATTAAAGTCATGGAATCATGGAACTGTATAATTGGAAGGGAACTCAAGTGAAAATGAAATAAATAAATAAAATAAGTTCAACTCCCTGCTGATGCAGATAATTCACAGCCAAAGCTAGGCTAGTCCATTTGACCTCTCCTCCAGACTATCAACTCTGACCACCAGGAATGACAGACTTCACCCCAAGCTTTGCACAAAAAACAGAGTTTGGCACCCCATCCTAACCCTTCCTCAGAATCACAAAATTCAGATGGAGATCAGCTGTAGGGATGCTGTTTTATCAAATAACAAGAACAACAAAACTGATACTTTTCACTGAGAAATTCCTGATAAGGTTTGTATGAATTGTTTGGCTGTCCATGGTGTGAAAATTGCCACCAAGGGAATGCAATCCTTGCTGCCTAATAAATTTGGCTCTTGTAATATTCAGCATCTCAAACATACAGTACTGGATTTCTTTTGGCAGCTACAGAGTTTGGAAAGACTAGTTCTCTGACTGTAAGATATGTTACCTGGGAGATTCTAGGAGTTGTTGTCTTTTAAAAAAAGTAACATTTACCACCTTTGGGGAGCTATATAATACATGGTTTGATTTGCCAGTGTATGTGCTATGTCTTTGGTTTGTGGTGTCCTACTTTATCAATGGCTTAGCTATTTTTGTGTCTTAGCTATTGTTTGATCACCTGTTTCTGATAATTTTTTTTTAAAAACTATAGCTATTAGTGTTAAAACAAGACAATAGATGATTTTAAAGCATTTTCAGTAATTCCAATGATTTACTGTACCTTAGCCAAATTCCAAGGGCACTTAAACTGCAGAAGTTTGGACTTGGGGGAGCCAAATTACCAACAGAGAAGCCAGGTTCTCTGGCTGCAAATCACGATTGATGAATGAACACTGCCAAGCTGCAAATAATAGTGTGGCACCAACTATGATAATGGACATTTGCTAGTTCAGTGCATAAACATATTGATTTATGTTGCACACACACACACAGATTCATCTTTGAATGGTATTTGAATTTGGAAAATGGAGGATATCAAAATATTAGGTTGAATATCAGCCTGCAGTTGTGAGGGGTGAATAACAGGAGTATTTGATTTAGCAGTAACATAGGCAAAACTGAGAAAAAAATAATTAGAGAACACTTATGCTTCACTTAAGCCAGAATGATGAGAAAAAGTCACATTCTGTTAGCCTTTGCCGATGCGGGACAAATAGCATTCATTTCTGAGTACAGACTCTGGTTTAATACCAGCACCACCAATCAGGTTCTTCACTGAAATGGGACTACTAAGACTTTATTGGTGTTTTTCATTGTTTAGCAACAAGATTAATGATAGCACAAAACCGGAGAGATCAAAATGCTCTGTCGGTTTTACAGTCGAGAGAGAAATTATGGTCTATCGTGCTTTAAAAGCATTGTGTAGGAGCTCAGCATTAGGTACATGGCAATTCAGAGCTTAGAATAGATCCCTTCTCCAGGGCTTTCCCTGCAGTTCCAAATCTCTGGGCTCCTGTCACTCACTCTGACTCCTTTTCCCTCAGTACTTGGGCCTCAAGGTGGACCAGTGACTGTATTGTTCAGTGGGTTTGCTGTGGTAAGGGTGGCCAGTCTCTCTATCAAAACTTAACAGGAACAGCCAGACACAGCTGGGGGGGGGGGAGAGAATAAACAAGTAGATGTTTACTAATAGACAATTAGATAAAACACTTTCTTCTTCGTGGTCTCTGCGAATGCACACAAATGGGTTTTACTCT
>CM034703.1:103689726-103721865 GCA_020142125.1 Phrynosoma platyrhinos
GATGACCACTCGAAGAAATACTGTTACAGGTAAGTAACCTGTCCATCTATCATTAACCAGCAAACAAGAGCTGGAGCAATAGATAAGACTACAGGAAAAGAGATTCCACCTCAGCATTAGGAAGAACCTCCTTGCCAGTAAGAGCCATTCGACAGTGGAACACATTCCCTCGGAGTGTGATGGAGTCTCTTTCTTTGGAGGTTTTTAGACCAGCTGGATGGCCATCTGTCAGGGGTTCTTTGATTGTGTATTCTTGCATGGCAAGGGCTTGAAATGGATGGCCCTTGTGGTCTCTTCCATCTCTGATTCTATGATTAACTGTGCTACAAGAAACAAGAATGAGGAAGGTAGGGATAGCAATACAGAGAGAAAAAGAGAGAGAGAGGAGAAGGAGAAAGAGGAAGAGGAAGAAGAAAAACTAAAAAAAAATCCAAACAGAACTACATGAGTGTTTGGCTGAGAGGTGGAACTTGGTACTAGCTGAGTTTTAGTGGTGGGGGCATAAAACACTAGATGCTGCAGAACGTTACCTACCCCTGATTTAAAAATAGATGGATACTCTAAAGCAGGGATCGGCAACCTACGCCCTGCGGGCTGGGTGCGGCCTGCGGAAGCCTTTGGACCAGCCCGTGCCCGGTCCTGCCGCCGCCGCAGCCGCTTTCGCAGCGTCCTCCAGGATGCCATTTTGGAATCCAAAATGGTGCCCCAGAGTCTCGCACAATCTTTCCCGTCACAGACAAGGTCGCGTGAGACTCCATGGCACCATTTTGGATTCCAAAATGGCGTCCCGGAAGACCCTGCGGCTGCGCCAGGCCTCTTGAAGGCCTGGTGCGGTTGAGGGAGCCCTTCTGGGGGGCCTTCGGGGCTGTGCCAGGCCTCTCGGAGCAGTCAAGAGAGCCCTCCTGGGGGCCCCCTGCAGCCGCACCGGGCCTCCCTGGGGCCCAGGGGCTCTGCCCCAGCCCTCCTTGGGGCTACGCAGGGCTGTTCAGGTAAGCCTTATTTAACATGTTGTATGCATGCCTTCAAGTCATTTCCACCTCATGGCGACTTTCAGGCGAAGCTGTCATGAGGTTTTCTTGGCAGATTTCTTCAGAGGAGGTTTGCCATTTCCACCCTCTGAGGCGGAGAGAGTGTGACTTGGCCAGGGTAATCCAGTGCCTTGGAGTCATTTCTGGCTTATTTCGACCCTGTCATGGTCAAAACTGCATTATTAGTACAATGCAGATGCACTCATAGATCTAAATTGCACTAGAGAAATAATGCAGTTTGACCCCATTTTTAAGTGCTGTAAGTTTTGTCCTGTGAGATCTAGGGATCTGTAGTTTTGCAAGCTTTCTCTGACCTGAGAGGGCTGGTGCCTTACCAAACTGCAAATGTCAGGATTTTGCGAGATGGAGTCATGAAAGTGGTGCCAAACTGTAAAAACAATGTAGTTGGACTCCACATTTACGTGTCATAGCTCTGTTTTATAGGATCCTTGGATTTGTAGTTTTGCAAGGTCCTTAGCCTTCTATGTCCGAAAATGCTGGTGCATTTTTGGATTGTGGTGTTTGACTGAGATGTCAGTCTTTGTATTTCAGTTAATACATTTGTTTAATATATCTGGAAAATCAACTACCAGGTGGCCTTGGACAAGTCACACTCTCTCAGCCGCAGAGGAAAACAAAGGCAACCCCTCCTTGGAACCAATTCTTCCAATCTATGATAGGTTTGCCCAGGGGTCCTCAAACTATTCAGAAGACACTGTTCAGAAGGGATTTGCCTTTGCCATCTTCTGAAGCTGAGAGGGTGTGACTTGCTGAAGGTCAGGCAGTGGGTTTCCCTGGTTGAGCAGGGATTCATTGACCATCTCATTAGCCAGAAGCAGGCCCATAGTTCCCATTGAAATACCAGTAAGTTTGTTGATTTAACTTTACTTGTTCTTCATTTTAAATATTGTGTATGTTCCCGTTTTGTTTTTTTACTTCAAAATATGATGTGTGCAGTGTATGTAGGAATTATTTTTTATTATTTTTACTTACTTACTTACTTCGGCCCTCCAATAGTCTGAGGGTCAGAGCCCCTGGCTGAAAAAGATTGCCTACCCCTGCTCTAAAGACAATTCCTCTTCACTTGTTAGCAAATGATTCCTTGAAAGACCACTCCCACATTTCTTCCCACATTACCTCTGTGTCAAACTTTAAAAGATATGGGAGTAGGTAATGGGTTTGTGAGGACTCCTACCATAAATAATAATAATAATAATTATTATTATTTTATTATTATTATTATTATTATTATTATTATTATTATTATTATTATTATTATTATTATTAGAACACTGAATGTTATTGGAATAGAATCATAGAATCTTAGAGGCGGAAGAGAATATATCCCCTGCTCACAATCTGACTAATGCAAAAAGAAGTGGCAGAGACATTTCGACATTTCTACTAATTTTTCTGGGAGATTCTGAAACTGAACAGAAGATTCACTTGTATACTCTTTTCTGACGTGCAGAATTTACACAGTAATGAGGCTGTTGCCCTAAGACATGCTTTGGCTTTAAGTGGACAGTGACATACTCATTGGACAAACCATTTTTAGCAAATGTTTTTCTCGAGTGTACAGCATTTGTCTACACCAAATAGGTACCAATCAAATGTATTGAGAAATCAGAGTAAGAGTTTCCCCGCAAAGACAGATGACCCAGGGGTGCACTCTCAGGTGGTGGTTTGTTTTTGCTACCTCCATGTTGTTTCAGTCACTTACCCTCCTGCTTGCATCATATACAGGTTCACAACCTTAACAGAACCCCCATTCCAAAAAAGCCTTGGGCCATTTTGCACTTTAAGGCAGAAAATCCTACTAATTTCCTCTCAATAAAATAAAATAGCTGCTATGTTATGCTTCTTCCAGATATGCAGTTTCAACGTACTGTTTTGCTGTTGCTAAGGCTGACTATGCCTCTTTCTTTGTTGTACCTGTTGTTTTCACCTGGCATCTTGGGATACAGATGATTTTTGGTGGGGTGGGTGAGAAACGTAGGTGAAGCAAGAATGGCTCCATATGTATGAGAGTAAACATGGCTCCTTCCAGTTTATTTAGAATCACTGGATTTGAATGTTTTGTTTCAGGCTCTGTATTTCAGGGATCTTGCCAAGTTGGAAAACTTTCAGAGAATGGCTTAAGATGCTAAAGTGTCTGGAAGACAAATCCCATGAGGAATGGACAGAAGGAGCTATGTATCTTTAGCCTAGAGCAGGGGAATGAATAAAGGGAAATACAGTGAAACTGATCTGTGTGCTAAAATATTTCAAAGGAACCTTGGCAGATGAAGGAAAACAGTTGCTCTCCCTATCCACAGAGGAAACAGTGAGCAGACTGCCTTTAGTCCTTGTGTGTGGTCAAATACAACATATGAACCAGGGATCATAGCTATGGCAAGCAGCAGGTTTCACTACTGCAGCAGCATCTTTTTCAAAAGTGCTTCAGACCGGTAGATCCCATTCTGAATGAATCATACAGTAAAACTGCCCATGCAGATTGTGCACACAGGAACTGTTCTGATTGCTTTGTATGTATAAAATAGTTTTTAAAAATCACTATTAAATTGGAAGATAGGAAATTAATAAGAAATCTTTTATGGACAAAAAGTTGGGAAGAAGGTTAACAGAAGAAGATTAATATGTCATATATTGTAAGACTTATTATTAGACTTACTCTTCCCTGTATGCGAATTTGATTCTGAATACAAGCAATAATCAGTATTAACATAATTTAGGTCCAAAGTGCACACAGAAAACATATTTGAAAGGCATAGTTTGGCATATCAGATACTGGCAGAATCATATACAAATACTTTTTCATTCTGTAGTGAAGCTAACAGTTCAAGGTATTGCAGTATATACCGGTATATGTTGATTACTCTGAAGAAAGGCATGTTAATGTTAGTGGCATATACTTGCTGCTTTTGGTTGCAGGGTTAGGCTGATTAATTGGTTAGTTTCAAAAATTTAGATTGAAGGTGCTCCTTACTAATTGAAAATAATAATAATAATAATAATAATAATAATAATAAAAACAACTCAAGAGAAATTTAAATGACAGAACAATTTTTGGAAAAGGCATTTTTTCCTTCATCAAAAACCAAGGAAAGTGTGTGTCCTCTCCTTCAAAAGTATTGTTCCAGTCATAAGTATATTATGCCCCAGTATGATTAACCTCATAAATACAAATAATTCATTAAGATTTCTTTCTTTTCTTTATCTGTTGTTACCTTTATTTCCAGTCTTTTCTCCAATGATCTCAAGCTTTAACATTGGATGGACACCTGGTGGGCTGACAAGTGTGTTGAACTCCAGTTCCTGTTGTCTCTGACTCATTACAATGCTGGCTGGAACTAATGAACATCAAAGTCTAAATATCATATTCTTGGTTCTCTGGATTAGGAATATGCCAGATACCCATGTGCTCCCTATTCCCATTCCCTTTCCCACCCTTCCTTTGTTCTCCTTGGCTGAATCCACACCAGCAAAATAATCCCAATCGAGTGTACAGTATTTTGCCCAAATTTCACCCTGTTTATGCCACACTGACTCCTAAAAATCCAGGGTCAAATTGTATTGATGGCCAAACATTTTCTCCAGCCAAATTCAAATTGGAACAAAAGGGCATTTCTTCCCATGTTTTTCCTCCTTCCCAGCATGCATAAACCTATTAACCAATAATCTTTCTTGGTTTTCTGTCAGTCTTACCACTCACCTTGCAATCTCACTGATAGCTTCCCCCTTCACACCCCGGGAGTAAACAAGGGAACTTTAAATGTCTCCCAACACAGGAGAAAGGAGAAGGAGAAAGAAATTTTTTTTGAATGTTTCTTCCTTCACTTCCCTTTCTACAAATTGAATTAAGATTGGTGTCTACAGAACAAGCTCCTTCTTGGTTTGGTTGGTGCTGATTCTCTTATCCCCCTCTGCTGTCTGCCTCCATGTGCTTCTGGTGACCAGGACTTTTCAGAAGCAGGGAAGGCAACCCATGGACTTGGATGTGAGATGGAAACAAACTTTGGATTTGAATGCTGAGTAAAGTTCTCTTTTTTGCTTTCTGTTGGCTCGATTTATTAACATCTGCATGCACATAAACGTGGATCCACTGAAAAACAGCAAAAAAATATGGCAAAATGCTTACAGGATACAGGATGCCACCCACTAATCTGCCCCCTCCCCAGCTAATCAATCAGTGCTACACTAATCCAGCAGAACACATGTTGCAAAAAAAAATCTGGAAAAAACATTTTTTCTTCGAAACTACAAAGCAAAAAGTGAGTTTTTCTAAACCACATTAAAGCCTAAACACATTCACTATGAAAACAGGTTTTTTTTTTTTTTTTTGCTAGTGTGGATCTAATCGTAGTTTACTACCAGACTTCCTTGTTTACTCATCTTTAGGAGATCATTGCTTGGCTTTTAAAATCAGTTTACCTTTATCTAGCTTAATCTTAATTCGGGCAACATCCTGATTTTATCAGACCTTTTTGCTGCTGAATTTGCCACCTGAATACAGCCTGAGTCCATCCTTGCTTCTAGAGCCGCTCCTTTTAGCCATTTTATTAATCCAGAAAACTCCCAGATCTGAAAAGAGCTGCAAGGAGCGCTCCTGGAAGGAGGGATGGACCCAGGCTGTATTTGGGCGGCAAATTTGGCTGCCAAAAAGTCTGATAAGATCAGGATGCTGTCCGAATTAAGATTAAACTGGATAGAGGTAAACCGATTTAAAAAGCCAAGTGATAATCTCCTTAGTTTAGTGTGTTTTCTGAATTACTGTAGTTTGAATATTGCTTTGAAACTGGGTTTGTAAACTAGGACTGCATTGCTAGTGTCTAAGCCTGACTTTCAGGAAGAATTTTTTAACCACTGGCTTAGACAATAGAGGAAGATGCAGTTTTAACAAGACAGGAAGATTTGCATGCATGAAATCAGGTATATGAGAAGAGGAGAAAAGAACAAGGGCGAATGGTTACACAGCTCGTTCCTGATCCCCAAAATTGTAACTTATTGGCCTGGAATTTGATTTCTGAACCATTCATTGAAAATGATGGAGGATGGTGGGTAACCCAAAGTTTGCTGCAAGTTGATATAGTTGTACAAAATGGAGTCTAGAATGATAATGACAGTTTTTTCATGTTTATTCAGTTTCAAACAACATGAAAGAAATGTCTACCTTTTCAGACTCTCCCTCCCCCCATGTGTAAAGATAGTACTAAGGACTTCATTGATACCATGGAGAGAGAGTATAAACATTTGTGTTCCTGTTTTTTCATAGTTTTTAATTTGCTGTAATCTCTCTAGGGACTATAGAAATGTAATTGACAGTGCAATCGTATGCACATCTACTCTGAAATCTCAATAAAATGGACATTACTCTCAGGTAAAAAGGTGTAAGATTTCAACCCAAAGCTCTTCAGAATAATAGGCTGTTTATTCAGTTTATGTTTACTTACTTATTGCTAAAATCAAATAAAAGTATTTATGACTGCATCTGAAGCTTCAAAATTTTAGTATACCTTAGTGGACCTTAGGCTGTAGTTGACCTTGTAGTAACAAGAAACAGCTTACTGTTAACATCTCATACACTGGATAAATTGACATAAAATATAAAAATACCCAGTGTTAAAATCTAAAGTTAAAAGGCCGTCAGGTTGATGGTCGATTTGCCAGGCTTTGTCCTTCATATCATCTTATTTTATTCTTAGAAAAGACATATGGAATATGCAGATTGCCATTCTGTATTGCTTGTCGCATCTTTCCTTAATGTGGTATGTAGGGAATATAGAAATCTAGTATTATTTACATTTGTTTTTGTTTCTGTAGGGTAAATTGATTTATCATTTCACCGGTTAATTGTATATATCTGTTTATGACCCTTCCTCACCATAGAAGATTTGCAGTTTATTCCTTCCAACCACCCCTCACCCGCAGTATGTGGATTCTTGAGATGAATTGTTCATCCTACTTTTTGAGAATAATGTTCTTGCAAATGGGGGTGGAGAAGTGCCATTTTCACTCAACATATAATCAGATTAAGTTTCAGTAGCTGTCAACATTAGTTACACTGGAATTGTATTCCTCGATCCGCCTGTTCGTTAAAAGGACTTAACTCAATAGGCATTCCTGAAAGCTTTATCTTTACCATTTTTGAAATGGTCCCCCTAAAGTGTTTTCACAACCTCTGAAATGGATGCTTAATGTGGCGATTACTTTTCTAATGCCCAGTACGCTGATTATGTTTCCCCCCCAGTATAAAAAATATAGCTACAGTGATTTCATTAAGTCATTCCTTTTATGGAATGAGCTTCACGGGGGTGCTGTCAGTTCATTTCTCTGCATGGATAGATATTTGATTCTCCCACTTGGCAATGGCATCTGCAGCTTTGCTTGTAATTTTGTATACTTTATGAAACTCTCTCTGGCATCTCCTTCCTTGATTTTGAATATAAAGCAGATGTGTTACTCTAACATAGCCCTCCCTACCCCTTCCCCCCAGTCCCTGATCAAATCTTGGTTTGACCTTTTACTTGAGGACTTGCAGTTTCTGAAAGAAGCTATTTTCCAGGCAGCTTTACTTTTTATCCTCCCCTGTATCCACAAACATTATAGTACAGACTTAAACAGTGTATAACAATAGAAAATAATTAATCCAAGAAGAATCTTGGAGATATGATAGTAATGTCTGAAAAGCTGGAATTCCTGAAGGGAATCTTGGTGCATTACTGTCAAGTTTTGACCACAGGGAAATCCATTGAAGTCTTCATTACAATGGATTGATCCCTGCAGAGATTCCTGGGGATGTGTGTGTTTTGGGGATGGAGGGAGTCTCAGAAAACTAGGAGAATGTCTTCTGGGAGAGAGAAACTGTTAGATTTACTCATTACAGTTCTGATCGTACACATTCATACTGTGGTCATAGACGACTACAATGGCCACTGCATTAGATTGGCAGATAGTCAACGTCTTTGTGCTCTTTGAAGGGTTTGCGTATTTTTGGTATGGAATGAAGGAGCCAACATTATTTCCAGGTTTCCCTGTTTCTGTTATTCTATTATTTCTGTTTCTGTTATTACGCAGTTAGCCTTATAATATTTAGGTTACATTAGTATAGAGAGATGTGTGAAGTGCATGCAGTACCTCAGTTGGAATATGAAAACTAATCTTCAGCAGCAAAATGCTAGCGTGAGGGAAGAAGCAGCAAGCATATCTTTTAATAACATTTCTGTTTTTGTTTCATCTCTCTGAAGAGTGCTTGGGTAACATAACTGTTCGTTTTAAAATTTTGGCCCACGGATTTATATGAAACAAAAAAATTAATTGAAGCTGCTTAGATTGTAATGTTAGATGCGAAGAGGTCTTTTACCAAACCAGCAGAAATGAATGTTATTGAGGACACTAGTTAGAAGTTGTTGTTGTTGTTGTTGTGTGCCTTCAAGAATTTTCTGACTTATGGAGACTCTCATGGGGGTTTCCTGGCAAGATATAAGAGGTTTGCCATTGCCTTTACCTGAGGCTGAGAGCATGTGACTTGCTCAAGGTCACCCAGTGATTTTCATGGCCAAACTGGGAATTGAATCCTAATCTCTATAGTTGTAGTTCAACTCTCACATCACTGTAACATGCTGGCTTAAGATAAATTTAGTTTGAGTATTAGCTGTTTATTCCATATTGTTCCCAAATATTTAGAACAAAACAAGTAAGATTACATATTTGCATTTTTGACTGTGAAATTTGCTCAGAGCTTCATAAGTCTCTTAAATGCAAACATTTTCATTTAATTTGATCCTATTATTCATTGAAATATTCAAAAAATAACCTATTGTTTTTGCTTAGTTCGATGTTGGAAAAGTACTTGCTACACTGCTTGTTACTTTTCTGTGGCTTTCACTAAATTTTTTGAGAGAGAAAAACCCCCAGAGAGAATGACATAAAACTTGAAAAATTCCTGATACGATGCCTGTAAAAGTATGTTTAAAATTGGATATTTAAGTTGGCTACACAGTGGGAACCCCTACCCTCAAAACTAGGTACATGTGGTTACATTACCTTTAATTCATTACTTCCAGACTGCCTGTGCTCCACCAGCTCAACTATTTTTGGCAGGTATATCTTTCTCATATTGTTCCTTCAAGAGTCTATATCTTTTTGCCCTTACATGTATCACTGATTCTCAGAATATCTGGTGCCACCACCTTTTCTTCAAAGCCCACTTTTCCATAAAGCCACTGCCCTACTCTAACCAAGCCTAAGAAAATGTGAACACAGCATTTTCATACTTCCCTTCCTTTCATTTAAATTTTCCTCTGTTTTGTGTCAATGTGTTTAATCACACTCCTTAGACAGAAATATGTCCCCTTGTGCATTGTGAAGTGCAGGGGTAGGCAACCTAAGGTCCGGGGGCCGGATGCGGCCCCCTGAAGCCTTTGGACCGGCCCCAAGCCGGTCCTGCCGCCGCCACCCGCCCGCCGTGATGATATTGATTATTGTTGTTATTACTTGTTCTTGGGGTTTTCTTGGCAAAATCTCCACAGGGGTTTTGCCATGGCTTTTCTGGGGCTGAGAGAGAGTGCATGCATATTTTTTTAATTTTTTAAATTTTTTTTAAAAAAAATATTTATTTATTTATTTATTTATTTATTTATTTATTTATTTATTTATTTTTGGTGCTTCGGCCCCCCAATTGTCTGAGGGACAGCAACCTGGCCCCCAGCTCAAAAAGGTTGCCTACTCCTGGTGAAGTGCCATGCACTTTGGTGGCGCAGTGTAAAGAAGTACAGAAATAACATTTAAAGATCATTGACTGTTGACATTCTTCTTCATATGCTGTGAGCTCCTGGACCTGCTACCAAAGTTGGCAGGCTACCTGCCCTCTCCTCCAAATGTCCATTTGTTATGAGCATCTGCTGTGAAGAACCCTTGGTGTAAATCATTAAAGTCTGTCAGTATACAAGATTTTGTACAGATCCCTTAATGGAAGAATTTAATTCTCCTCTTTATAGGGAGCAGCAATTTCTTTAATACTTCTCATTTTCTTTATTACTACTCACTGGCTGCCTTTAGACTTTGAAGCTTCTTCCCTAGGGAGGCTAGAATAGGCCCCTCTTTGCTGTCCTTTCATTGGCAGGCAATGGCTTTTATTTTTCATACAGCCTTTTAGAAATGAAGACTTGGAAAGGGCTTGTAAGAGGGTGTTGTATTGTTTTAGACTGCTTTTTATCCTTAACGAGTGTCTGTTTTATATTTCTATTGTTAATAGTTTGATTCTATTTTAATACTGACATTTTTCTATATATTTAACTATATTGTAACCATATTAATTTGCAAGCTGTCCTGAGTCCACATCTTGGGGAAAAGGTGTGGCATCAATAAAGATACTACAACTATGAAGGGTATTTTTAAACCACAAGTACTGTAATAATTGAATCAAGAATTTTAAAAGGTGTGTGTTACATGTTGTCCATGTCCTGCTCTCTCCAATTCTTTGAATAGGAGACATCCATCTAGATCCCAAAGTGGTTTTATATATTTCAAAGATGTTTTTGCCATGTGGGCTGTTGTTTAAATGCACATGCACACGCACACTGTTGTTCAAGAAATACTACTGTTTCTTGGATGCATATTATTAACTATGTGGCATATTCATTTCTGACCATGTAATACGATCTGCTGGTTAAGTGAATATATCCTGTTATATTGAATGAAGAATCTGATATTTCCTTGTTTAAAATCAGTTGAGTTAATAAATGGTACTAGTATCATTTGACATCTAATAATGCATTGTCTAGTCTAGAGGCACATTTCAAGTCTCCAATTTGTTATTTTTCTTGAATTCCATCATTATAGCGCTCTGGAGGCTCATATTGAAAGCAAACTGCTTCAGCTTTGCCTTACTAAGCAATAATTCTAAGTCAAATAGGTACATGCATTGGCAGAAGTTTTGTTAGATTAAAAAAATTACTTTATTAAATGACATCAGATTCCCTTTAAAAACTAAAAAAATATGTTTTTTGAGAATCATATAATACGAGGGCAACAACATTCATGGGGATATCTGTAACAATGGAATAATTAGTCTATTTGTCTATAGTGGCCAGGTAATGAGTTATAAGTTATGTTTTTTAAATATGGCGCAATTTGTCAAGGATGGATGTAGATCCCTTCAGCTGCTAATGCGGTGTTGCAGGTAGGGTGGTTTTGCATGCTTATACTCTGGTGAAGAAGGCTATCATTAATCCGGCCTTGGTGTTCTATGCAAGTTTTGGGCAGATTTTCCTGTACTTCAGTAGTTTTGTGCACTTGGAGTAAACTTTGCTGGGGTATAATTTTCTTGAATCTCTTAATATTTATGATGTGTTGTTCAAGGTGGAATTTTAATTTATTTATTGAATTTATATCCCACCTTTCTTCTGAGATGGGATCCAAGGCAGCTTACAGAAATTTAAAACAAGATTAAATTAAAATCGTATTTTTCAAAGGCTAAAAAGAATTAAATAACAATATTATTAAAACCATATTTAAAGCAATTAAAACACATTGAAAGCATAATTACTGATAAAAGACTTACAAAATAAAATAGAATGAAATAGAACAGAAACTGTTTTCAAAGATTACTCTTGTGCCTTTCCCTAGCTTTCAAAAGCAGGGAAAACTTTTCTAGTTTTTAATGGGAATGCTGATGAAATGTTGGTCTCAACCAGAATTTTCATAGATTGACGTCCTCTGCCTCATGGTATTGTGGTAACTTGGTGTTTTGGTTCAGTCCTGAGACCCAATTTTTATACTAAAAGTGTCTCATTCATCAAGCTTCAGTTTTCATAAGAGCATAATTATGAATCACCATGGCTATTAACTGGATTGTGTTTCTTACATTTTCGTGTCATAAAAACAGGACCTTAGCTGACTTTTTTCCTCTAGCCAGGGCCAATTTCAAGCTATGATGTATTTGCCAGACATGTGATAATAATTTATTGAAGGAGTTTCACAGTTATTTCTCAAGCAAGGTCCAAAACCATGTGATAACAACAACTTTGCTATAGCTGAACAGGCCTAAATTTTGCTATCTTAACACATTTACCGGTGGGGTGGGGAGTAGGGAGGAATGCAAGTGGCATGAAACACATTTGATCCTATGTAGATTTTGTTCAGTTAAGAAATATACCTTTTTTGTCTTTAGTACATTGCATACCTGATGCACAATTATAATTCTAAAATGTGTAGTTGTAGGAGATTATCACATTGACCTAAAATCCTACTGCTCCCCAACATGATACAGTCGGGTTGTGCGTTGCTACCGGGTATTAGTGCAGTTAAGGTGTCGCCACTGCCGCCAGGCAAGTGCAACCCTGCTGCATCCTGGGTACCAGGCGCACTTTAGAGGCTGCTTTTCCAAAACGGCAAGCTCCCGGCTTAGGAAAAGTGGCTTCTGAAGCGCGCCTGGGACACGGGATGCAGCTGGTTGCACTCACCCAGCGGCAGTGGTGATTTGCATGCAATAATACCTGGTAGGAACCCACAACCTGACTGTATCCTGTTAGGAAGCGGTCGGAATTTACGTCAATGCAATAATCTCTGTAGACAGTAGAATATCACTAAGGAACCAATTGAGTTCAATGCTGTTTTAGATCCTGATATTAATTTCTGGTCCACTATAATACACGGGGATATACTATACATGCACCATGACTTTGGCTGTGCTCTGTTAATGGCACCATTTGTTTCTCTTCCAGGTTGTTTGCATTCGCTCTACATGGAATGCACTTTCACCAAAATTGAGTTGTGACACTCGACCACTTATTTTAAAAACACTGAGTGAACTGTTTTCCCTTGTCCCATCATTAATGGTGAATTCAAACGAGTATGAGGTATGTGTCTTGGCTAAGGAGTGCTCAGGGATTTTTTAAAAACACTGTCCATATTTTAAAGCAAACTGACCAGATTCACACTTTCTGAACTAATGCATAGATTGGAATACATTTATTCAACTTTTCCAAATTTTGCCAATAAGTTCATGGATTTTTTAAAAATGCACAAAATCTGTGTTTTACAGCTAAAACTTATAAAATATGTTTGGGAAAAGGGAGGTCAAATATAATGAATACATTTCTACACCCCTCCCCACACATTGTAGACGGATGGGGCAATAATAAAATGGACTGAAATTGACTCATGATGAAGTGAGCTCTTGTCACTAGTCCCTGATTTTGCCAACCAAGCAGTTTGAAAGCATATAAAAGTGTAAGTAGATAAATAGGTATCACTTTGGTGAGAAGATAACACCATTCCCTGCACCTCGGTATTCAGTCATGCTAGCCACATGACAATGGAGTCATCTTTAATAATAATAATAATAATAATAATAATAATAATATGTATTTATACCCCGCCCCTCTGTTAAAACAATCGGGGCGGCTTACAACAATTAAAATTACAGCAAATATAAACCAAACCCCAGGACCCTACCCTCCCCCCATTATAAAGGTATTAAACTACACATATTAAAATTTAACAAAATCTCAAGAAAATTTTGTTAAAATAATTAAAACAATTAAACAGACAAATACAAGCCGCGAGCAAGCAAGAGCAGAAAGAGGTAAGGAGACACTGCTCCTGAGGCTGGGATCTAATTAAGAACCTAATCAGGAAAGGCCTGACAGAAGAGATCCTTCTTCACAGCTTTTTTAAAGCTGCTTAAGTTTGTAATCTGACGGATCTCGTCCGGCAGGCCATTCCATAATTGGGGCGGTTACTGAAAATGCCCTCTGGGAGGTTGCCGACAGCCTAAATTTTAATGGCTGGAACAAATTCCCCTCAGAGGACCGGAGTGCTCAGGGAGGATTATATGGGAGGAGGCGGTCCCAAAGATAGGATGGACCCAAGCCATTTAGGGCTTTAAAGGTGATAACCAACACCTTATACTGGGCCTGGAAACTAATAGGCAGCCAGTGGAGAGATTTTAATACTGGAGTTACGTGGTCTTTCCTAGATGTTCCGGAAACCACTCTGGCTGCCATATTTTGTACTAATTGAAGTTTCCAGACCAAGCACTAGGATAGCCCCATGTAGAGCGCATTACAGAAAATCAGACGTGAGATTACCAGCGTGTGCACCACAGTCTCAAGGTCCCTTACTTCCAGGAAAGTGCGCAGCTGGTGTATTAGCCGAAGCTGATAAGAGGCACTCCTGACTGTTGCATTACCTGATTAGTCATCAGGAAGGACGGGTCAAAAAAAAAAAAAAAAAAAAGGAACGACGGATCAAGGTGTACCCCCCAGACTGCGAACACAGTCCTTTACGGAGAGTGTGACCCCCGCCCAGGACTGGAGGTTGCAACCCAATTCCTGGTTTCGGGGCCGCTACTGTTAGCACCTCTATTTTGTCTGGATTCACTCTCAATCTGTTTTTCCTCATCCAGCCCATTACTGCCTTAAGACATTCATTGAGAGGAGAGACACCATTGGGAGTCGAGGCCGATGATTGAGACATGGAGAAATAGATCTAGGTGCCATCAGCGTTCTGATAACACCCACCCCCATGACTCTGGATAATCTCACCCAGTGGCTTCATATAAATGTTAAAGAGCATCGGGGATAGGATGGTGCCTTGAGGGACACCACACGCAAGCTCCCTTTTAGCGGAGCAACTATCCCCGAGCAGCACCCTCTGGGATCTGCCCGAGAGGAAGGAACGGAGCCACTGCAATGCTGGCTCCCTGGACTTAGTAACAGATATGAATACCACCTCCTACATGACTTGACAATTACATCAAAGGGGAAACCTTTACTTTATTAGGGAAAAGGTGGGATATATATAAAAATAAAACCACAGTCATATCATCATCATCATCATCATCATCATCATCATTGTCTTTTTTTGACTGGACTTTTTGCTGACTTGTGTGGCATTAATGTGTTGAGTTGAAATGGCAATACATTTCACTAAATTTATTATTATGCTGATGATGTTACAGATATGAAAAACTGGATGGTTTACATTGTAAGCTTTTATATTTTTACACAGAAATAAGTTCCATAGAGTTCAGTGGGACTTCTTTTCAGGGAAGGATTATAGGGTTGAAGCCTTATTGCCATATGCTTTTGGTGACTTTCAGTGGTGGCACTTCGGCAGCTGGATGAAAAATCACTGTTGCTCATTTCTGTTTTTCTCTTTGTATCAAGCAATCACCACATACTTAACACAATTATTCTACTTTCTCATTTCAGTGAGAATAATGTCTTAATAAATTACTTGTATGACTTTAACAGGACAAAGACAGTTAAGTCTCTTAGTGTCGTTGAGACTACAACGATGTAAATGGTCTATGAATTTCATCTTTAGGAGCACTAAAAGGTCAATTTTCTTCCTGATGCTGAAATGGCACTTCTGTGTATTTCTATTGTATGTCATTGAATATTGGTTCTTGAGTGTAATTTTTGACCTTTCATATCCCTCTATTAGTATACTAAAGTCCACTGGTCTGCCATTTGAGCCCAGTTAAATTGTCTGTACCATTCCAGTTACTGCAAATTGAGTTCCAAAGCCCCTTGGAGATATCCGATCCTTACCCTCATTCTGAAGAAACTATTAATCCATAAATGCCTATTTGCTTTCTTCTCCAAGAAATGTAGAATAGGCTGAGGTATTCTTTACTTGGATTTTCAGTCCTATTGTGTTGGTTAAAAAAAAGAAGACACATATTCTTAATTTCTTTCTTGATCTCCTTTTCTCCCAAATTTTACAGAAATTTAAAGCTCAAGTTGTCAGCTTCCTGTGGAACCACACACAGAACAAGGTGAGGAAATAACAACTGTGTGGTTTGGCCAAGTGTTGCTTAGATTGGATATTACTGATGCCATGAGAGTTTGCAATGCCTCTTTGGGCATTGGCTTTGGCACGCTGTAGCAAGAACATCCCAGTTGTTTGGGGAAGAGATTCATCCAAGACTACTTGAGCCAAATTTCAATGGGTCCAGAATCTGTGGCCAGAATGCTGATCAGGGCCATTTAGAGGGACCATACAATTCCCTTGTTGAAACAACTTCGCTGGCTACCTGCTCATTTCTGGACCCAATTTAAAGTGCTGGCTATTACCTATAAAGCCCTATATGGTCCAGATTATTTGAAGAGCCATATTTCCCCATGTGAACCAGAACACTAAGATCTTCAGTGGAAGGCTTTCTCTCTGTCCCACCACCATCCCAGGCTCTTTTGGTGAGGACATGAGAGAGACTTCTTGGTGGCTGCCCCACACTTTGGAACTCACTTCTGTGAGAAGCTAGGCTGACCCCACAATGCTTTTCATTGGCAAGCTAAGACATTCTTAGTTAAGAAGACATTCCACATATAATTATACCAGGGTGGCTTTTATGGAATATGAGTGTTTTAGTTATGTCTTTTAACTTTTGTATATTTTTCATGTAATTTTATAATGTTTTTAGATGATTTTTGTTGTTTTGAATTTTATTGTGATGTTTTTAAAATGTTTTTTGTCTGTGAGCTACCTTGTATCCCTTCTGGGAGAAAGGCAACATACAAATAAAATAAAATATATTTATGAATTGTTTCCTTACGTGCAACATTATTCCTTACATGTACTATCTGCTGTGCATCCACAAAGATCAGGGAAGCCTAACAGTTGGGAATAATTGCTTCTGTCTGCTGTTTTTCTTGAATTTAAGTGTATAGGCTATAGACCCTCACCTTGCCTCACATGCCACAGCTTGTCTCACATGCCACAGCTAACCTTTTCTGTAACAGTGATATTTTCCTTCTTTAGGATCCTGTTGTAGCCATTGCTGCATACAAATCTCTCTCTGAATTTGGTTCAGAAGAACATACCATCCTTCATCTTCCTGAACAGGTAAACCTTGCTCCTTTTAAACATGGATGTTGAGTTAGTCAGGGGGGAAAAACAGAGAAAAGGAAATGGGAAGGATGATGTGGAAACAGACGTCCTATATGGAGAGTCAGTCACTCAGGCATTTTATGGAAAACAGAGCTGCTCTTGCAGGGCTGGTCCCTGTGTGGTAAATCCAAATTACTAGTCCTACAGTCTTCCACATGTGGAAGGGATAAAGCCTGAAGCAGGCTAACTGCTCAAAACGCAGTTTAGATCTCTCAAATGTCTAAGGTTCCTCTCCACACCCCATGTTGCAGGGAACATATACAAGTACAGCACACTCCCTGCTTCAGGACTTCCTGGCCTGTGTATGGAAAGCATTGAGGCCAAGGCCATTGGAGATGCGATAGAAGGGATGTAGCTAACTAGTGAAAGTGTTCAGATGCCCACTTCTGGTTTTTATTTTGGGGGCTTTAGGAGAGAGTCTGGCACAGTTTGTTTCAAACAAAAGCTGTTGATGCTGGAGGCTTCTTAAATGGAAAATCTGTTGTTGTTTTTAAATGGTATGGGTAAGGAAGGCTCCATGGGGCCAACAAGGGAGCATTTTCCCCATCCCTAGATAATGCTCTTGCTCAGAATTTACCATTTTATTTTTCATAAATGTCCAAGTCTTTCAGTTCATACTGAACTCTTGAGTCAAAAGACTTTCTGTGCAATTTGTTTTGGAAACACTGTGGATATTGATGAAGACAATGGTCTGTATACTGATCCAGGCATATATTTCTCCTCCAAAACTTGTATTTCTTCATGTAGAGAATTTCTTGCCCTAGGTAAATGTGCTTTGCAGTTTATATGGAGTCTGTATGCATTTTTCATGGCTATTCTGTTTTTACAGGCAAGGCCAGAAAAGGACCAACAGGAAGAGGAAGTCATAAATGAAGAGGAAGATGAGGAAGAAGAAATAGATCTCTCTGTTCCTGGTGCCTCATATATCAAACTATTATTGCTCACTCCTCCTCTTGTTTTGCCAGGTATGTTGCATTAAGAATTTCTAGTCAGGCCTTTTTACATCATTAGTTCACTTGCAAATAATTCCTTAAAACTTCTGCCAAGTGAGCCTTCCAAACCTAATGCTATCAGGGCAACTTAAGTTGTACTTAGTAACAGGGTAGTGAAGTGTTTAGAGATTTGGTGTGAGACTAGAGAGATCTAGGTTCAAGTGTTTGATAAACTGTGAAGCTCACTTATGTAATGTTGGGTTATTCACCATCTCTCAGCCTAGTCTATCCCACAGACTTATTGTGAAGATAAAGTGGAAGGAAAGCCATCAGCCCATTTGAGGAAAACAGGGGATATAAATAAAATAATTAACTAAAGAAGCAATCACATTAGATCAGTGGTTCTTAACTGGTGATCAACGTACCCCCACGGGACCGCAGTGTTCTTACAGAGGGGTCATAAAGTCTTGAAGATTGCTCAGACCACATTCTCTGTGCGGCAAAGCAGCCGCATGACAAGACACAAGGCAAAGGATGGCTGGCTTTACCTGCGTGTTTCTGCTCCGGAAGAAGCAGAAGAAAAGTCTTCCTTCCCCTTCACCTCCTCTAAGGGAAGATTTAATGGGTAGTGTAATTGTTAATGGTCCAGTGTTCAGGTATTATTGTTATTAGGCTTTTAAATCTTGAGTTAAGTCTTGGGGGTCCTCAGCACCAAAGGATATTTAAAGGGTGTCCCTGGTAAAGAAGAGGTTAAGAACCACTGAATTAGATCATTGATGCTGTGGACAAATCAGGGGTTGGAGAACTGATGTTTCCAGGCTCTGGGGCAATTGGAAAGGAGAGTAGCCACCACCTTTGTTCCACATACATGTATCTTACTTGCTTGAACAGATTGCCAGAATGGAGACCTTGATCCAGTCTAGTACACTTCATTTTCAGTAAATGACTGGTACTGGGATTTTCTGAACTTAACAGGACCATAAATTGCTGGTACCATTAGACAAATTTTGCTTTCTGTTCTTTGTATAACTGTGTGTGTGTGTGTCTCAACATTTATTTGTCATTCTGAAAAAAAAAATGCAGCAGAAATATTAAATATAATAAACTTGGGCAAAATATTTCAAAAGTATATTGTCCAAAATGCTACTAGGACGCTTTTCTTTTTTTCCTTTTAAATTATTCAGCACCTTAGCTTAAAAAAGGGTCATAACACCCAGTTTGGGGTTACTAAGCTGTGTGAATTGTCCCGCATGTGTAACACAGAGTTTGGAAAAGCACTGTTTCTCCTACTTCAGGGAACCAGAAGACCATATAAGGCAAATGCATTTTATCCTGTGTTGATGAAAACCTGTCATATAAATAACCAGAATATGTAATGCAGAATATGCAGTGCAAACATAGTTTTGTGGTTGTAATATATAAATTTATATGGCTGATCTGGCATTTATGCTTATGGAAAGACTCCACAGATCCTGTACACACATATTGGGCCTTTAAAAAAGAAAAGAAAAGAAAAACCCTTGGTCAGAGAAATGAGAAAACGTAAGATGTAAAAAGGCAAAAATGTTCCAGAGTCAGATGGATTCAGTGATACTTCGTTTAATCCTAGCTTAGAATAATGCTGTGAATGGTCTTGTATTACATGCTTACCCAGAGCTTGGGAAAGTTACTTTTTTGGTATACAGTTTCTAGAATCCTTCAGACAGCTTAGCCACTTATCAGGCTGCTGATGGTGGTGGAACTCTGGTAGTCTAAAAAAGGTAACATTTCCAAGCTTGATGCTTTCTCCATTCCTCAGAAAACAGCATTGAAACAGTTTCATATTGCACCTTTGGAATAAAACAAAACATTGACAACCAATAAACTGTCACAACTAACAAATACTGAATTGTTGGACCCAAGTATTAGACTGTGGACCTTCTCCTAGAAGGATTTGCTGTCTGAGTTATTCCAGTTAACTTTTAGAAGTGGAAAAACATTATGATAATTCTTTACCGTGTCAGTGGGTGAGTTTGACTAAAGTATAAAGGCCCTATGTCTAGAGTACTGGATCAGTGTTTCTCGTTGTATTTGCTGAATTTCCAATATCCATTTTGGGAGCTCAGAGGTTGTTTTTATTTTACATGGTCAGAAACTGCAATTGTCAAGGTGAAGGTCATTTCTGCTTCTTTTTGTTCTGTACTTGTGACCTCAGTCCAGTGATCAAATAAAGGGAGCATTGATCAGCGTATAAAACAGCTCCGGCAGTTTGTTTTTCCTTCTGAGCTGGAACATCTGACACCATTTATTGAAGGTTCCTGAGGTGACATTTTGAGTGGGAGGTGAATGTGGAGTTGTGAAGGCTTGCTTAGGACTTACAGAAACCATGACCTTGGTGCTGTCAAATAAATATGGAGTTACCGGTTATTTCAGCATAACATTCCTAAATAATCGTTGTGGTTCTACATCAATTGGGTAGTTCTGGTTTCCTCACTCAATCACCTTTTGTTTTCTTTCTGTCTCCTCACCCCCTTTCAACCCTTCCTTTCAAGCATTTGAAAAGTTTTCAGCATCATTGGTGAAACAGGAGATGGCCAACATGCCCCGTGGAATATACCATTCTGCACTCCGTGGAAGTGCTGTCCGATCAGACCAAGGGAAGACTGTGTCGGGTGTTCCAAACTTTATGCTAAAAATGTATGAGAGGAATAAGCAGCCAGGGCTGAGGCCTGGCCTTGCAGGTACAATATCTTTAGCAGTGGACAGAAGTAAAGCAATTGTTTATTTGCCATCATTCAACAAAATGTTCTTGGGGCTGCAAACAAGATGAAAAGGAAATTTTTAAAATCGGCAATACAACATGTAAGACAATTATTACAGAGCAGTGGAGGAACAAATTTCCATTATCATCCAAAACAAGGCCATATCTTTGATTCTTAGATTTCCTTTGAGGAGCTTTGTACATGGTTCCCTCACACTTTTATCCACACAACAATTCACAGTTACAAAATGATTTTTAACTATGGGCAAAAAAGGAAATTATCTGAAAAAATAATAAGATCCTTCCTGGGATGGGCATTCTAGAAATGAGGTGTCACCACTGAACAGTTGTGTTTCTTTTAGTCACATATGGGAGCTCCCCACCACGGCATCATCTCCACCTACTGCACTCCAGTCACAACATGTTTCCCTTTGGTCATTGTTGAGCACCACACACCACTGCATTTTGCAAGTGCATGTGACAAGAAAAAGCAAGAGACCAAACTTGCTCAACTTATAATGGCTAGCTTTATTTTTTCGTATACTAGAACTGCATTGTTTACATCCCTATAAATGTGTTTTGAGGGAAGGAGAGTTAGTTGGGCACTGGGTAGAATATACTGTTAGTATGTACGATAGATGTGACACATAGACCTTGAACCCTACTTTTGTGGCTTCATCACTCCCCCAAAGATCCCCCCATCCCACCCCTTTTAAAAACAGTATAATTTTCAGTTTTTGCCTTCAAACTACATAGAAAGCCCTCTCCCCAACTTGTGAAAACAGACAAAAATGCAACCATCCAAACCCTGCATATACCTCAATACTCTATACTATTCCCAAATACCTCTATTTTCCTCTGCTGTCCCAGCAGGATGTCATTTCTTGTCACTGTTTGAGAAGGACTTCAGACTTGCGGGGTGGTAGCATGCAGTGGCTGGGAGGAAACTGACCCCTGGCCCACACACAGTTCCCCACCCCATATTAGTGTATGAGAGGCACTCGGTGATCATAAGACATTCTGGATCCTGACAGATGTTTTGGCTTGTCATTTCTGGTGGCTGTTCTGGCAGGGAGTACTGGTCTTTGTAGGGCAAAACATCTGGTTTATGAAGACTTCCCTATGTACTGGAGACACTTGACTTACTCGAGTGTCAGAACTATATTCCTGATAATGCTGAAAACAGAAATCTTAAAAGTCTGAGAAGTGTTTGGGACCTTAATTTTGCTGAACCTGGTCATTCATCATGGACACTCTGAAAGGGACTCAAAGGACATTGTGGGGTGGAGGATATCTGTAGACAAAGGCTTATGTTGTTTGTGGGCCAGAGAAATTAAAATTCAGCCTTCCTCCCCTTTTACATAGAGACTATTGGATGGAACTCTGACAGTGGTACAAAGTCAGTGATCAATTTAATTTACTCCAATTTATACAATGAAAAGGAATCTGTAAATTGGTGGTTTGCTCCTCCCTTCTCCCTATTAGTACCAAATTCTCAAATTGTTCCCATATCCAATCCTTCAGCTTTCCAAACTTCAATTTTCTCAGCTTTTGCAACAATGTTAAAACACAGCTTTTTGGAATTATTGGTACAGTAATGAACCTATGTATCTTATTTTCCTTTAGCTGGCATGTTACTGAGCTACGATCTTCCAATCCACATGGGCAAGGACGGCAAGCCAATCAGTCGATTCCTAGCCAGTAGGGGACGCAATTTCCACCAGATGTTAACAGCTCTTCTTCATGAGGTAAATATTATTGGGCTTCCTTCCATTGGCACAACCTTTCATTTCTCCAACCTGAGTATACATTTGCTTATTTTAATTAGAGAATGGTAGCTGCAAGCTGTGGGAGGTTGTAATTTACTCTTAATTAAGTAAACTTGCTGTGAGGTACAATTAAGGAGAATGGAACATATAAATACCTCTAATAAAAATGTTCTCTCTGCTGAAATGTTTTCTCTGAAGATTGTCAGTGTAAATCAAAGGTGACATTTTCCCTTCATTTCTTTTTAACAGTTCTGCCTAATCTGGTCACAGTGCTGTCAGATTTGGGCTTGTCTGAAAAACAATTAGAGGATAGAAACTAGGGAGAGTGACCTCTACCTCCTTGTTACTGTAATAATAACACAACATATCTCTTAATTGTTCCCAGCGCCCTGGGATATTACATTGATGTAGCTGATTGTCTGTACGAAGGTTTTGTAAACTAAAGCTTTAATCCTCCTATGAGAAATGAGGCTTGGGGTGGGGGTAGGGGTAGAGGACAGGAGGAAGGAAGGAAAGAGTAAGAAATGTACATCCCATTCATAATTCTGGAATATACTTGAGATATTGTTATCAAATATTTTCATTAAACAGAGCATTTACAGCCATGAAATCAACTGATCTTTGGAAGCTGCAAACTGCAGGAATAAAGGCAGGAAAGCAAGCACAAGTGTGTGGATACCTCTCTTCCAAAGTGTGATGGGGAATGGTTGCATAACATTGGTTTTTTGTGGGTTTTTTCGGATTGTGTGGCCATGTTCTGGAAGAGTTTCTTTCTGACGTTTCGCCAGCATCTATGGCTAGCATCTTCAGAGAAAACTGAAATGGAAAGGCCTGGGTGTATATATCCTGTGAGACCCTGGCTAGGGAGGAGTGGTTCCCAGGTGAACTGTGTGTTGTCTGTGAACCACTCCTCCTGGGAACCACTCCTCCCTATCCAGGGTCTCACAGGATATATACACCCAGGCCTTTCCATTTCAGTTTTCTCTGAAGATGCTAGCCATAGATGCTGGCAAAACATCAGAAAGAAACTCTTCTAGAACATGGCCACACAGCCCGAAAAAACCCACAAAAAACCTATGGATGCCGGCCATGAAAGCCTACGACTTCACGTTGCATAACATTATTGGCAAAGGTGTATAGCTCGAGGAAAGTCATGGTTGCACAGTATAGCTATAAGTGATTTTTGGAAAAATAATTTTTACCTTTTTTGAGATTTGCAAGAGTGAGAGCTACAATAGGAAAGCATGGATATTTCTTCTCTGTTACACAAAGAGTTTCTTAAGTAAATATTTCTGGAAGGAGGCATATTGAAAGCTGTACATATGAAAACTACCTTCAGAATAATAGTTATTGTTCTAGACATTTTTCCTACATCATTTGCTGTTTATTTGTAGCTCAGAGGTGGGGATTGTATGGGTCTCTGGATGTTGTTGAACTGCATTTCCCAAGCTCCCTCACCATTGTCTCTGCTGATTAGGGCTGCTGGGAGGTGCAGTCCAACCACATATTGGAGGGTTGAATGAGTCCTCACTGTTATAGCGCAAAGTTGTCATGTCATGTGTTGGGGAAAAGAGAAGAAATACATTGGCTGCCTTCAGAATGTGCAGTTCAACCTCAGCTTGCTTTAAAATATTCCAAATGCAAAAATCATTGTTCAGGATCCAACAGCAAGTCCATCAGCTGAACCAGGTTCATCAGTAGAACCTGAAGGGGTTAAATCCCCCTCTTCATGTAGCCCCCATGTGCTCTTCATGGAAACCTTTCGCAGCAGCATTTTGGTTATATAAAAGGCAGAAGGAAGACAGGGAGAAGGAAGTGGGGGAAGTCTTGTTAAAGGGGAATGAGGGGCGGGGATCACATGGAGGGAAAGTTACTTCCATTTGGTTTTCCTATTGAAGCTGTTTTCATTGGTGGTATATGACTTGAATACAGCCTAGGCCCATAGTAAGGTTTTTCTGTCCCGATAAAAGACTAAATGAATACTGCAGTTGTAGAAAGTCTTCGAGTATACATAGTAATTTGTGACAAGGGTTTATTTCACTAAAAAAACACAGAATGGACATGTGTGTTTTTGCCTTACATCATATGACAGATATAATGTATATATGTGGTGTTCTTGCACGGAAGGGTAATGGTTATTTGAGAGAGGGATATCCCTAAATAGATGTATTAAATTTACTTTATGGTCAGTAATTGGCAGCTTCTTAGTCAAAGCTGTCTCCCAAGTTAATGCTAAGACAGACAAGAGACAACTGCATGAGCAATTTGTGGTGTGATTCATTTGGGTATAATGTCAGGACCCTCACAGAGCATCTGGAAGGGAAAACAGGAAGAGCTAGGGAGCATCTTGGATGAATCATTCCTAAGAGGTAAAGGTATAAATGGTTCAGGTTCCCAGATCTGGGTTAGAAAATGGCAGTGAATATTCAATAGTGGCCAAAGTATTATAAGCCAGCCAGTCAATCTGCTGCTGCTGGGAGTTGGCAAATCCATTTTGGCTTATACTCTTGTTATTGCTCCATATTAACTGAGGGCTTTATTGGTGCTAACTGAGGACCAGCATGATTAGCTCTTCTTCAATCCAAATCAGCCACAGAAGGAGTGGCAGGAAAGTTGAGAGTGGCTCCACTGTCCCCCTGTTAGATCCATCATCTACTGTGAGGCAAAATATTCATGCGACATAGTGTATAGAGACATTCCTAATGCTCAAAGCCTAATAGCTAGAAGCCTTATTGCTATGAAGGGCAGACAAAGTGGGCATAAGGGAAACTTGGCAGACTGTTGAGAATCAGTGTGAATTGTTTATGGGATGTATCATTGAAAAAACAGAAGCATTTTGGCAGTCTTATAGCTCTGGATGTTGCATAGTGTCCAGTTAATCAGAAAGCCAAAAAAGATCATACCCCTCCACATAACTGCTGTAGGTATTGATTTTTTTGTCTTTTGTACTAATATATTAGCCATAACCAGACTTGTCTGAATATGTGTAATTGATGATGATTCAATAAACAGTTATTTTGAATATACATAATAAAACTAAGATTTAAAAAAAGAGAAGAGGGTAAAAATGATGCACCACAAAATAGAAAGTAAAACAAAAATAAAATTGCACAATGGAATAAAATCACATTGATCTGGATGCACTCAAAACTGTTCACTTGGGAACATCAATTGGTCTTCAGCTGAAAAAGCCACAGCATAGGACCCAGGAAAAGAATTCAACAGATTGGGCACCACCACTAAATATGTCTCCTGTCTTTCAGCCTTATTTGCCTCATTTTGCCTCATTTGGTAATGTCATCTGGCAGATGTGGGCAGTGTTAATCCTTCAGGTGACTTAGTTCCAAGCCATTTAAAATGTAAAATGGAGTTGGGCCCAGAAATGGATTTATCTTTTTGGATGGCAAAGCATGGACTTAATGTGATCATATTGGCCATTCCCAATCCACAATCTAACTCTTGTGTTTTCAGCTAATGGAAATCCTCAACCATGAAGAACCAGTTCCACATGCAACACATTTCAATAACCCGAACAGGAATTTAACTGTTGCAAGGCTAACTTTTTCCAGGTACAGATACGGTTGGTATGTTGTTGATCTGAGCTGATAAAAGCACCCAGTCATCCAAGCCATTATGAAAGATCCAAGAATATCCCAAGGCACACACACATCTGATCCTTTAGGGTAGGGATGGGCAAGATGTGGCCCAAGGGCCACATACAGTCTCAGGCTCATTTTTGTGGCTCTGAGAGCCTCTGAAGAGTTTTTAAAAAGGTCCCCAAATGCCTTTTTAAAAAATAAAATATGAATAAGAAGTGACTTCTAGACATTTCATGCAGTTAAAAAAAGGCTTCTCCTGGGCCCAAAATAGCTAGGGGGGTTGAAATGTGGTGAAAATGTTACCCTCTCTGTCTAAAGAATATTTGGGTCATTTTGTGGTAAAAACTAGTTTTTTCCTGTGAGGAAGGCGACAGGGAAATGTGCTCCTCCAAGGTCTCGGGGGGGTGAGCTGATGTGGCCCCCTTGCCTCCCACAGTTAGCCAGTCCTGCTTTAGCAGAAGCAGATCTCCCTCTGTAACCAGCACAAAGTGAATACCAAACAACTGCATATACACTACCTGCACACAGTATGTTTTTTTGTTTTTTGTTTTTTTTTGCTGCACTGAGTCCCGGTTTATTGGAATTTATTCAGAACATGAGCTGTTTCATCTGTACAAATGAAAAAATTAGGTTGTAGAGAAGGGTGTCGTCTTCATATTGATGACATCTCAGGCCATATCTCCAGCTAAAAGCAATAGCAATAGCAAGTACATTTCTGTACCACTTATCAGTGCGCTTAATCATTCCCTAAGCAGTTTACAACGTGTAAGCCAATTGCCCACATTAAGCTGGGTACTCATTTTAGTGACCTCAGAAGGATGCAAGCCTGAGTTGAGCCTGAACTCACAACCTTGTGGTTTGTGAGTGACTGGCTGTAGTACAGGCATTTAACCACTGTGCCACCAGGGCTCTTGCATGGAGAGGCCTCAGTGCCCACTAGAAACACCTTGAACATCACATTCCAATTCAAAATTGTAAAATAGTCTGAAGCATCATCTTAGGACCTTCCTCATTTGAATAGGGGGAGCCCATGTATGATAATAATGATACTGAGAGTAGAGTGTCCAGGTGTCCTCACCGCAAAGGAGTGCAAGGCACCACAAAATGGAAGACATGACCACACAAAAGCTAAAACCACTCATGTAACTGCATGCTTCTTAGTCATGCTCAAAATTGAGGACCTTTTGGAATTCCTCCTAGCTGAAATGGAGGACAGGTCCTGGAAAAGGAGTGGGAGGAGGGTGGCACTCTCCTCCCCAGTGCCCCTGGTCTCCTTCTTCAAAAGCTCCCCTAGGGATGGGAGGTGTGGGCTCTGGAGTGCATTGGGGGAAGTGGTATCAGTCGGTTGGTGCCTTTTTCTTTGGACCAAGGAAGGCCTCAGTGGAACTGAAAGCCAGCAGCCCCCCAACACCTACTCACCCCCTTCTTCTCGTTCATACAGATTCCGGGGCTAACCTTTATCAGTGTATAAGTGGACCTCATGAATAAGTTCAAGGGAAGTTTAAGAGCCAAAATTTAGTATTTTGCTATGACCTGTGGATACAGGCACGTAACAAACAAATCTTTTCCTCTCCTTTTAAAAATGCATAGAGGAAGCGTATTTAGGAAGAGCTGAAGAGAAGGAGAGGATCTGTTTATTTGAAGGGTTACAACGCGGATGTGCATAAATGGCATTGCTGATCTAAAAATGCCTACATCTATGAAAATATAGGTAGGGAAAGGAATATAAATAAGGAAAGAGAATGTGGCCTGAAAAAAAGTGGGAGAAAAACAAGAACACAACCTGCCTCTACTAGGGACCCAGTGTAAAGGCACCAATAAGAGGCAGAGATGAGAAGCCCTTCTTGGCATGGAAGCAGCGCTTCCATCCTATTTCTCCCTTGCCCAAAACGGAGAATGAAAGGCAGCCCTACCTCCTTTCCTCACCATTTTCAGCCTGAGCGGCATTCAGTAATATGAAGGAAGCTGAATAAAGATTGTGGTGACCATTTTAAATGGAGGCTTACTGTATAAGCCTCTCTGCAGAGAATCACCAAGCTTCACAAGACTTATACAGTAAGTCCCCTATTAAAAATGTCTATCACAGTCTTGGGCTCCCCCACATTGCTGCTGAATGCTGCTTGGATCGAAAAAGAAGGCGATGAAGGAAGGAAGGCGGGAGGGTTGCCTTTCTTTCTCCATTTTGGGCATAGGATAGGTAATGGGGTATTTAGTGCTGCTTCCATGCCTCTTTTCACTGCCTTTGTGCTAGGTCCCTGTTCCAGGATTGACCCCTGTGTAAGTCGACCCCAGGTTTTGGGGTCAGTTTTTTTGGTCAAAAATGTTTCAACTTATACACGAGTATATACGATATATGTTGAAAAGTTTGTGGAGACTGGATACACTCAGTGAAACCCAACAGCACATCTGGCACTGAACAGAGCAATAATCCCCCAACACTGCATCTCAAAATCAGGTATCCAAGCAGGAACAGATCTAATGTAAGATTAGTTCCTCCATATCCCAGCCCACAGTCAGCAATATTGAATGCCACTGAGAATCAACAGGGTCACTTTTCCTCTGTACCTTGCCTTCACAGATCATCCCATAGAATGACCAAAAGTTTCCCTGTACCAAAACCAGGTCCTCCCCTTCCACCGGCATACATATGGATCTTGAAAATGTGTTTCACCTAGAGTGTCTCAATATCATCAGCCACGTCGTACATGAAACTCTTGACTAGTGTGAGGATATCATCAACTTCGTAGTCCATCACCCAACTTGCTGTGACAGCAGATATAATTTTAGGTGTTGCAGCTGAACCCAAAACAGCTTGACTCTTACTATAATGGCCTCTCAGGAAAAACTAATAGATGTTGGGGATATCACATTCAATGAATACAATCAATATCATGAGCTTGTTTCCCTTAAGCTCATTAATTATCTTCTTAGCACCAGTTACACTTAAGAGGATTCTCAGTTTTGGTTGAAATTAAGGGTCCTCCCCTATAACATTTCTCCCTTATAACATTTTTGTTCTTATAACAAGGAAATGTTTATTTTCCACCTTCTAAAAAATGACATATCTATCTGTATTCCACTTCATAAACTCAAGATTTTTGTTTTGGCCGGGCCTGAATTTCTTTTCTTTCATTCATTTTGGTTTGGCAGGAACCCAGAACATGCATTTACATTTTTCTGTTAACTCTGAGACTGGTGTGTGTATGGAGGAGGAATAAATAAACAAATAAAGCAAATTGAGAAAATAATGTGAGATAAATATGTCTTTCACATGAAATACATTTCTGAAATGTACAGACAATAACTGTTGTGCCCTGCAATTTTTCTGTTGGATGAGAATATAGCAATCATTTCCTCAACTTGATATAGGAACTTGAAATGGCTGTTTTATTTTTAGAAAACACACCAACATTTCTTTGGCAAGAAGAGAGATGACCACATCTGGTAACAGAAAGGTGTGATATTTTGTATTTGAGGTTCATTGTGTTGACTTGGAGCTATTATTGCTTCCTTACAGGGAAGATGAAAAGAAGAACTTTGAAGTAATGTGTTAACAGCTCTAACATTTCTCCACAACATATTGCTTACCCCCCCCTTTTTTTTTTTAGTAACAAGGGAACAACAGCTACATTTTAGTGCTTTAAAGAGAATGTTGGAAGAATTGTACTTTTTGCATAGGCTGGTATACTATAGGAGCACACTGCTTACATATAGGAGAGGGTTCTGTTTTACACAGGGAGCAAGTAGTAGTAGCAATGGGAGAGGGAGTATCCTAAATTGAAATCCAGAAATGCCTGGTTTTTGGAGGATGAGTGGTTTGAACAATTGCCTATGTTATGGGACAGATGGTTTTCTATGCCATCCTTCCCATGCTGGTTTAGTTCTGTGGGACCCCTTTCCTGAAGCTGGACATTTGAGGAATAGATAGTTTAGAACCAGCTTCTTCCTCCTGCCATGGCCTGCTTTTTCTTTTTCTTCACAGCTATTGCCATTGGGGGCTTTTCCTTCTTACCTTCATTGTCATGTTCCACTGAATTGTCAGCATAACTATACCAACAGAGCCAATATGATCTGTCAGAAGCAAGTCATTTTATCGTTGTTAAGTTATTCTTTGGGCTAAAAAAGAGCATTGACAGTAGTGTGATAATAATATGTCGTGATACTTTTTATTTGTGAGTAATGAATACTGTGTTGTAAAATTAGATGTGAGAAAATGAGTAATGCATTACTTTTTCTGTAACTTTTCCATACCCTGATTTAAAATAAATGAATAAATCACTGCTTTATCACCCTGAAAGAAACAAATGAAATGTATTCAACAGACCAGAGACACAGTTGTGAAGCAGTTGTTGCTGTTTTGCTTTTCTTTTCTTTTCATTTTAACTAAAGAAGAACAAAGACAGAGAATGATCTGGGAAGATAGCACCATCAGCTCTAGGATTTTTGATAAGGGATCTCTACTGGCTGCCTTAGCTTGGATGAGGTTGAGTTTGCAAAGTGAGAATTTTCTCAGAGTGCCTTTGGCCAGCTTGGGTGCTTTCTGTATAAAGTCAAAATGTCTGTGGAGTTGAGATACTGGGTTTTTGGCAGACTTGTAGCCTTGTGGAGTTCCTGACCTTGTCATCCATCTGTAACTGTCTTTGATGTTCAGATGTCTGACTTTGGGTTAATATGAATCTCGTAGGGAATTGAAAGACTTTTCATTTGAGTTTTGGTGCATATCCCATTTACATTTCTGCGCAGTCACTGGTTTGAGATATTTGTTGAGATTCTGCCTCATCAGCATAGCTGCAAGAATGGAATATTAGTTATGGCTGACAATGCTATTCCCCCCCCCCAAAAAAAACCAAACAAAAATAAAAACAAACCTACCTTGGCAGCATGACTGAAGTGCTTCTGAGGCTCTGAAGATTGGGGCACTGGGGAATGTGGTTTGTTGCATTATTCCAGCTGTGTGGTGTTTTAAGAACAGGCAGCTGGAGGCAACTGCTTGTCTCAGTGTGACCTGTGACTGGGAGATCATTGCAGGTGTCATTTCCCATTGCTTTGATCTGCCGAACAGGCTGCAAAGGTAGATTTTGGGGATCATATTCAGTCATTCAAGAGTCATGACTACAAATGTGAATTCCCAGCAGTTACAAGATCCAAAGTCTGGCCTACAATCTAGCAACTGCCGAACAGGATGTCAGTCGATTTTTTTTCTTTTGCCATAGACATTTGTACATGTTCTCTGTATGCATTTTCCATAATGTATACATTCATTTGTGTACTGTTCCTAATGGATGCATTTTTGCATGTATTTCCACCTCTGCCTAAAGTGTGTTTATGTGCATTTTCCATTGCACACAGTTACAGTCATTCACATTTTAAAAATGTACTTGATTTTGGGCATATTAATTTTTTTCTGAAACGCACTACTAGCCATGCAAATGTTCAGATTTGTCAGGCATGTTGCACTTGGTCTTTCAATTGGTCTGGGGAAAGGCAAAATGGAGAATTTCAGCAAGAACCTAGACTCCATCCAAATTCTCCATTCCAAGAGTCAGTCTTGCTTTATCTTATAACATGGGACTAGGCAAACCAGGTCTCTGTGGCATTTGCAGTTCTTGTCCATCCACATTGCAGAATTAAAGCAATTTGACCCCACTTTAACTGTCATGGCTTCATCTTGTAGAAACCTGGGGTTTGTGGTTTGGTGAGGTATTCAGCCTGGTATGTCAGTGAGTTTTGGTGCCTCACCAAACTACAGATCCCAGGATTCTGTAGAATAGAGACATAGGAGTTAAAGTGATGTCAAATTGCTTTAACTCTGCAGTGTGGATACTCCCCTCATCTCAAAAGCCCTCTTTTTGCTGTCTGTTCCTTTTAAACTTCTCTAGTATATTTTTTGGTCTGTGACTGAAATAAATATTACCACTGCTAAAGGCCATCTGTATGCACTTGGTTCTACCTTCTGGCAGACGTGATTGAATTCGCAAGGAAAGATAGGTGGGAGAGAAAGAGAAAAAGAGGCAGCCCAGCTTCAGTCCTTCTCTGCCTTGCTCAGGGGGGAAGCACACCAGGGCATCGGGGACACCCTGGGACGGAGCGCCGTGGGACCGCAGCCTCCGCACCGCGGTGCTTCGGCGGCGTCCCTGAAAGGAGCGCTAAATTGGCGCTCCTTTCAGAAGT
>CM034703.1:103721965-103737445 GCA_020142125.1 Phrynosoma platyrhinos
TCCCTGCCTCGAAGACGACTGTATTAGTCGTCTGCCGAGGCCCTCAGTCTCTGACAAATTGTCCCTGAAGCAATATGAACCTCAACAGAAAGTGAAAAGTTCTCCACCTTGTTAGAATGAAGTGACTTTCACATTTGTTGATTATTATTATTCTACATACCAAAGAGTGCAGATATTTATCTGTTTTTCCTTTTTTCCTTATGCACATAAATGTACATGCACATCCACCTGAAATATACACACACACACACACACACACACACACACACACACACACACACACTTCCTTTGTGTTTCCTTTTGATCTTAATTTGACAACTGAAATACTTCAAGGAATAATCATTTTTAAAATCTAATATAATTATTGTTTGGAATAGAGAGTTGGGGGAAAAAACTATTTCTGATAAACATGGCTCCAAAACACACTGCAGAAATAATCCAGTTTGAGACTGCTTTAACTGCCCTGGCTCAATGCTAAGGAATCTTGGGAACCGTCGTTTGGTGAGATATTTAGCCTTCTCTGTCAAAGAGCTCTGGTGCCACAATAAACTACAGTTCCCAGGAGTCCATAGCACTGAGCCAGGGCAGTTAAAGCAGTTTCATACTGGATTATTTCTGCAGTGTGTTTTGGACCATGGTTAGATAAGACCTTCATTGAAAATGGGATCCACTATTACATTTGTTCTTTCTTCTGTGAATTAAACTCCCACTGTTTGCTTTTGTTGGATTGGTAGTTTGAAGCAGTAACTTGAATTCAACACAGACTAACATTTATTTTTATCATTCTCTCCTTGAGGTGTGTGTGTGTGTGTGTGTGAATGAGAGCCAGTGTGGTGTAGCGGCTTATTGATGTTGGACTACAGCTCTGTAGACTAGGGTTTGAAACCCCCTCTCAGCCATGGAACCTCACTGGGTGACCTTGGGCAAGTCATACTCTCTCAGCCTCAGGGGAAGACAATAGCAAACCCCCTCTGAATAAATCTTACCAAGAAAATCCTGTGATGCCATAAGTTGGAAACAAATTGAAGGCACACAACAGCGCGTGCATGCACACAGACAGATTCTTTTAAAAACCTTTGGTGCTCAAACTTCTTTGAAATGTAAATACAATATTGCATTGATATGAATGTCAAAGTGCGTAATACTAAAGATGCTTAATTTGAAACATATTTAGTGTTTGAAATATTATTCCCTAGTGCCCCATGTCATATGTCTGTAGAATGCTAAACATTCATAAAAAGAAAACCTGGCTTAGCTTTGTAGTGATGTACATACCTTACAGAAGAGCAAAACATATATAGGGATTAATAAAAGGAATCCAAACATGTGCAGAGGAACAGAGCACCACCATTAGAACACTGAAACAGCGTTTAATTTTTGTTATATATAAAGCGGCTTGAGAGGATGTGTTTATGATTAGCGAGTCCACAAGTATTTTTAAACATTATAGACTCCGTCAGAGCACCATCAGATGTTCACAGTCTTGAAGATAGGAACTGCTGGCATCTTTATGTTGGACAGCCAGCCCAAGCTGTTGGCATAGGAAGAAGATGGACTCTGTCGGTAGGAGGAGTGGGGCAGCTGCCTCAGGTGGGAGATATTAGGGGGCCGCAACATCCCTCCACTGGTCCCCCTCTCACTGATTTTTCTACCCAGCTTAGAAAAGTTACTTTGGGATTGCAATGCCAAAAAAGTAAATTTTCTAGGCTTTCAAAGATACAGCCGTGTTAGTCTGTAGAATCAGTATGTAGAGAGATCTTGTAGCACCTTTGAGATTAAGAGTAAGAAAGAAGCTGGCAACATGAGCTTAGATTTTTCTAAGTTTTATTTGCCAGTGGCCATGGACACCATTTGTTTCCATTATTTCAAGTTGTAGCATATCTTGGGTTGGCCCTGAGTGTAGTCGTTGTTGTTGCGTGCCTTTAAGTCATTTCCGACTTAAGACAACTCTAAGGTGAACCGATCATGGGGTTTTCTTGGCAAGTTTCTTCAGAGAGAGTTTCCCATTGCTATCCTCTGAGGCTGAGAGAGAATGTGACTTGGCCAAGGTCACCCAGTGGGTTTCCATGGCTGAGGCAGGATTCGAACCCTGGCCTCCAGAGTCCCAGTCCACCGCTCAAACCACTATGCCACCCTGGCTCCTACCCTCTTACCCATAGTGGACTTTGACTCTAGAGGTAAGGATAAAATGTGTTGAACATCGATACTTGGAACTGAGTTGTATTGACTAGGATGGATCTGGTTCCTATCACTACTATAAGAATGGGCAATTATGGGAAGTGAGCAGGCTGCATTCAGGTGCATGGGGATGAAAGGGTACTTTAGTTTTAACTTATGCATGTTTTAAATTAATTTTATATATAATTCATGATGTTAATATGATGATCTTTTAATTGTATTTTAATTTTATTCTTACATTTTTAGCTTTAATTGTTTATGAGCTGCCTTGGGTCACACATGGTGAGAAAATCAGCATATAAATTCAATGAATGAATGAATAAGCAAGCAAGCAAGCACCTCAGGCAGGGTGACCAGACATCCTCCTTTTCCAGGACATGTCCTACATTTTAACTTCCTGTCCAGCAGAAATTTCAAAATGTCCTCCATTCTGGGTATGACTAAGACGCATGAATTTACATTTATATTAGTGTTTTTATGTTTTATTTGGTAATGTCCTACATTTTTCTTGAAGGCCCTACATTTTACGTTGCCTTGTCCTCCTTTGCAGCTAGGACAGCTGGTCAATCCCCTAGGAGACCTTGGAGAGCCATACCTATCACTGCAGCCTCTGCAAAATGTGTGTGTGTGTGTGTGTGTACATGAGAATCAGCATGGTGTAGTGATTTGAACAGTGGACTATGACTCTAGAAGCCAGGGTTCAAATACTTGCTCAGCTATGGAAATCCATTGGGTCATATAGGTTTTTGTGGGTTTTTCGGGCTGTGAGGCCGTGTTTTAGAAGAATGTATTCCTGACGTTTGGTCTGAATCTGTGGCTGGCATCTTCAGAGAATGATGGCACGGAGGTGTGTGAGGTATATATGCTGTGTGACCCTTGGTTGAAAGGGTTAGCATGTAATTCTCTATATTGTTCTGTTGAGGCAAAGGCTCTGGGTGGAAAGATATGTGAGGAGAATTAGTGTCTATTTAATTAATGGTCCATTGTCTGCTGGGAATTAGCATGCAAATTAGTATGTAAATCTGTGTATTGTTCTGTTGAAGCAAGGCCTCAGGGTGAGAGGATTTGCGAAGAGGATTAATGTCTATTTGCATGCTAATCCTGTCAACCAAGGGTCACACAGTATATATACCCCCCACACCTCCATGCCACCATTCTCTGAAGATGCCAGCCACAGATGCAGGCGAAATGTCAGGAATACATTCTTCTAGAACACAGCCCGAAAAACCTACAAAAACCTATGGATGCCAAGAAAAACGCACAATAGGTTTACCTTAGTTTCACCATAAATTGGAAACGATTTGAAGGCACACAAGAAGAAAAATGTGTGTTTATGTGTGTGTAGTTGTGTGTCTGCAAATGCCCACGATGAGGTATACATGGCATTTTTGTAGCAAACTCCAATTGTGTGAATGAATTTTGGATAGGTCACTGACTAAGGCTACATCTGCACTGCAGAAATAATCCAGTATGGCACCACTTTAACTGCCTTGGCTCAGTGCTATGGAAAACTGTAGTTTGTTTTGGCACCAGAGCTCTCTGAAGAGAAGGCTAAATGTTTCACAAAACTACAAATCCCATTGAGCCATGGCAGTTAAAGAGGTGTCAGCCTGAATTTTTTCTGCAATGCGCATTAGGCACTCATCTATTTTCACTTTATTTACATGATGAGAAGCTCTGTGTAGAAAAGTCTCCTGAATCCATGACTTGTTTGTTTAAAGTGGAATATAGTTACAAAGACCCATGCACCATTATACCTGATCTCAAATTTTTGTTATCTAGAGGGTAGTAATTTACAGAGATTTTAGGACTTAATTGGATATGACATTAAGTATGGCAGTGCCACTGGGTGCTCAACTTTTATTAGTCTAGAAATTTTAGTCAAAACTTGAGGGGTTTTTTTATCCACAGGTCAATGTAAAAACTGTACTTTAATTCTTATTAAAAAAAGGAACCATCTGCTGGTGAAAGGCAAGAATATAATCTGTCCTGGAAGCACTGAATGCCCCCCCCCCACTGTCTCATCCATCCAGGTCTTAATGTGATCACAAACAGTTATGCTTGCTAGAACTTTGTAAGTAATTTGGCATTGTTTTCCATTGCTTCATCTTTTAGATCCTTTGTTACATACCTCTAAGTTTTCCCCTCGACTTATGCATGGGTCATATCAAAATCCCTAATTTTGCCCCAAAACTTGTCCTCAGCTTATACATGAGGTCAATTTATAGTCAAGTGTATATGGCAAATAAGTGTAGGCAGCATCAGTTGGTGACTTCTGTTTCAGAGGAGTGGAGTCTATGCCCTATTCCCAAAACAGATTCACAAAACAGATTCAACATCATGGCTAGCTCCTTTAATATTTGATGAAAATCTAAAGCCGATTCATTGCCCCATGTAAGCCAGCAGCTGTCACTGGTTCCAGGAACATCCAGTCTGGATTTCCAGGATGGAAAGGGCATTTAACTTTTTGTACCTGATATGTTCCTAAACTGGATGGAGCATTCCCAACAGTGACCATTTTACCCCATGAATCCAATCCAGATTGGTTCATTATGTATGTATATGTCAATGCAGCTATTCCATATCCCCAAAAATTTGAAATCCAAAGCACCTCTGGTTCCATGCATTTGAGATAAGGGAGACTCAACCTGTATTATGCTGTGTTGCATTATGTTAAGTGAAAATTGATGGAGTACATTGACCCACCCCTTTATTGGGCATAGGATCTTTGGCCCAGATAAGCATCTGAATTGGGCCAGTGTGGATGAATAAGTGGGTTTGTGGAGCAGATATATAATATCCTCTTATGTTCAGGTACCTGGGACAGTAATGGCCTTAGCCCTCTTAAATAGTCCTCAAGAGTCATATACTGTCCAAGTTAAGATGTATAGTATCTGTCAACAAAAATAGATTAGGACAGAGGACATCTCTCATATAATTTTGCATTAATTTCCTATGAGAGCATGCAACATGGTTTCAATAAGCAGTGTTCTGTTTGAAGTTGCACTTTGTTCTAAATCCTGCAATTGTTCAAGAGTGATGGTATATCTCATCCTTTAACTCTTCTTGAAGCACTAGCGGGTTGTTTTATTGTTTGGTAAATAAGACCTGGCAGAGTGCCTTTGAAAGTACATTCCAGTAGCAGAAGAACTATGGTCACCTATTCAAATTAGGGGTGTCTGGAAAGGATTTTTTTTTAAAGAAAAGAAAACTTTGCCACTAGTTTCTGAGCTCCTGTTTTTTTCAATAATGGTTTTGAGAAGACATGCCTCTTAACTGAAGTTGCCAGAACTCCTGACCCCTGAAATTCACATACTGGACCTGGAGTAAAGTAACTTCACTAAGTACAGTACTTGCTTCCAAGTTCCCATTTAGGATGGTAATGCTAATGTTTTACAGAAGGAAAAATTCAGCAGAGGCAGCCTTCCTTACCATTATGGTACTGATGCAAGTGAAGTATCACCTACCAAGTGTCTCCCATTCACTTGTGGGCTCTTTTGGATGTTCAGACATACCTCTGTTAACAAAGCTTCTAATGAAGAAACTCCTTTTTACAAAGTCTTTTTACACCCAGCCCACCCTATTTTTTCCTCCTAGCCCTCTCTCGCAGTGATTCCCAAACTTTGGTCTTCCATGTCTTTTGGACTTCAACTTCCAGAAGCCCTACCTAGCTTGACCAACATTTAGGAATTCTGGGAGCTGAAGTCCAAAACATCTGAAGGACCAAAGTTTGGGAAACACTGTGAGGCTAGCAGGGATTATTTTTAGCAGCAAGGGAGGTTGGTGAAGGAGAGCTGAAAGAACATGGAGTTTTGGTGTTGTACTGCAGCAGTATTTTTGCAGTAAACACTGTGATAAAGCTTGAGCTGGGAAAGAATGGGATTCTACTCTAGACAATCCTACTGTGTGCCTGCCTACAACAGGCAAGGTGAACAACAGCTGCCTCCAGATTTTCTAACTGACCATGCACAAACAACAAAACAGAGATAGAAAGGGAAGGCAGTTCAGCTTATCTCACCAGTTCCCCCAGCAGATTAAAGTAGCATAGATCAATAATACTGGCTAGCAAAGTTGAAATTATAGAAAAAGTGGAGGCTGCTGAAAGAAAAGTCATCTCTGAATATATTTTGGAGACCAGGTTTTAATTCTCGCCTCGGCCATAAAACCCACTGGGTGACCTTGGGCAAGTCACACTCTCAGCCTCAAAGGATGGCAATGGCAAACCTCTTCTGAACAAATCTTGCCAAGAAAACCCGATGATAAATTTGCCTTAGGGACACCATAAGTTGGAAATGAATTGAAGGCACACAACAGCAAACATCAGCTAGTTTTATTATTGTGAGTTGTTTAAATTGCTTTTGCTTTTGTTTTAAAATTAATATTTCTCCATATATCATGTTAACAACCTTATGTTCCAAAAGTAGTCTATAACTGATTTAGTAAATAAATAAATGAAGTTATACCAGCTGGCTATTATTTTACATCAAATTTCAAGTAAATATGGTTAGAAGGCAGATTTTACTAACTACCCACCCTGATGTTTTTGCTTTTCATTCTTTTCTTTTCTTTTTTCCCTTTGCTTTTTTTAATGACTAGCACAATAGAAGATACTGTACTGAAGTTATATTGTTCTGGAAACTGCTGAGATCTAATAACTTGTTTTTAATAGGCTCCAAATGGCTGTCATGACAACTTTTAATGTTTTCAGTTGAGGCCAACAGTAGAAATAATTGGACACCGGAAACAAAAAGCTAATTCTTTTGCCTGCCATAGAATATTATGAGACATAACAATGCACAGCAGTCATTTTAATTACAGTGCTCTTTTTTTTTAAGCTTTGGGCTTTGAAGTTCTACTGCAAACAGAAACAATCCTGAGCAATGGTTTTCTTTTAAATTGCTGTAATAATGACAACATTTGAAAAGAAGAAATGTGAAGCTGTGTTGTTCTTTTTTTTTTTTTAAAAAAACCCCACAAACTTCTCTGCTTCTGGATTTCTTCAGTTATGCAACATTTGGTAAAGCTGTATTCAGTGAAGACATGCTGTTTGGTTAACATCTTTAGATGCTAAGAAAAATGTTTTAGGTGTATAAATGATTGGACTTTTTACTGCATGTTATGGATTATATTGAAAATTATTAATGCACTTGATAACTTAAATGTTCAAATTTCGATGCAACCTGTTAGATCAAAGAGGTTGACGTCACTATGGGAACTGTAGCTGGGATCCAGAAGAATGGTTTGTATACACCAAAAGCCATGAGCACACAAGGGTTTAGCCATTTTGAATTTGAATGAAATACCTACTTTTTAATACAAGCTACTTTTTAAAAGCCTCATCCCTTTGCAATCTTATGCCTGTTTTCTCCAAAGTAAATTTCAGAAGGAATTTGCTTTCTGGGATGGGAAGAATGTAAGCCTCCAGAAGACAGCTAACCTTTCAGAATTAGATGTGCAATTATTTGCACCACGGTCTCTTTGTATGGGAAATGCTGTAAAAGTCAAATCTACCAAATCTAGACTGAGATGGGCAATGCACAAACAGGGTGTCATTGGTGAAACTCCTAATCTAAATGTGAATTGTGTTTTCTCATCCCAGTGACTTAAAGCAGTGGTCCCCAACCCCCGGTCCGCGGCCCGGTACCGGTCCGCAGAACAAATGGTACCGGGCCGCCCTGCTACTGCGTCTTCTGTGCAGCGGCGGGTCCTGCGACTTTTGTGAGTCCTGTGAGTCCCGATAATAAGCGCAGGGATGGGACTCCTGCGTCTGCCGACGTGCCCCGGCCCAGCTGATCAGCGTGGGGGCGGGGCTTCTGTGTGCGGCTTTAGTGAATGCGACGCCGCAACCCCCCCCAGTGGACTGCGGAAAAATTATCAAATGTTGACCGGTCCACGGCAATAAAAAGGTTGGGGACCACTGACTTAAAGCATTCATTGTTTTTTGTTTTGTTCTTTGACATACAAGTCCCTTTTCTTTGGTTATGCAGGTAAACATACAGCCTTCAGAGTGGCACCGCTCCCTGTTACTGCCTCAATCCTGGGCAGGATTTATGGAGAGAACATACCATGCCATTTTACAGGTATGAAGATTTGATTTCTCTCTGTAACTTTCACATACAGGGTTGTGGTTTTTCAGAGTTATTTCTTCCTGCCAGCTAATAACTCCTTGACTAATTAGTTCTCATGTAAAGACTAAGGGGTTGGTTGTAGACTAAGTTGTAAGTCCTATTAATCTCAGTTTTTTAACTGAGAGTTGTCGGAGATGGGACCCAAATCTAAACATGAAATTCATATAGGTTTTGTATACATCTTGTACACATAGCCTGCAAGTAATTTTATACATAGTATTTTTAATAATTTTGTGCATGAAACAAAGTTTGTGTGCACAGAACCATCAGAAAGCAAAGGTGTTAGTATCTCAGCTACCCATGTGGGCAATGTTGGATTTTGGAGTATTTTGGATTTCAGAATTCAGATAAGGGATGCTTAATTTGTGTTAATATGGTTGAATTTCATTCTCTACTTCATTTTAAAAATAATATAAAGGTCCAAAACACACTGCAGAAGTAATCCAGTTTGAGATTGCTTTAACTGCCCTGGCTCAATGCTATAGAATACTGAGAATTGTAGTTTATTGTAGCACCAGAACTCTCTGAGAGAGAAGGCTAAATGTCTCACAAACTACACATCCCAGAATTCCCTAGTATTGACCCAGGGCAGTTAAGGCAGTCTCAAAATGGATTATTTCTGTAGTGTGTTTTGGACCATTGTTAAGTTTTACTCTGTTAAATTTAGTTCAGCCTATTCTGTTCTTATGAGTAGTTCAAAATGGATTGAATTCATTTTACTCAGTTTTCAAAAGAAAGTTAGGAGCACACCATAATATATGCATATGCTGGCTTACTCACAAGACTGGGACAACACATATCCATCCAAATCTCTCTGATTGGAGAGGTAACGTTAGTAATGCAGATTCACTATACAACTCTCACTATAATAGGAACCTGCCCTTAGAAATCATTATTTCAGCTTTAAAATCCATTTTTACTATCACATGATGTTGGTGAGCGTACCACTTAAGTATGATGAATTACTGACAAGAAGCTTATTCTCATATAGTTTCCCACAAAGACTTAGTAACTCATATAAAACAGCAATTGTTAATCTGTAGGTCATCACACCACACATTTAGATAAGGGTTATTCCTATTTTCCTGCTGTACTTACTTTGGAAACTTTCTTGTAGATTTTAGAATTATGATCTAAGAAAACTGGCATGATGTATACGGGCCTATACATTTTTTTTTAGCTATTGTAGGTAGAACAAATGTATGGGAAGAACAAATATCACAACAAATTAATTTTTGAATGGTGTAGGGAGATTTTACTTTACCAATACCATTGTGACTCCAATTTCCAAGCACACATGGCTGTAGAAATGTCCAAATATCCAGGAGTGTTAATTTCAAAGACAGTGAAAGGCACTAATAATTATCTAGGTAGGCCTGTAGCATAGGTACATCCACAATCCTCAAAAAGTAAAAACTCAAATTCCATCACTTAACACACAGTTTATTATGCTAGAAGAGCTATAAAGGGCAATTTGATGTGGTTGTAGAGTAGACCTCAGGGGAAAGGTTACATCTGTTATACAAGTGTTCCCCATAGAAATCTTTGGATTGCTACCTGTGTAAGGTCTCCTGCTGATTTATGTTGTGATTGTACAAGGGAAGGCAAGCCGAGTTGGAGATGCAGTTAAAGCATGGAAAAGAGGGACCTGAAGAAGTGCAATACAAACAATTTACAGCCTGGCTCTGGTAAGGGAATGTCTGTCTGCTCCTCCTCACTTGAAATAGTGGTGGGTAAGTAGGGAAAGAGCGAGGAGGACACTTCAAAGGATTCAGAGTTGCATGTTCTCCTGACTGTATAAGTGTTAATGATGGAAAACAGATATGATCTTTTGTTGTAAAAGGAGACAGCAAAGACATGGTATTGTAGGTAAGAAGGCTGCTGCCCTTCTGCATCTTCTTCTTCTTCTTCTTCTTCTGGTTGCAAGATGATGACCATTAGAAGTGGTGACCTTTGGTTGCTTTGCTTTAGTGTAGAAATCTCTTTCTGACTGTTCAGGGGATGAATACTGATGTAAAAGGCCGTTTTAAAATACAGTGTTAATATGACAGTGATTTTCAGGCTTGTATGTCTTATATAGAGTGCTCAATATAGCTGTGTGTGTGGATTATTTATTGAAAAAGTCTCTCCTGTCAGTATTAAAACTGTACCCAATTAGTTTGCCCCCCTCTCTCTTCCTCTCTTAGTTTGATTGAGCCTTTAACCAGGGATGAATGCCACCTTCCAGATGTCCTTGGACTGCAACTCCCAGCATTATTCTGGCCAGAGTTGCAGGAACTTGTAGTCCAACAACATCAGGAAGGCTGCATGATTCCCACTTTAAAACATGTCAAAAATGATTAGTTTTCCTTGCTATCTAGAAGCCAGGACTCATAATGCATGGCACCACAATAATTACAGAGTGCTCAAGGGAAATTGACCTGTACTCTGAAAAAACAGAGTTGCTTTTGTATTAACTATAAAGCTGGAAATTTACTTTACCATTAGACCTACACATCCACAACAGGAATCAGTCCGCCATGTTTATCTTACAGTAAAGCCCCCAAGTAATTCTAGTTTTCATTGTTGCACTGTGGGTGTTCCATTCCCCCTGCATTTTCTACACACTTAAAGTCAGTTTGGCTTTAAAGTGTGGCTGATTTCCAGTAGTAGGCAGAAAGGTCTGGTTATCTTTGCAGAATGCAAGCTCTTTTTATTTGTGTACATATGCACATATAATCATATGCTTGTTTGCAATAAAAAGCCTAATTGATTTTAGTTAGTTTGAGCATGTGTTATGGTTGGTACTATTTTAAATGGCTTTAAATAATTTTACATAGCCTGGTTTTTGACTGACAAATTAGTTAATATATTTTTAGTCTTTTAAAATTACTGTTATTATTTATTCTTTTATTGAAAGCCATCCTAAGAACTTTGGATGTAGGGAAAAATGTAATTATTTTGAAAGCCAACATGATGTGGTGGTTTGAGTGTTGGACTTATGACTCTGGAGACCAGGTTTCACCTTCCCAGTCAGGTATGGAAACCCACTGGGTGACCTTGGACAAGTCACACTATTTCAGCCTTAGAGGAAGACAAAGACAAAGGCAAATCCCCTTTAAACAAATTTTGCCAAGACAACCTCCTATAGGTTCATCTTAGGATTGCTGTAAGTTGGAAATGACTTGAAGGCACACAACGACAATAATAAATATTGCTGGACTTCTTTATTTTCATTACAAACAGAAACTGCAAATAAATACTGAATGTTAGTATATTGGTTTCCCTCTTCTTGGGGCAAATTTCAGATGAAATTAACTAAGTGCAACAGGCCCAAATAAGTTCAGAGCACAATCCAGAGAGCCATTTCTATTTACAGTATTTATTTCCTTATTTGAAGAGCTGTATTACTTTTCTACTCTAGATTTCTAAAACAACCTGGTTAAAAGCAGAGTTAACTTCAGAACACCTCAGGAGTATAATCTGACCCATGTTTGTTTGTTTCTTTTTAAATATGGAACCAATTTTTTAACTGTCCACCTGAAAGGGAACAAGGATGAATCCAAATGAACCTCCTCAGGAATGGTGCAGCTACAGAAAAGGCACTGTTCTCTGTTCCTTCTATAAGCTCGTTTATCTTCTTGATTACACAAAACAGGATTTTTGCAGAAAATTGCAAACTCTGGGCAGGTTCATTTTGGAGGAATGAGTCTTTCAGATGTCCTAGCTCCAGGCTGGATAGAGTTTTATAGGCAAGAAACAAAACCTCTAAACTAGGCCCAAATGCTGGCAAGATGTGGGAATATATTTATAATGGAATATTGCAAATCCATCACCCTATTGATAGAATCTTGCTTACTGCTCCATTCAAAAACTTTAAGGCTACCTAAAGGCTTGTGGATGTCCAGTGAAATTTATACATTGTTTTCATCAGTATATCCATACCAGTGTAATAACATGATTTTAGAGCTAGTGCTTCTTGTTTTCCTCTTTTACCAGGGTCAGAGATATGCTGACTGATGTAATCAGGGGTGCTTCAAAGTAAGATATTTGTTTTTTAAGATTTTTTTGAATGAGATTTGCTTTCTTACTCAATGGAGAATTGTAAAATAGTCTGCTTAGGTTGGTTCCCACTTTCTTGGTATACATGACATTCTAAAAACGAGTTTAATTTGGAACATGAGGAAGTCTTTTCCAAACTTCTGCCTGGTGAGTCTCTCATCACAGAGCTTCCTGCTTTTTCTTATTCTGAGCCAAAACCCTTTACAAAAATTGTTCTCTCTGCTTACCTGAAAGCTAACCTTGATATGATTTGATGTGTAGAGCCAAGTTTTGAACCAAAATGTAATCTTAAAGGCAGAGCTTGGAAGTAACTAGTTACAAATTAATATTTTATTTCAATTAATTACTTTCCCAAATAACAGATGTTTAACTACATTACATTATGACAATAGCTTAAAGGATAAGTTTTTGCTGTGTAACTGTAAAATGAGAGGAGCAGTGTGATTTGTAGTGCTCCACTACCCATTCACTTCCTAATCTGAAAACAAAATTCCATAAGCAATCCATTTCTTTTCCTCTTGTTGTGGAAGGTGTTTGTTATTTGCCATGAGAAGAAAGCTTTACTTTGTACCTATTGCAGAAAGCAGGTTCAGGGCCCTCAGTTCGGACCTGGACACTAAAGCATTTGAGCCCATTGTCTTGGTCTGGCTTGCCCTCTATTTTTATATAGATGTTTTACTCTTGAACACCAGATGGAATGTACAACAATGTGTCTAGTCATTTATGACCTACTTAATTATTTGTATTCTGTTCACCCATCCTGTCACACACATTTTGCTGCTGTTTTCTCCCATTTTCATTTACAACTGATGTATTGCTTTCAACAGGGAAAGCCCAGTGGTAAAAGGAAATTGTCTCCTAGCCTTAACAGGTCTTGCAGTTGTTGTAGCCAAACATGAGAAAGGACTTTCTTCAGACATGGAAAAACAGTTTGATGTGAGTTAAAACTCCTTAATCTCTTTGTCATGATGTTCAGCAAGCATACTTAAACATGAACTCTCTTCTGCACTGCTTTTGATACAGAATGCAATCAGATAGGCCAGATTTAAATTAATTTGTCTGAAATGTCATTGAAAAATGGATAGGTTATTAGTTATTAAAACTTAATATGATAACTAGCAAAATGTAGATATTTTGTCTATTAAGATTTCAGACTAAAGTATAACTACCTAGAAGAAAATTCCATTGACATCAGTACTTCTATATACCTTCTGTGTTAAGGTATATATAAACCCCACTCCATGCTTGGAGACTGTTTTCCTTCCCTCCCTTTATTACCTTACAGTCTCTGTAATTAGGTCCAATACTAAAGATTGCTATAATTTGGATAATTTCTACCTTTCAAATAATAGAAAGCTTCTCAGACCTAGAGCAATAGCTGTTGAATTTTTGTTCTTAAGGGACACATGCCCTGAAGTTAACAGAAATGGGCAAATATTTAGTTGAGTTTGGGCTATTAGGTTCTTATGACTCTTTTGTTGTTGCCTTCAGACTGAGCCAGACTTTCTTCTGACAAAGCACTGGATCTCCATGGTGATTGATACGCTGCTTAGCATTGTAGATAGTCATTATCACCCCAAAGGCCAAGTCTTCCCATGGTTTTACCAGGTAGGTCTGCATACATTTTACATGGAAAAGTTGAAATGAATGGTTATTGCACCTTGTTATAGGTGGAGAAGAAATAGATTTGGATTTCATAGTCTTCCTTGGAACATGAACTTCTCCTTCCTAGGGACAATGTGAGGTGATGCCATGGTGTGGAGTGGAAGAAATGAATCAGACCATATGTTCAGGTGGGCTGCCAGACTGTCCACTATGGAAGCATCTCTTGCTTTAACATGACCTTCCTGTTAGTTGGTGATGAATAGCTGCAGTAGTATTCTAGTGATGGGTGAATTTTTTTTAAATAAAGTTTTGAGCTGCTGCCGCCAGAGGTGTACTGTACATTTGATTGTTAATTGCCTGAGACATCTGCGCTCCAAACTGTTCCCAAAGGATTACTTGAGATACCCAGAATGAATACTTTAGCCTATATTGCACTGTGTGTGTGTATTTAATAAATCCATTATAAAGAGTATGCTTTCCCCATATTTATGGGGAGAAATTTCAGAGCTTTTTCTCAAATGTCACTTGGAATCCCAATGTCTCTTGTTTCTTTCGGTATCTCTTTTTTATTCCTAGCTGTGCATTGCTGTTTGTGTTTGTCTAGTCAAGCCATCATAATGTTCAGGTGGGGTGGGGTGGGGTGACATTGTGTTTTTTACAGTTTGTACCTATACATGTCTACTCAGAAGTATGTTCCATTGAGTTGGATGACCCTTGTGGTTTCTTCCAACTCTATGATTCTATGATTTATGAGTTCATTGGGGCTTTGGTAAGTGTTATAGGATTGTAGCCTTAATGTGTATTTTAAGTTTGTAAGTTGTAATGCTTTGTATATTCACTGAAAGGAGGGAGGCAGAATTAGATTTTTTTCCTCTAAATGATATAACCTGCCTTGAGTGCCCAAAGTAGGTGTGTGTGTGTGTGTGTGTGTGTTTGTGTTTGTGTGCGTGTGGAGAGACATTGGCAGAATGGAATGTTCACAACAGCCAATCAGAGACAGGCTGGAAAAAAGGTGGGGGCCTGCCTGCTGAGCAGCTATAAAAAGGGGGAGCAGCCATTAAGAGTGGATGAGTGTGTCATGTACTGCTAGAAGTGCAGTTAGAAGTGAAGAGATTAGCCTTACTGAGATTCAGACTCCCATATAAGGAAGAAAGATTTAAAAGGACAAAATAAGTCCAGTGAAATAAGTTGAGTGTATAATCTTCTTTGAGAAGTGAAGAGGCAGTTCAGGGGAGGGCTCATTACCGCCTTATTCTTGGGGAGTATGACCTGTGAATTAAGCCAGACTTTCACAGGATTTATATTCCTGATGAAGGGGCTTTATTGGAACTGGTGTTTAGGGAAATAAAACACAGTTTCAGGTAGAAACCAAGTGAGTGAGTGAATTGGAACAAAGACAGGTCATAACAAGTGAAGTGATGTACCGTATTTTCCGGTGTATAAGACGACTGGGAGTATAAGATGACCCCCAACTTTCCCGGTTAAAATATAGAGTTTGGGATATACCTGCCGTATAAGATGACCCCCC
>CM034703.1:103767292-103780774 GCA_020142125.1 Phrynosoma platyrhinos
TAAAACAGCAATGGAGCACGGAAACCACCGAAGGAGGCAGTATCCTGAGGCAAAATGCCAAAGGAAGACACCAAATGCGCTGCAAAGGCTCACGCAAAGCCCAGCAGCACTAGCACCAAGGCAGAGGTGTCTCGGCAACCTTTCCTTTTCACAGCGGAGGGTGGGAGGGAGGCCACCTTTGAATCCACCAATCGGGGCCCTGGAGGCTTCAAAGAGCGCCCCCATTGGGCCAGCGGAGAGAGATGGAGGGTGAGGCCGACCAATGGGAAGGCGCCCCTTCCTCCTCCCCCCCCCCAGAGAGAGGGAGGCTGAAAGGGAAAATGAAATAAAAAGTAGGATTTCTAATTCTGCTGTTGAGTTTTACTTTCTTCCCTTCTCAAGCCACCTTGGTAGAAACTGAACAATCAAGCAATGCCACACTCAGGCTGCATCCACACAGCAGAAATAATCAGGTTTGACACCACTTTAACAAAAACGGGCGGACCGCGGCGGCAAAACCCCCCAAATCAAACGCTAGGTGGGCCGCGGGCCGGTTAAAAGGCCTCGGCCGGCCGGACACGGCCCATAGTTTGAGGACCCCTGTTCTACAGTAAGTGAGCATTGTTACAGTAAGCCTAATTTTGACTTCATATTTTCAGCAGGACTTAATTTGGAAAATAAAGTGTCAATGGACATTGATAGTGGTGTCTGGTTAGCTGAAAAAACTCCCCAATGATGTCCTCATAAGTCCACTTCTTAATTTACATATGCATTGAGTTAAAGTGCAATACACATGTAAATAAAGAAGTGGACTAATGTGGATATCATTGGGGATTTTATCCAACTAACCAGACACCACTATGAATGTCCATTATCATGTTATTTTCCAAATTAAGTCCTGCTGAAAATATGAAGTCAAATTAGTCCAAAGTCATAGAACAGCCAAGGGTGGGCAAATGTGCAAAGGTCAAAGGCCAATTTTCTTCCTACCTACAATGCCCCCAGCATTGACTGCAGCCCCCAACCACACCAAACTAGCTCCATTTCCCTACATTTCAATTCCAAAATAGCAACTAGAAATGATGTGTCACTTTCTGTGGCCATGTTGGCAAGAACTGAAGGGGGCAAAGATATTTGAGGGAACTGGTGGGTTCTGGCAGTGTTGGGGGCATTGAGAAAGGCTTTGGAAAACTTTTGGCACAATTTGGGGTTGAAAATCTACTGGAAATAACATTTTTTTTAAAAAAAATGGGGTGATAAAGCTTTTGGGGAATGGTGAGGAGCTTCAGGGGCACTCATGCAGCCCATGAGCTGCACTTTCCCCACTCCTTCTGTGAGACAAGACAAGACCCGATCACTCCATTGGTACTTATGTAAATGGGTTCTAAAAATATGTGCAAAGGGCCCAGCGTTGTTCACATGAATGTATAAAATCTTCCACCCTTGTTATGTTCATGATTTGCTTTGTTTAAAATTTGGAATTTTTTTGTTGTATCTGAATTTTTCTGATTGTATTATATTATTTTATTATGATCTTATTATCATGAAGTTCTGTGTACTTCTAGAAGAGAAATACTTTTAATGGAAGATTATGTTGTTGTTGTTGTTAGCATCATATCAATATATCATTTCTGTTAATCTCCACTGTTGCTGTCTGTTCCCAGTGCTAACAACTTCACAGTCCAGTGTAGGTCTGTCAGAATCACAGTTGCTTATGAACATATTTACCATTACTTTCTCAAGTTCACAATCCTAGTAGTAGTGTATATTTACTAGAGAAATGTTCTGCTCCCTGTAATGCATGCTTTACTTAGTGGAACCAAATTTTGTGAATGCTTACTCTTCTCATATCTCAGAAAGATTTGTTTTCATCCTTCTTTTACCAGCATTAACCTTATTCATAATAGATGTGCAACACTGTAAATCAGGGGTCGGCAACCAACGGCCTGTGGGCTGGGTCCAGCCCGCCAAGGCCTGCCGACCGGCCCCTGCCCAGTCCTGCCACCGCCACCACATGCGCGATGCTAAAATGGTGCCTGCGCTTGTGCGCACATGCGCACAGCGGCGGGTGCCATTTTGGAACATGACACATTTTGGAACGCGATGCAGAGCGCCATTTCGGAAGGCCCAATGGCGCCGGTGCTTTGTGCATGCGCATGGCGCCAGCACCATTGGGCGTTCCAAAATGGTGCCTGCTACGCGCGCACGCATGCGCACGATGGTGGGCGTCGTGCACGCACAGAAAGGAGCACGTGCGTGCACACAAGCGCGTGTGTGCCGAACCCTGTCGCCATTTCCTCCCCCCCGGCCCCCGGCAAAAAAAGTTGCTGACCCCTGCTGTAAATCATATTTAACATAAACAGTCTTTTCAAATGAATATTTTAGAATAACCTCCTCCAAATCACAGAAATATGGCTCTACTATTTCACTTTACCGAACATTCTAAATGCCCTTCACTAAACTGCAAATCCCATGATTCCATATGGTGGAACAGTGGAAGTTAATGTGAAATAATGACTCTATAATTCTGTAACATGAAAGAGCCCTTGATTTTTGACAAAGCCATGGTTCATATTAACCATTTTTGTTCCCCCATGTTTACATGTAATGTAAATGATGCAGAGAAGGGAAGAAGGAGTTGCTTCAGCGAGAAATGAATAAAAGTATTTGTGATGGTCCTTCTTGGTTTTAAAACCTATATGGAACCGTATTCACAAGTAACTATACTGTATCAAAGTAGAACTTAAGAGCAATTTGAAATAAATGAAATGAAAACAATTAGCTATAGATATACATATAGATGAACAAATCTTTAAGTAACTTCAGGATTGTTATGTAGTAATGCTTTGGCTCTTCACATAATAACTAGCAAAAACTTGTACTAGAGTGTTTTCCGTATTTTTTATCTACTTCATGGTTTGTTTTGCAGAACAACTTGGAAAAGGTCACATTTGTCAAAGTTTATTTAGTTTCTCAAGGCAGATTTCCTTTGCTCAGATGGAGTGATGTGATTAGCACTGCAGCTGGGTACCAACAGAAAGAAACCATTGTATGGATGCTACTGCACAGCTTCTACCATGCACGAATCGTGAGCCATGAAAACACCGGTAAGAATTAATGGCAAAGGAGGTTGTGTGGTCTACACAGTCTCTACTAGCTTTCTATGTTATAAGATGTGACTATTAATCCACTAATTGTCATCTGCATATCTACTTCAACAAGAGGACTGCAGAACTTATAGCCAGGCATAACTCAGAATCTGCTGCATACTTCACAATCTCTCTTGTTTTTGCAATCCCAGGCAGACAGAAAAAAGAACACAAGTAGCTTTATTGAGTTAATGGCATTTAGTTTTTTGGGATGCAAGTTGTGCAGGTGCAATATCATTCCTGTTGGTTTGGATTTATTTGGTTTTGGTTTCAGTTTTTGGTTTGAACTGTCTGGATAACTAAGGTAAAACTATTCCATTTTTCTTTACTTTTACATTTTAGTACCCATCACCATATTGTATCAAGATGTATCCTGAATGTCTTTACTGTTACACTGATGCTACTGGCCTTTGGAATTGGAATGGACATGGTTTCCAGTTCTGCCTCCAGGTGTCCCCCTCCTGTCCACACACATGCACACACACAAAAATTCTCAAAACTTATATTGTTATGAAGTGGGGACCTGTCAATCAGATGATCTGGGACAGCAGCAGAGGATTCATCTTTAAAACCTCCATGCTTATGTGGAACATTGCATGGCCTTGGGATGCAGGAAAATATAAAGTTCCCAATGCCTACCTGTTTGATCCTTTGTTCAGGGAGACATTGAAAATTACATATCTCAGGAACATAGGTGACAATGTGTGATCTTTACAAGATTAGATTCTGGAAGCCGTCCACGCTGTTTTGTTATTGCTTTACCTTGCCAATCTAAATTTTGCAAAGATTAACCAGTGGAGAGGGCTGACAAAGATCTCCACCAAGATACCCCAACATTATAAATTTCAGGGGGAGGGTCAGCTTTGGGGATGATTGTTCTTGTAGAACCAAGCCGAAGTGTCTGTTACTAATAGGAGAATGCAGCTGTTGCTACCTTCAGTGCTGTGAAGACTGGTGATTTCATTATAGCAGGTATTCTCTCTGGCACTGCAGATGACGATTGTTACTGTTTCACACTATCATTATGTTCAGAGTTGTGGCCAGTTCATCACCTGGTGTCCAACCATGTGCAGATGAGCTTCTCCATACTTAGTTAGGCTCTCACTTAGGGGCCCTGAGGACAGGTGGGATAACAAACCAGTGGTATCCTGCCCCTGGTTTATACACCTGCCTGCGACCAGGCCATAGAGCCATTGCTGATCTGCACCCCTTATCTGCCGCCACTATTGCTTCTTCCCTGAAGGCCCCTGTCAAAGTCTGTAAGGGTGGAAATGGGGCACCTGGCTATACTCACATAGTCAGGTGCCCCCATCTGACATCGTAGGCTGTGACGGGGGCCTTCGGGGAAGATGCAGCAGTGGCAACAGGAAAGGGGCACAAGTGGGCGTGTGGCTGGCTGTCACCTCCAGGGCAAATAGCTAGTCTTTTTGCCCTGTACTGAGCCCCCTTTTGGCTGAGATGAGCCCAGAACCATCATGCATACAGAACAACATGAGGGCAGGAAGAACCCAGCAGACAGCCTCAGAAATTTGTTAGAATATGCCAGAGCTTGTGTTCCTCTTGCACAGTCTGGTTCTTGCATAGAACCCAGGTTTAGCTAAAGCAAATCTGAGGCTAGAGAGTAGAATTCTGTGGAAGCCATAAGTAGTACTTTATTATCTAAAACTGGGGCCATAAGCCTTTTCTTTTTGAAAACAAACCCAAACATCAGAAACTGCCTGCAAAAAGGGAGTTCTGCTATTCACCTGTAGTCCCTTCTTCCTAGAAGAAGAATGCTTAATGGACACTGCAACTCAGTATCAAGCATCCCCTCCATTCCTAGTTAAGGTATGTAGTTCTTTCATGTGCCCTCCCCATCATCAGTCATGAGAGCTACATAGTCCTTCCGTGTTCAGAGGCAGTGTGCCAATGAATATCAGTGCCTCCTTGGGAACAGTAGGGATAGAGCTTTTCTATGAAATGTGCATATTTCTGTCATCTATCACAGCTGGAGGAAGTGGTGGCTGGGTGAACAAGCAAGATAAAGCAGACATTTGGGGGATGGGATTGACCCCATCTATATCATTATAAGATTGCATTCCAATACAGGGTTAAACTACAGACACTACATTAAAAGTATAACAGGCAGCTAAACTTTCATTTTTTTTCCTTTCAGGTAAGCGTGTGGTACCAAATCCAAATTGTGCCAGCCACATATGGGCAGGGGTCACTTAAACATCTATCCCCACTGATTTCCATTACTCCACTAATTTCACTGAGGACTAGAAATGGAAGTAGGGGTGGAAACCCTCTCAGTAATAATAGGGGTAAGCTGGTAGTGGTGAAGTTTAAGCTCTACCCCCATGTTTACTGGTCACAATCCTGATTGGAGACCTAGGCAGCACCTTGCAAAGGAAAAAAAAAAGTAAAATTGAGTGTCACATGATATATTTGGCATGGTGTATAATTTAACCCTAAACCACAGAGTATGAGCAAACTTCTGGAATAGGCAAAGAGGGTGTATGGAAAAATTTAAATTGGAAAGAGACTCATTTTGTAACCAGTGGTAAGGAACATTAACTGAAATACGGAAAAGTTTCCCTCTTCGTTTTTAAAGTGCTTGGAAATACCATGTCCCATTTTATCTTGACTGTGGTTTCCCCCCCTTGTAGGAGTCTTAAAGAGAATGGAGTGGCTGTTGGAACTGATGGGATTTATTAGAAATGTTTCCTTAAACATGACTTCTATACCAAATGTGGCTCCCAAAGAGGTACATGCTGAGAAAAATAATTTGTGGTTTTCAGAACAGGAAGACATTTTGATATATGATTTATACTCTTTCTGAGGAATATGTGGAGATTTTTTTTAAAATGCCGTGTAAAGAAAGTCATTTTAATGTTTTTATAAATGAAAATGTCAAATTGCTGACAAAACATATCAAAATGGCTTTTGGAACACATGTTTAAAATATGGTAATTGACCATCTGGTCAGAACAGTGATGGAATTTCAGAAGCAAAACATTGCTTCAGATATACATTTACTGCAGATAATAAGCAAAATTCTTTGAGCACTTATCTAACCATCTGTGTAATTTTAGTGGTTTTAACAATCCAGCTGGAATGAACTATTTCCTTTTTACTAATATTAGTATTTTTGTATGCTTTGTAATTAATTTTGCAATCCAATATTTATGCATGTATGTATGTACCTTTTTCGTAATGTGGAAATCAAGACAACTTGCAACATAGATTGAAATAATTATGTGATTCTCCAAGAGTGCCTCCCAAGGGCCTCTGGGCATCTGTAGTACTGGGCATTGTGGAGTTCCTTTCCTTAGGTTGGTTCACCCTTGTTTTGGTGGTAGAAGTGGTGGAGGGAAAGGTTTGTATTGCTAGTGCCTCAAAAGAGGCCATGGTTCAAAACAGGTCAAATGCTTTGCAGATGTGTTGGACTACAGCTCTCACGCCTTCCTTTGTTGCAGGGTGATAAGGCCTGTAGTCAAGCACATTTGCAAGGGTGCCACGTTAAGGAAGGCATCTGAATTGCAGTTTCCAAAGCCCTTCCAGTCATCTGACATGCCCCTGCTAGAGTAAAAGAGTATACCAGACCTGCCATGGGTCTACTTCTTTTCCTTGCCATTAGTGTCAATGTTAGGGAAAATGCATAAACTCCAAATGGTGGGAAAGAGAAGAAGCACTGAAACCTCCCCCACCCCAAACTATCTTTCATTGCCCAGTTTCTTCTACCACAAATTCTTCCCCCTCTTATCCCATAGGATCCTTCTGACCAACAGCAATTCTGTATATAAACTGAGTGCATGGTCCTTAGTGGGACTAATGGCTAAATAAATATACAAAGTATTATGCTATAAACCTAATTCTCCTTACACCCTTTATTTGCCACTAAGATTGCTGAACAGTGACCCAACAATGTGCTGTTGTATTCATTTTGTACAACAATTTCATACCCAGAATCATAGTGACAAGAATTTTATGGACAGAATCCAGTGTTCCATTTATAATAGCATTTGTATCATGATAGAGACAGTGTTGCATATACATTGTCTCAGAAATCTTCATTGCAACCTTGTAAACTAGTTCGTTATTCTTAGCCATGTCTTGCAGATTGGGGAGTGTGGAGGCTGAAAGAATTTAGCTTGCCTGAGGCTACCTATTCACTTGATGACAGAATATATTTTTATCTTTTTGGAAAACTGTACTATGTTGTATTTCAGTCAAATATCGTGGGGAAGGTGTATAATAAAATTTCAGGTTCATCTCTCACTGACATTCACTGAGGGATCTCTCTCATGGAGGCATTCAGCCTTTGCATGCAAAATGTTTCACAGTATCATATTGGTCTTCTCAACAAAGGTCTGATGCTCTTTTTAGAAGTAGGTGTCTATGGGCCTTTACAGACTGCCAGAAATAGTGCAACTTGAAGCCACTTTAACAGTCCTGGCTCAGGGCTAAGGAATCATGGGAACTGTAGTTTATTGTGGCACCAGAGCTCTCTGACAGAGAAGGCTCAATGTCCCAGAAAAAAATACAATTCCCATGATTCCCTAGCACTGAGCCAGGATAGTTAAAGTAGCCTCAAACTGCACTATTTCTGTAGTCTGTAAAGGCCCTAAATGAGTTATCTAAGGCTGTTTAGGAAGTTCATGACTGGGTAGATGTTTGAATTCTGGCCTTCCAGATTTCAAGTCTGGACTTAGTTGGACTGCCGTGATTGTTGCTGCATTAACACGATGTCAACACTGTGCCAACCATTGCCCCTCAAAGCATCAATATTTTCTGGTTACAAAGAGATTGGATAAACCAAGTTATTATTCCTATGAAATAATGATGTTTCAGTCAAAGCAATTGTTCTTATTCTCTCTTAATCCTTTGACCAGTCATATAATCTTACGGTCTTATTCTAGATATTCTTGTGCTATATTAAGATAATTTAAGTTGTCTAGTTGGTAGCTTTCTCTGTTTCTTTGGATTTCTGGGTTCATCAATTTACAAATTCGTGGCTTTATAGTCCTTCCTAGACTTTGCTGCACCCATTAACAGAAGAAAACATCTGTTTCCTGTTTAGGCTATCAGTTTCTGCTTGTGGATCTTTGCTTCTGCTGTGGTTGCCTGGGCTGACCACGCTGCACCACTGCTGCTTGGGCTCAGTGCTGACTGGTCTCTCTACGAAGATGAAACAGCCTCAGGATTGTCTCCAAATTATTTGGGCAAACGGCCAGTAGATAAGTTGGCCGTACAAGAGACCCTCACCCTTCTTCCAGGGAGCCTGCAAACCCTATTGGCTAAAGAGCCATGGAAAGAACAGACACAAAAGGTATGTGATTGTATTCTAATCAGGGATTCTTTATCCCATTGAGAATTTTTTATATTCACTAGCCTCATATTCAGCTTTTAAGTACTGATGATAAATTGATTATTATTGTTGTGGGTGCAGTGTAGGCTGAGCATTATCGTTTTTTAATTATTTGACAAGGCATAGCTTGCATAAGGTGTCATTAGCATAAAATCATCACACAAAATGATTACTTGCCACACAACTAGATGATAAGAATAACTTGTCAGTATTCCAAAGTTTCTGAATTATAGTGACCCTAAGGCCCTGGTGGTGAATCTATGGCATGTGTGCAACAGGTGGATTTCCCTCATTTGCTCACTGTCAAAGACAGTTAAATGGACACCAAGATGCCTGGCATGGAGAGGGAGGGAACAAAAGAAGGCTGTTAAAACAAATAATTTATTATCTGGATTCCAAAACGTCCTCCATTTGGAGCAGGATTAAGCAGCATGGATTTATATCCATGAGTGTTTTTGGCTCAGGGTGACCAGACTTGGTCCTCCCTTTCCCAGACCTTTCCTCCCTTTCAGCCTCCTGTCCTCCATTTTGAGCAGGGCTGAAAGGGAGGATTTATTTTACATCTATATGGGTGTTTTTAGCTCAGGGTGACCAGACTTTGACCTCCTCCTTCTGAGGACCTGTCCTCCATTTCAACCTCCTGTCCAGGAGGAATTCAAAAAGGTTCTCCATTTTGAGCAGGGCTGAGAAGAATGGATTTCATATTTATAGGAGTTCCTTTTTTCTTTTCTTTTTGTTTTGAGCTTTTATTTGGTCAGGTCCTCCATTTTTTACCTCCGTGTTTTTCCTCCTGGAATTCCTCTCCTGAAGTTCCATCGCCAGCACTTGGTGACACCCGGTTCAGGAATACCTCCGAGTTTGGGCACTCAGGGCAGATGCAGATGGCGAAAAACGCCATCTTCAATCCCAGTAAGGGGAGGGGCAGCCGGACGTTGGGCGCCCCATCCCCTTCCTGAGGACGTTATCGGAGCGACAGCCTGTCCGCATGACAGGCGGTCCGATGACGTCCTTCCGGCTCAGTGTCCAGACACGCTGAGCCGGAAGAGATGCCAAAGAAGTGCACCACACCTCTTGCGGTGCCCCTTTCGTGGCTTGCGGAAGGAGCGCTATTTTAGCGCTCCTTTCGCAGGCGGCGAAAGGGAAGATCAGAGCTGAGGTGTCCGGCAGCCTCGGCCTCGATCCTCTGCTTCCGGGAGTGGCCCAGGGCCACCCATCTGCATCCCCAATAAGTCTCTAAGAGGTTCGCCATCACTGCCTTAAGGCAACTCATGAGGTTTTCTTGGCAAGATTTTTTCAGAGGATGTTTGTCATTGCATTCCTTTGAGGCTGATAGAAGGTAACTTGTCCAAGGTCACCTAGTGAGTTTCCATGGCTGAGCAGAGATTTGAACCATGATCTCCCAGAGTTGTAGTCCAATGCTCAAACCACTACACCACACTCATTTTTTATAGCTCTTCTAAAAATGTCTGCAGTTTCTTTCTTTTTTTCCAGTGGAACAGGAAAAAGATTAATTCTAATGTTGTAACTCTACATTTATTCCTAGTTTATTGACTGGCTGTTTAGCATAATGGAGACATCCAGTGAAGTAATGTCCCAGCATTACAGAGATCTTTTGAAAGGTATTGTAGAATTTGAGTTCTTATCATCTTTCAATGGGAAATTAGTACCAATAATGGCCAATATTTTCTTTTTTTAAAATAATAATTTTTGTATTCATTTTCCAAACATCATAACAATATAACACCAATTCACTTTTTCTTCATATGGACAATGATTCAATACCCCAACAAGTAAGTGAATGCTACATTATCCTATTAATGTTTTATAATATTCAATTGAATGGCCACATTTCTATACATTTTTAGCCTAATGTAAATATATGTCAGTTTATTTACACTGCTTTCCATTATGAGTAGCCATTCAAGTACCAAGCTAAAGGCAATAAGGCCTTGAGCTCATCCTTTTCACAATGGTTGAATAGCATCTCATGCACCAAGTCAAAAGAGAGAGCTGTGTGAATGCTTGCAAAACAGTTGGTTGCGCTACAGACCCATCTTGGAAAAGCACAACAACATCCAAAAATTTGATGAGAAGAAAGTACTATGAAACCACTACTTTGATGGGAACGTGTCAGCATTTTGCTGCTGTATAGCTTTGAGGACTGTCGTACTTCAGACACATCATGAGAAGACACAACTCATTGCAAAAAACAATGCTAGGAAAGGTGGAGGGAAGTAGAAAGAGAGGAAGACCGCATGCTACATGGATGGACTCTTTTAAGTTGATCATAAGTATGAGTTTGCAGGAACTGAGCAGTGCAGTGAAGGACAGGGAGTCTTGGAGATGTCTCATCCACAGTGTCACCATGGGTCGAGATCGACTTGAGAGCAGTCAATAACAGCAACAACAATAGCTTTGTGAACTAACTGTATTTGCATCAAGCAAAACACAGCTACCAAGGAATCTGAAGAAGTGTATATACAGAGTTTCTGAAAATTAACTTTACAATGGCCATTCTGTATAGAATTGAAATTGTAAAGATAATTTTCAGACACCTTACAAATCCAGTTTTGTTGAATTCTTGTTATGCTTAATATCTATTATCTTATTTTAAAATTGTATATTCAGTCTACAGCTGTTACAATTGTATGCAACCCATGTGAATTTGGTTTCTTTTTGTTTGGTATTTATCTTATATGTTTGGGGTTACACGTTTGCCAGCTCCTGTGATTTATTGATATATATATATATAATATCAACAAATACATTGTTCTTGTTGAATCCTACTGTTTACTAAAACAAAATGTTCTTGTTTTTTGTAAAAAAGAGAATGAGATAACAGGTTTGTTGTAATGAGCTCCAAGCAAAGAAATACCTCTTCAGTGGTAAAAACAATATTTAACTTTTTTTTTTTTTACCAGCCATCTTCTTAAGTAGGATAAAAATTACAGGTTTTCCTGTTTTAACATAATCTTTACGCTCAAAAAGCAAGATTGAAAAGACCTGCAGTTTTAAGCGAGTTTATGCTCCACATTCTTGATCCAAAGTTTTATTGATATATATATATATATATTATATATATATATTTATTGAAAAATATATTTTTAAGAAACCTTATAGTGTGAAACTTCTAAGATGATGGACATAATAAATTTGGCCCAAAGTTGCCAAATGGCTCAAAACTTACTGACGAGTTGTAGATTATTGTGGCTTTTCCTTTCCATTTGTTGGTCTTGATTTAATAATTTGCGATTGTGAAATGTGATGAGCCATTTACAGATGTTTTAAATAGCTTTCTGTTTGATAAACCCAGAGCAACCACTCAGTGATAGGCAGATGCCTAGGGAAAGAATGAACTACTGAAAGTTCCCCCAAATCATTCATGAATCCATTGGATTCCATAGATCTCCAAGTGCAGACCATTTTAATCAGGAGTAGGCAACCTTTCCCCTTTAAGGGCCGAGGGACTTCAGCTCCCAGAAGCCTCAGCCATGTTGGCCAATAGTCCCATGTTGGCCAATAGCTCCTGGGATTCTGGGAGCTGAAGTCCCTCGGGCCTTAAAGGGGAAAAGTTGCCTACCCCTGATTTTAATCACTCTTAACAGGAAGAATGGACTCTAAAATAATTTTAAAAATGAAGCTTCATCAGAAAGTGTTCTGTTACAATGGGGCCACCACAGCTATTCTTGTATTGAAAGCACTGATCCCATTGTCTGAGGTAAATACCAAATCAAGGTAAATGATTGGACTGATGGGCAGCTGAAGTTTTATTTAATAACCCTATATGATGTTCTAGTGAAGTGACAGGCATCTGTAGCCCTCTTATTTGTTTGTGGACTTCAGCTTCTATCAACCCTAACTAGTGGTGAGGAATGCTGAGACTTCTCATTTAAAAACATCTGGAGGCCCACAGTTGTCTCCCTTTGCTCTAAGGAGTGTGAATGAAATATTTGGGAGAATGTGGTTCCCCTGCAAATTGAGGTATAATTAGTACAAATAATTATAAATGTGTTTCTGTTTTCATCGATGACTTACGTTGTGAATGTTCTTTATTTTCAGCTTCACTGTTGGCCCTGAAGTTTCTCCCAGAGTTCAAGAAAAAGGCAGTATGGACAAAGGCCTATGGGTGGTAGCCTCAACATGACACCTTCCCTTTGGCCAAAGAAATGAGAGAAGTGATATGGCTAGTGTTAAGATATGTCATGCCAAAGATCATATATGCTATGGAGTGTTACGGACTTTTTGTTCTACAGAGATCATTCTCTGATCCTGAGGAAGATACTTAAAGGTGTTGGCTGGAAGCATATGGACATTGGTTCTGGTTCTGATTTATTAAAAGCAAGGATATTGAATGCTAATTTTGTCATGGTAAAACTTTGATTTGAATTTGACAGTTTAATTTTTTTTAAAGTGTAAAGAGTGACATGAATATTGGCTGTGGAACAGGTTACGATGCAAAATAAAAGACTGCCTTGAATTAACAATTGCTGGATATACTTTTCATGTGAGAAGATAGGATGTAACAGTTTTTCTCAATGTTTTACTCTTAAAACATCTGGAAAACACTAGGGTGGCAGTGATAAGGCTGTGCTACAAGATACTTTGTTGTTGTTGTTGTGTACCTTGAAGTCATTCCTGACTTATGGCGACTCTAAGGTGAACTTTTCATGGGGGCAAGATTTGTTCAGAGGAGGTTTACTGTTGCCTTCCCCTGAGGCTCAATCCACTCAGTCCACTCAAATACTAAAGCCTGCATCTAAACAATAAGACCATTCAGTGTACCTTAGTAGATCCCATTTGCTGTATCACATGTTGATAATGAGACCCATTAGGTTTTTGATGTTCATTGGAAACAAGTTGAACTTTAGGAATTCCTACAGTTGTTCTTTGGATCCTAACCAATGTACCATATGTAGCATGTGTGTGCACTTGAGTGTAAAAAAGAAAAAAAGATTGAAATATTGGAGAGGACTAGGGCATTGTATGCTTAACTCTTAAATC
>CM034703.1:103782864-103795803 GCA_020142125.1 Phrynosoma platyrhinos
ATATATATATATATATATATATAAATGGAAAACATATATATACAGTATATCTTCCCTCTGTTGACAGGGTAACTTTAGGTTGTTTTTCAATATAATGAGCATCCTATGTTTAGGCTGTACTACTGTTATGGGTGGAAGCATAGCTCACATTATAGAATGATCCTCCCTGGGGGAAGAAAGATTTGTATACACATAGAAAGCTAGTGTGTTGGAGACACCTTTAAAATGTTGCTTCTCCCAAAAAACTCAGTCCAGCATCAAAATGCGGCATCTTTGGCCAACTACTGAATCTTATCCTGGCCTTCTTTAAATCCCTGCCTCAGCAACTGGTACTCTAATCTCTCCTGAATGCTGGATGGCACAGTTTAAGTTTCCCACTATGTTCCAGATGTACTATTATATCTAAAGAAAATTATTCCAGTAATGCATCTCTTCAAAATGACAAGTTTCCATTTTAGCACCATGGATTAACAGTGGTGGTTGTGCTAAGAAGCGTAAGAAAATATTCCATAGCATAATATTGAGATTGTCAAAGACCATATTGGAACCAATGAACTTCCTATTGTGAAATTGTAGGCTTTCATGGCCGGCATCCATATTTTTTTGTGGGTTTTTCGGGCTGTGTGGCCATGTTCTAGAAGAGTTTCTTTCTGATGTTTCACCAGCATCTGTGGCTGTTTATTCTTTTTCTTTCCTGTTTTCATTTCCAGTATTTGTACATTTTGCAATCATCTTCACAGCTGTTTCCATTTTCAGTAATACATATTACCTCAAACGTATTCTAAAGTAGTAAGACAGGTTTGATTTATGGCAGTAATAAGAAGCACTTAAGAGTAACACAGAAAAGCTCTTGGGTATGGATAATGAATTCTTAGGCTTAAATCCAATTGTTCATCTCAACTAGAGTAGACCCAATGAATCAACAGGGATTTGGTCAATTAACATGTATGTAAGTTTAGTTGATTCAACTGGTCTGATATAGTTGGCACTAACAATTAGATTTAGGCCTGAATGTACACATATAATTCCTACAAATTGGCTTGAATAGCCATGTCAGTGAAGTGGTGAATTTAGGGTTTAGTCCTAACTAAATTTAAGGTTTACTCCTAACCGGCATGCTGAAGTTAGGACTAAACCTCAGCACAGATTCACCATCCGACTGGCACGGAAATCACCAGCCACTGCTGTTGAATGGAGGAAGCAGCTTGTGCATTCTGCCCATTGCACGTGTTGCTGTGCTAGCAAAGAGTCATTGGGAGCATAATCACATTCCTATTTTTTAGCATACACCACAGCGGGTGCTAAAAAGTGCTTTAAAAATTGCCATTCTGCATTAGGATCCTGATTCTGCTGCATGTACAATCATTCACGCCACTTTTGTGAAAGGATCTGGTTACTAAGAATATGTGTGGTATACTTTGTTAAACTAGAAATAACCAAAGTTCTATCCCTTGGAAATTTATAAACACACAAATTGTGTTTTCCAGCGTAAGTTATTCTCCTTGTTGTCCAAAGAAAATTTAGGTTAGCTCCTTTTTGCTTTGACATTGTAGCTTCCTAAGCAAGCCTTCCGTTTCATGTAGAGGTAGTGGATAATGAAATATGTACCTATAATGAAAGAACACAACATGTATTAAGAGCAAACAAGTGGAGACCAAGAAAGTATGTACTGTGTTTCTTTTTAACTGGCTATTTCTTTCAGTCTATAAGATACAGTACATGATGTACAACAATTCACTTTTTGTTTTCACAATTAAGTGAAAACCTTTTAAATCTCTTGAACAATAAATTTACATCTAAACTAGTAAACTGGTGTAAGATTTTTTAAAAACAATGGATGTCAAGAAGAAAAGAAGGAGGGGTTAATATTGTTGCGTGCCTTGAAGTTGTTTGCAGCTTATGGTGACCCTAAGGTGAACCTATCGTGGTTTTCTTGGCCAGATTTGTTGAGAGTTTCATGTTATTGAAGTGAAAATTTGATAAGATGTGATGTTTCTAAAGAAAGTTTTAAAAGAGTAATTTTTTTAAAAAAAACCACGACCCTGAGGTCTCTCGTTTCTCCATCCACTGATCCTCGCCCCACTCACACCTTCTTTTCTGCTTAGCTCCAGGGTTTTAAAGGGATGTTGGTGAACATTTGGCAGTCCATTTCTGCCAAAAGGCAGGCATTTGGGGAGCAGTGGTGTCACCCCTGCCTTACTATGTCACACAGTGCGGTCCACACCTCCCACACTTCCTAGTGATGCCTCTGATCTCAGCCATCCACGTGGACAATTTTGGAGTATTTCAGATTTCAGACTTCTAGATAAGGGAGTTTCAACCTGGATGTTCATAGCAGAAAAGACAGCAGCAGAGATGGATTGCATATGTGAACTAATACTGTTGAATATTTTTGGTATAGTACGCTTGCACAATGAGAGAGGGGCAGGCCATATGAACAGGTCAATCATGGTGCCAGTTTTAACTTTAGCAAGAAACTGGGCTGTAATTTCAGGCTAGCTAATTTTAGCAGAAAGCTTTCTCTATGGTGTATTTGGCAAGAAATTAAAAAAAAAACTTACCTCCAAACAATATTGCCATGTATAATTTTAGCATGTAGGGAAAGTAGACGGATACATCAAACGGTAAGGGCAATTGGACAGAGTACGTGCCATCGGTTTCAAAGTGGGGTAGCGATTCATATATGGCAAATGCTGTGGAAAAGTGTTTAAAAACCAGTTTTGGAATTAGCAGCTTGTAAGGGTGATATTCTAAAAATGGGGGTAGAATTCAGAGACAGCCAAGTGAATCTGTAATAATAACATATTAGTATACAAAGGGATCTTGTAGCACTTTTGAGACTGAAAAAGTTGTAGCATATGCTTTCACAGATTTGGACTACTTCCAACATGCCATGCATATGAGAAAGTAGATCAAGTCTACGAAAGAAGGCGGCAACTTCTTCTGCACAGTAAGTGTCAAAGGTGCTACAAGATCCCTTTGTATACATTCTAAAAATTCTAAAATGGCCTTCTTTATTATGAAAAGCTAAAATATAATACATAATGCAAAATAAATGCAGGTGCCATTTTGTTCCAATGGAACAACTTTCTGTTGACACATGAAAATACAAGTGAGGGAAGGGGAGTGGACTGTGTCCTCCATGATTCAGAAGCAGTTTAATTTTCAACAATAAATAGAGATGTCAGTTTAGCTGTGCAGATATTGTTATTTTGAGAAAAGTGTGGTGTACTCAAAACATTGTGCATGCAAATACATAATGCAGCAGTCTCCAGTCATTACAGGCAAGGAAACTCCAAAGACGTTATCACACATGGGCCAGAAAGCGATAATAAAGTGGAAATGAGGCATTCCGAAAATAAACCGTAAATAAACCTTGATTCCGCAAATGGCTTTCACACGTAATTACCTTAATTGTGAAATTACAGTAAGCGCATTTAACGTTCACACACAAGTGAGAAAAGCCCGTAAATGTACTAGAAATGATCTTCTTGCACATGCACAGATAGAGGAATGCTCGCCATGGAACCATGGGAAAAGCAGGGAAATGCTCCCAAATGCACATTTGCTTTTCACATTACAGTAAATGCGAAATTACTGTAATTTCGCAAATGCATTTCCTCAAAACTACCGAATTTCAAAAGATCTCGAATAACACCAGTTTCTGTCCAGTTTCTGTGCGACGTCGTGTGAAATCGTGAGGCACAAATCCAGTTTCTGTTTGGGATTTGTGTGGATTAACCAGCAGATTTCCCCCCTGTGATAACGTCCCAAGTCTCTCATCAATGCAGTATTGAATGTGGAGAATAGGTATTTTATTTTGAGAGAATCAAAGGCAAACTGAAAGATTAATCACTGCTTTTGGTTTATATACTCATCCAGTTACTACCTGTGGACAGTTTCCCCCCGCCATTGTTTCAAAAAACCTGTATAGGTTTTTTTGGTCAATCACAACAGTTGGAGGAGCACAAAGAAATCATTAAAAAAACACCTAATCTCCAGACCACAGTGTATTGTATTCAGGATAAGAGCATGTACAATAAAGAAATGTGCTGTATGAAAAAAAATACACCTTGTGAGAAACAGTGGTTTGACTAAAAATTATTAAATGGACCCAGACAGTAAAGGAGAAATAGGTTTTTGTATTAATTTCCCCTCCCCACCCAATTTTATGTTTTTGTGGTTCATCAGCATATTTACTTGAGAGAAAATCCTTATAGAAACACATTGTTCTACTCTGATTCTTTCCTTTCCTTACCCCATGGCACCATTATTATTATTTGGTCTACAGCTCCATTCTGTTAGCAATGCTGGTTAGTAGGGATTCTGGGACTGGTAGCTCCACCCTCAGAAAAAAACTTTTCTAAATTTGGATCCCATGCAATACCTTTTAAACCTTTAGGTTGACTTTTGTATGATTATCTTGGAATGGGGATGGAGTTACTAATATTTATGTCACAATTTTGCTGAAAATCTGACAAATTGTAACAATTAATTTATTGAGAGTGAAATTGTTCTGAAACACTGGCTGTCATTTCAAGACAGAAAAATTTAAACATCTTTAATTCTGATACCATTTTTAATCCAAAGAACAAAATCTATTATTAGAATATGAGTCTAATGTTGTTAGAATTTCATGTACAACTTAGTTGTTAGAATTACATGTACAACAACTAGTTGTTAGTTGTCAGGATGTTGCTGTTATTCTCTCCAAATCTAAGTTTGGAGATAGTTTCCCACTGGCATTCAAGGCACATGGCTCTTCTTTATTAAATGATTGTTAAAATCATTTAAAATACTAGAGAAGAGTTTATTGAACCAAAAAGCAGTAAACCTCCTGGATAAGTTTCATGGAGCAAACTAGTTCTGAGGACCTGCTCAGAAAGTTATTCCTTCTGAGTTTAGTAAACCTTATTCTTAGATCAGTATGTGAATAGGATTTCAGAAAGCATCAAGACTTCTTCATGCACCCTCCATCTTCCTTTACCTTGAGCCAAAACTGACAGAGGATATAAAGGAATCCATAGAGAATAATGGAGCCATGTCAATTCTTGAAAGTATATTCCTGTTGCTGCTAACATGCAGTAAGTGTATCTAGAAAGAAATGGAACAACTTTAAGATACATGTTCATATTTTAAAAGCAGAGTGAGGCATTTATCTAATTTATCTGTCATGGCTCTACCGTATGAAATCCTGAGATTTGTAGCTTGTTGTGGCACCAGACCTCTCTGACAGAGAAGTCTAACTATCTCACAAAACTACAAATCTTAAAATTCCATAGCGTTGAGCCACAACAGTTAAAGCTTTCAAACTGCATTAATTCTGCATTGTAGATGCAGCCTGAGTTGAAAATCTAATTAGCCAAACTTTCTTTTCTGACAGCTATTATAACTTTGAAAGAATCTGCACTGATTTTTCTGCCTCAGTATGAATTAAATAAAACTCAAATCTTTTGCTTATATGTGTTATTTGTGGAAGGGACTTTCCCCCTCTTTATATATCTATATCAAACGTATACGTCTCTAGAGTTCTAATCCAATAAGCCAGTAAATGGAATTTGTGAATTCCTCCCAAACTCTCCAGAGCTTCTTTCCATCCACTCCAAAAATAAGCAAATAAGTAACTTGCTCATTCATCTATCTGAAATATATTGCCCAAATCTACCAGATGGCCAGCATATTTGGAAAATAAGGAACACTTTCTGTTTTCATCTGAGTTAGATGATAATAATAATAAATAATAAAATTTTATTTATATCCCGCCTTTAGCCAATCCAGGCGGCTTACAATCTAAAATGCAATCCTATACAATACAGATATCATGAACATATCGCCCACCCCCCTTAAAAATATATGAAATCAATGATACATTGAAATTAGCTTAAAAACACAGTACACATCAATACAATAAAACAAAGGCATTCTGAGTATACAAGAAATAGAGATAGCCTGGAGATGCTGTCTAAATTTATTAGACGGTAAATCAAATGAGTGTGGTTCCCAATGGTCTTTGCCATTTCTCAGCTAACTTGGATCTACCTAATGTTACCTTGAATTATCTTCTGGTTACCTGGGCTTCCAAGTCATTTACCATAGTATTGTCCAATTAGGCGGATTAACATCAACACTTCCCATAGGTATAGTTAAACATTGGTATTTTAGGAAATTTACAATGGGAGAATAATCTTGTGGCTTTATCTTTTTCTGTGCTGTTTATTAGACTATTGAGCAGTACCATACATTTCTACGTTTCTTGGAAAGCTTGTTCATATCACATTGGCATTATGTAGTCTAGGTATGCTGCTTCAATATAATAGAATTTCAGTTATATCACATAGACATTTGCAGCCTTGGCCTATATAGCTTAGCAAAGGCTTTACATAATCTAGGCATCTCACTTTTGGAAAACAAAGGTTGTTTTCAGATTTTACAAGGGTCTGATGAGTTTGATACTGTTTGAATTTACTTGTCTCTGCTGTTCTTGCTTGCCTTGGGTTGACTCAGGTAAATAGTGGAAATTCCAGTCTGCTTACATTTTTGCTTGACTAACCTGAAAGGTCCATGCACTCTCACAACCTGTACCATATTCTCTTGAGTCTCAATACAGTTTATAAATAGAGCGTAAAGCCACATGGTTTCTAATATTACATGGAAGTTAGAAACAGATACAGATATAGATATATCCAGGTTAGAAAGATGTGGAATGCCTAGAGAATGCATTTTCTTATCTCTTCTTCTGTGTCAGTGTTTGATTTTGTAAGAGAAGTCCACCAGATAATAAGACTGAATGGCATGCTGAGAATGCAGACAAGGGAGTCAGAAAGAATGTTGGTTTAATTTTTGAAGGGAGCGTATTCAGTTCTTACCTGAACAGATCCATGAAGTTCCAAAGGAAAAATAAGATGCATACTATGTATTTCCCTTGCACTTCTTCTTGACTAGCAATCACAACAAACAAGATGATGATTCTTTCTGTGATCTGGAGAAGGAGGGAAATTATTTGGTTTCTATCTCTGTGGCTTGCTTCTGGTCAGAAAACTGATTGCAAGAGAAGCCATTTAAATTATGGAGAAGTTTACTTCATTTAGCAGAAACAGTGCAGTAGTGGTTGTTGCTGTTGTTGTCTGCCATGCAGCCATTTCCAAGTTATGGCAACCTAAAGCAAACATATCACAGGATTTTCTGGGCAAGATTAATTCAGAAGTCCTGTGCCTTCTGAGGCTGGGAAACTATGACTTGTCTGAAGTCACCAATGGATATCCATGGTGGGGCAGGGATTCATACCCTGGTCCCCAGAATGGTAGTACAGTTCTCAAATCACTACACCACACTGGCTCTCAGTATTGGTAGTAGTAAGATGCAATACAGTGAGCCCACTGTATTGGAGCTCCTGTTGATCGCCTTGCCCCATATTATCCAATATTATTTATTTTATTTATATCTTGCCTATCTCCTGGCATGGGATCCAAGGCAGCTTACAAAAAGGCTAAAACAAGATCATTGGAAGCATTCATTTCCATTTTGATTAACCATAATTTTTCACTTTGTCTAAACCTGCAGTGACTTGGTGGTTAAGACACCAATTCTGATGATTGGAAGATCGGCTGGTTGAGGCCTAGTTGCTGCATGATGGGGTGAGCTCCTTTCACTAGTCCCAGCTTCTGCCAACCTAGCAGTTCGAAAGCATGCAAATGCAAGTAGATAAATAGGTACCACTTCAGTGGGAAGGTAACTGTGTTCTGTGCAATCATGCTGGCCCATGACCACTGGAACAGTCCTCGGACAACAGTAAAGGAGATGAGCACCACCCCCTACAGTTGGTTGTGACTAGACATTCATGTCAAAGGACAACATTTACCTTTTAAACTGTTAATTGTTTGAAACAGGTTAACTACAAACCACAGTTCATGAAACTGGCTTGTTTCCATTCTCTGCTGTTGATTTAATCACAGTCTTTAAGCAAAAGCAAATATTCTGATCTTGTGACCGTGCCAAAGTACAAGAGAAGAGTGGAAAGCATATCAGCCCACTGTGGCTCATTCTCATAATAAACCATGTTTTACTGTGAAATCCAACCAACTCATCTCCCCATATATACCAATCCCTGTCTGCTAAATCATTGAATTTATTTGTTATATATGAAGAACAAGGAAACTGAAAATGTGTGTGTTCCTTATGTTTTCTGTCTTTACAATCAGCCCTCCATAGCCATGGATTTTATTATCCACAAATTCAAGTATCCACAACTTGAAAAAAAATTAAATATAAATTCCAAAAAGCAAACCTTGATTTTGCAATGTTATATAATGGACACCATTTTACTAGACCATTGTATTTAATGGAACTTGAGCATCCATGGGCTTTGGTATCCACGGGGGGTCCTGGAACCAAACCCTAGGGAATACGAAGGGACCACTGTATTTGTTTTGTCCAAGTTCCAGAAAACTAATTTTATGGGCAAAGGTATTAAGCACAGTGTTTATTTTCTCTGCTTTGAAATGAAAACTACAAGCCTCAAAGATCTAGAATATTGTTAGATTTGCTATTTCCTCCTCTGAAACAAAAAGAGGAAGTCATTTTGCTGTTTTAGGTCTTTAAGCATTCTAGGATCATTTCAGTAAACCGCAGTAGTTGTAACCATATGTCTAAAAATATGAAATTAGAAATGGATATGTCAGTCTGTATGATTCAGCATTTTGATGGAAAGCAGGATTTCCTTTGCCCAATGACTTTGTTAGATAGAAACAAATATAGACTCATTTTCAAGCTACAAAAATTGCCGTATAATAGTAGCTGTCACCCAGTTTCTGACCAAATGAAACCGATCAGTTTCCTAATTTGCATGAAATAAAGATCAATCACTAACAAAGTACTTCTTCCAAATTTTAGGGAGGATTTGTTTTGGAGGGGAAATTGTTACAAATATTGATTTAGGGGGAGGGATACATATTGCACACTGTTGGTGGTGGTAGCCTATCTCTGAGGAACATAGACAAAGGGTACATAGAGCAACTCTATGGTTAATATCTTTCAGAAATTAACCATAGCATTGAACGTTATCACACGGGGTCTAAAGCAGTCCCATCCCCGTCGCATCCCCGTCCCATTCCGCTTCCTTTTCCCCTGTGTTCACACGACATCGCAGAGAAACCCCGCCCATCCCTGTCCCATCCCTGTCCCATTGTGGTTATTTTCCCCGTGTCTTCACACGACGTTGCACCCATCCCCGTCCCATCCCCATCCCATTGCGACATCATCCGGCATCATCCCCATTCTTTTGAATGCCGGATTCTTTGGGAATTACATTTTGCCGCGACCAGAATGATACCGGAATGATGCTGCTTTCTGTATACCGGTATAGTTCTGGATTGAAAAGGAACCGCAATGGGACGGGGATGCGACGGGGATGGGACTGCTTTAGGCCCCGTGTGATAACGTCCATTGTGTTGCAGGATCTATACTTTATAGGATTGGAAGTGAAGGGGCACTGGTTTGCCAACATCCATAAAGCTGAACTTGAATGGCTGGATAGCTCTTTAAATAGAGGACATCTTCAAACAAAGGCTGTCATCTGATAGCTCTTTAGATAGAAAATGCCTTCCACTAGAACAGGTTGGACAAGATCCCAACAAGACGCAAGAACTGTCTGTTTACTATGTTTTAATTGTAAATACAGAAGGCTGCATCTTGTTTGGAAGTAGAGTCACTGCTCCTGAAGCATGTAGAGCCATTCCCCCCCCCCCAACATCTTTTTTCAGGGAAAAGGGTGTCTCTGGCAACATTGTGTATGCCACAACATTGTGTCTGTTACCCCTTGACTTACGGTGACCCCATGAATTTCATAGGGTTTTCTTAGGCAATGAATATTTAGAGGTGGTTTTGCAGGTTCCTTCCTCTGAAATATAGCCTACACCACCTGGTATTCCTTGACAGTCTCCCATCCAAATACAAATAGGGCTCACCGTGCTTAGCTTCCAAGATCAGATAGGACCTGGTGCCTTTAGGGTATTTAGGCCAGGGGGTATCTAGGGCTACCAAACAAAAATGGTTTTATGAGGCTGCACATTTCCCACTCTTGGATTATAGTTTTGTCTTCTGGAAACAAGGATGCATGGCCACCCTAATCATGGGTCCCGGGAGAGTACCCATTTCTAAGTGCTTTAGAGAACTTACTTCATGGAAAATACACATTGTTGAAAAGACTGCTTTTTCTGTGTGCTTTGCGTCATCTTGTCATGTTGTGCCAAAGTGATGAAAAAACTAAGGAAAGGAATTTAATTAATTAATTAATTAATTTTATGTATGTGCTCCCTTTCTCCTAAATTGGACCCAAGGTGGCTCACAAAAGATGAAGAAATCCTGACTGGTCATGAGTTGAGCTCTCATGTTCACTTTCAGCTCAGAATTAGGTCTTGCTGCAAATAAATATCACAAGCTGAAATAAGGTTCAAGTTTGTCTCAAGATGAGTCTTGAGAGAAATCGCACAATGAATAGAGCAGACAGGTTAACAAAAGGCATGGTATAATGTAGCCTATATTTTTTTCTCTCTTTTCTTTTGAATTTGCATTTAGTTTTTATTTTGCTATGAAAGCATTTCTCTGGCCATAGCTATATTGAGGTGCACAAGGCTATGCCCACTCATCTGTAACTAGAAATTAGAAAATCAGAAGTCTGGGTGCAGTTATTTGACAAAATATAGACAAAAAGGTTTTGTTTTTCATTTGTGTCCTTTCATTCAAAGTGGAGTTTCCTCTTCCTCCCTCTCTTTTACTCATTTGCAGCTGTTGAATCTCTAGCGAGCAATTCAGGTTTCTGTGATACTGCTTTGTGGTTATGACAATCGATGAAACAGCAGAAGTTAAATCTCTTTGAGAACAAATACATAGCCTGACTCTCTGTTTCCAAACTGCAACTTATTTAGGAGATCATAGATGTGCCATGTTCCCCCACCTTCTCTCCTGAGATTAAAAATGCAAACCAGGTACTGTGTAACCTATAGAGATTAAAATTTAAAGAGGATGAAAAAGAAATCAAATATATTACATGCATTCAAGCATACCCACTTTCTTCCTTTTTGAGGTAGGGGTCCATCTAGGCCTTATTACAATAACAGTTCTTTTTATATGGAGGAGTGGGAGAATGAATAGGAGGAGGAGGGAGAAGAAACAGGCTAATTATGTATGGAAGGTTGCTGTTGATGTGTGCCTCCAAGTGGGTATGCTTGAATGCATGTCATTTTTTACTTATGGTGACCCTAAGAAAACACTATATGGGGTTTTCTTGGCAAGTTTCTTCGGGGGGGGGGGAGGTTTGCCATTGCCATCCTCTGAGGGTGAGAGTGTGTGACTTGCCCAAGGTCACCCAGTGGGTTTTTATGCTTGAGCGGGGAATCATACCCTGATCTCCAGAGTCATAGTCCAACACTCAAACCACTATACCTTGCTGGTATGGAATGGATGGAACTAGTACTATAATAAGAGTGACAACAGTAATAATAGATCATTTATGGACATAGTGAAGGTGCCTGTATTGCAGCCACTCACTCATAAACCACAAGGTTGCAATACTAGCCAGGGCTCAGGCTTGACTCAGGCCTGCATCCTTCTGAGGTCACTAAAATGAGTACCCATATATTTATATATGAAGCGGTGTATAAATGAAGCTGCTTTGCTAGGCCAATAATGGATATACAGTGGGCCCTCCACATTTACTGGGGTTAGGGACACAGGACCCCTATGAAAGTGGAAAAACCTCACTAGTTTTTTTAAAAAACTGAGAGAATACCTTTCTAGGAATCTCTAGGTACTGCAGAGCAACTCTGTGGTTAACATCTGTCACAAATTGACCATAGCATTATTTTTCAGAATCTATAAATAACTAGAGAAGTATTCTCTCTAGGGATTTCTAGGTTCTCCAGTGCAACTTCTAGTGAAAGTTGGCCATGGAATCATGCTGGAGGATCTAGAGCATCTTAGAGAGAAAATATTAATCAAATCAGTAAATAATCAAATCTGCAAAAGTTAAAGCCACAAATGTATAGAAAACAAAACGATGGCCAACATATTGGAAGCAATCAATATCCATCCCCATCCACAAAAAGGGAAACACAAGAGACTGCAGCAACTATAGGTCCATAGCACTGATTTCCCATGCAAGCAAGGTCATGCTCAAAATTCTGCAACATAAGCTCAAATCACACATGGAGAGAGAAATCCCAGAGGTCCTAGCAGGGTTCAGGAAAGGAAGAGGCACCAGGGATTACATTGCAAATATACGATGGCTAATGGAGCATAGCAGGGAATTCCAAAAGAAAAGCAGCATGTGCTTTATAGACTATAGCAAAGCCTTTGGCTGCACAGATCATGAAAGGCTATGGAATGCCCTTAAAGACATGGGAGTATCAATGGGGATTCCTAATGATGAATCTGTACAGGACAAGAGGCTACTGTCAGGACAGAACACGAAGAAACAGAGTGGTTCCCAATTGACAAAGGCATCAGACAAGGCTGCATCCTATCATCCTACCTATTCAACTTATATGCAGAACATATTTAAGGAAAGCAGGCTTGAACATAGAAGAGGGAGGCGTGGAAACAGGAGGAAGAAATACCAACAATCTGAGATATGCTGATGACACTATAATACTAGCAGAAAACCTCACAGACCTGGAACAACTACTAAGGAAGATCAAAGAAGAAAGTGCAAAGGCAGGCTTACTGTTGAACATAAAGAAAACAAAAATAATGACCACAGAGAACTTATACATTTTCAAACTAGACAATGAGGAAATAGAAATAGTAAAAAAGTTCTCATATCTAGGATCAAACATTGATTGGAACAGGGACTGCAGCCAGGAAATCAGAAGAAGATTAAGAATGGGGAGGGCGGTAGTGAAAGAACTAGAAAAGATCCTAAAATGCAAAAACATACAACTCAGC
>CM034703.1:103795903-103806150 GCA_020142125.1 Phrynosoma platyrhinos
AGGAAAATCAACGCATTTGAGATAATGTGGTGCTGGAGAAGAGTGCTGGGGATTCTATGGACATCCAAAAGGACAAACAAATGGGTCCTAGAACAGATCAGGCCAGAGATATCCCTAGAAACCAAGATGACAAGACTTAGATTGCCGTACTTTGGATACATCATGAGAAGGCATGAATCGTTGCCATATTTCATTCACCTCACCTCCCTCTCCCTGTATTGTCATTTAAGATAATAGGTCCACTTATTTTTCAAAAACTACCCTTCCAAACTTTTTAGTCCTCTCTTCCTCCTTCCTTCACATTTCAAACAAATTCTTTTCCTTCAAACAAGTCATTTTCCTTTTCAAAGTATCTTTCCAGACCCAGTTCTTGCAATATCCAAAGCCACAGAACACACTTTGGTCCTGACTTGGATTGTAGAGTCTAACTGTGCAGTGATAGAGAGCACTGTTATTTCAGTTCACTGAAGGATGAGGATAGGAATAGTAAGTTTACATTTCTCTTGGAAGCACAGAACTGATCTGGCATCATGTGTAGTTGTTATGCGACTTCATGTTGTGCAGGATAACTGTGTTGCAATTGTGCCCTGGTAGGATCTCACAGAACAACCATCTTTTCAGCTACAGTTAGGATATTGAGATGTAAGCCAACAGGGGACTAGGAGTGCAGAGTTTCCTTTGGTTTATTAAAGTTTTTCCTATGGGTGAATCTACACTGTAGAAATAATACAAATTGACTCCACTTTATGTGTTGTGGCTCCATCCTATAGAATCGTTGGTTTTGTAGTTTTACAAGATCCTTAGTCTTCTTTGCAAAAGAGTGCTGGTGCCTCAGAAAGCTATGCATCTTATGATTCTGTAGGATGGAGCCATGGCAGTCAAACTGCATTACTTCTACAGTGTAGATATGTAGTGGAGGCACACTACTTAAAAGTGAAATGCCTCTTTCCTATTAAATAGTATCCATATCTTACACAAAAATGTGCCATACTGAATAAACTTCCAGTTACACATTTCATGTGGTGTGGTGGTGAAGACACAAATTGGGAAAGTTCTTTTTTACAGTACTGTTCTCAAATTCCTGGAAGAATGACCAGGCTAGCAGCAGGATTCAAGGAACTGTAGTTTTAAAAACAGCATTTCAAAGCTCTGGATTACATCCTTCAATTAGGGTTTGGGTTTGGCACAGCCAAATTCAACCCCCCCCCCCACTTATCCATTAAACTCACTTAATGGTTTTGAACCTAGTGGCATCCCTAGGACTGGTGTTACGTGGTTTGGTGGTGGCAGTGGCAGCAGCAGAGGCCCTGTCCTCTTTTCCCTTCCTCCATCTCACCTGCTCACCTGACAATCCCTCTTCCTCCTATGGACCAGCTGCAGGGCAAGCTCAGGAGCCGCTAACACGTTGCTGTCACTGAGTTTTAAGCCATTGATGAAGAAGGTTCCTCCAGGCTCAGAGTTCTGTGGCTCAGCGGCAGTGCCTATGACAGCTGTCCCCTTCCCACCAACACAGCAGAATCCCCAGCCCCCCCACCTGTTCTTTGGGTAACAAACAGCCTTAAAATAATTTTTAAAAACTTACCTGTTCCTCTGGATTTTCTGGAAAGATCCGTAGCCCTTCGTTCCCATGCTGGGGCAGCTGTCTGCATGGGTGCATCTGCTTCTGTTTCAGGTAACACACTTCAGGGTCAAAATTAGGTGTCCAGCCATGTGATCATCACTGGGCACCTTGTTCTGACCTCAGAAGCAAGCAACCTATGGCAGTGGCAAATGCACTGAGAGGTTCAGTGGAACACCCATGCAGACGGCTTCCCCAGCACAGGAAAGGAGGACCAGGTAATGGATGGAGGTCAGGGAAGCTGAGGAGTTAGGATATTCCAGGCTGTCCCTGGAATATCCTGGCCAGTGCAGACAGGGCCTGAGTCATGGGATTTAAATAAATAAACAGAGCACCTCAAACAGCTGAAAATCCAAATATCAAGCCCCAGTTCTTTTTAATGTGATTACAATATTAAGTACAACATACCTGTAAAAGCCGTGGAAGGAAATGATCTTCGTCAATACCTAGACCAATATGCAAGAGCTCCAGTATTGTTGCTAATTGGCAAATACGCATGACAAGTCCAATGGAATAGAAAGTATCTGCCACAGAATCTTCATCCACAGGAAAGAAGAAAAACATTTGTCTTAGAATTATAGAACAGATTCCCGTATTCTTCATTGGCCATTAAGAGAACAGGAAACGGGCACTCTTGTTTTTCAAGGATTTCCTGTGTTACTGTACATTTTGCCAGATGATGACAACATTTTAAATGCACCCTGTGTGTGCTGTAGTGAAACGGTTCCCACTAGCTATAAAGAATGCCATGCAGAACTTTCACAAAATTTCTGAGAGAAAACACTTAAGGACATGGGAAGTATGTTGTTACTGAGTGTAGAAGATCCACCTAGGACCAGTCTGGAATAATTTGTTCCTTGTATGGTCCTAAGGGTAATTACCTTAGATTGATAAAAGGTTCCCTTTGGTTTACCTTGACAGTAGATTTCATAGCTGTATGTTCAAAATCCTGCCCTAGGGATGAGCAATTTGCAGATGTAGAGCAGAAAATTATTAAAACTAATCAGCATAACCAGTGGTTGGAGATGATGGTTGCTGCCACACTGCAGAAATAAAGCAGTTTTATACCACTTTGACATCCATAATTTAATGGTATGGAATGCTGGGATTTGTAGTTTGGCGAGTTAACCAGAGCACTGTGACAGGGAGCTAAATCTGTCACAAAACTATAAATCCCAGAATTCCATCCATTGAGCCATGGCAGTTAAAGCAATGTCAAACTGCTTTACTTCTGCAGTGTGGCAGCAGCCAATTTGAAATGTGGTCCAATTAACACTTGAAAATCCATGTGCTCTCCATCCTCCATCCCTGCCCTATTTTTGTTTACCATATATGTTCAACTATAAGTTGATCTCATGTAGAAGTCAAGGGAAGGTTTTGAGGTCAAAATTATGGATTTTGATATGACCCATGGATAAGCTGAGGGTAAAAATTAGAGGCATGTAACAAAGGATGTAAAGGACAAAGCCAAGGAAAACAATTCCAAAGAATTTACAAAATTCTGGCAGGCATAAATCTTTGTGCCCACTCTACAGGCTGGATGGATGAGGAGGGAACAATGAAAAATGGTGGCAGTGTGATGTGTGGAGGAGGCAACCAAGCACAGGTGGAACTAAGAACACACACACATGTCAAAAAGAAAATAGTGATTATGGACCTTATCACACGCTGGCCACGAAGCGAAAAGTAACCGAAATAAGAATAAATTCAGTTCTATACCGAAATGAACTGAATTTCGCCTGCGCGGCCATTGCTCAATGATTGCGAAAGCTCCCTTGTACTTCCCCGAAAAACCGAATGTCAAAAGATCTCAATTCGTTACGGATTAGCTCCGGGTTCTGTCGAGTTTCGGTGCAACGTCGTGTGTAAACACGGAGAAACAATACGGATTAGCTCCGGGTTCTGTCGAGTTTCGGTGTAACGTCATGTGTAAACACGGGGAAATAATATGTATTAGCTACGGATACCCTTTGGATTAGGTCTGCTTTAGACCCTGTGTGATAAGGTCCTATGTTAGCAATGATTATAGCCTTTAACCTTAATGTGATAAAATTACCTGATTTTAACCTAGAAAAGCTGACAAACATACACAACAGTCTTATTCAAATCCTTCAAAGCCCAATTCCTCTTAGCACTCCTTTGAAAGGAAGCACCAAAGAGCTCCCACCACTGTCATTTTCCCACCCAGGCATTCAAAAAGGCCAGAAGCGGACCCACAACAGACAGATTTGACTGGTCAGTGCTTTGTTTAGGTACTGCCTGGACAGACTAAGCTCTTAGAAGCTGACCCATGGTTTCTTGGGTCAATTGTTTGACAAAAATTTCTAGACTTATACATGAGTATATACAGTATTTATTAACATTTTCCTTCCTAGTCCTTTTATCATGAGATCTCAGTGCAGCAAACAGATAAAAAAGGTAAACAATTTCAAATTAAAATAAGTAGAAAATATCAGCATACTAAAAGGCTAAAAGGATTATGAACAGCTGAAAAGGCTCTCTATTGTGTCCTCCCCACTGCCTTATCCCCACTGGTTGGATGCAGAGGACACCTCTGCTAGCAGATCCCATGTATACGAAGCAGCACTCCTTCAAGTCTAGAAGTTATTTTAGTTTAGTTTATTTAGGCTTTTGAACATCACTATCTTGAATTCAGACCAGATGTGAATTGGTAGCCAGACAAGATGTGAATATGTGAATATGGAGCAGCAAGATTGGTCAGCAATCTTGCTGCTCCATATCCATGCAGTCCTTTTGAAGGGTTGGGATTTTCCCCCCCTGCCAGGTTTATATAATCCAATTTTCCCATTGCATTTTCAGGCTGAAATGAAGACTGAATGCACAGGTGTGTGTGTGTGTGTGGGGGGGGGAATGGAATGAAGTATCCTGGGAAATAGCATGCCTTCCTGGCTCGAACCCTGAACAGCTACAACATCTTCTTGTAACGCTTGTGTATATGATTTTCTACATACATTTTACACAAACATGGAATAATTTTGGCTTTACAGTCATTGGTCCCATCTTACTGTGTATACTATTCATTCAGAAATACATGGATCCATTTAAGGACCGTGTTCTCTTAAGAAAAGTTGCATAATAAACATCACAATGAAATTCCCTTTTCAGGAAAAGTGTTTATGTATGATAAGGGTGTTTTGAGCCTACCGAGATTCCATTGGCATGGGAATGTCACTTTTCTATCTATCTGTCTAACAAACTTATAGCATTGCAAACTAGCCCTTAATTTGTTCCTGGAGTCTATAATGTGGATTGTTTGCAAAACTGTAGGAAAACAGGACATGGCATAAGCCTACCTTCCCCAAAAGACAGGAATCTGATGATCATGTTGGTAAATATCCAAGAATGTCCGCAGAACTGGATTAAATAATAGCTGAAGATGTAGGTATTCATTGTGCGGCTAAAAATACAAGAATGATCACACTTATAGTTACAAGAACTATTTGGCAATGGTCCACATGCATCACAATTCGTATGAAAAGGGAATTAGAACTCTTCCCCATTTGCACTGGCCAAATTCAGCATGGAGAGAAACCAGCTGTACTGTGAGTGTTAAAGAGGGAAAGCCTCTTAGGAAAAAAAAAGAGATGACAATCCTAATTCAGCAAAGCATTTTTTTGTTTCCAGACATCCAACCCCAGACATTTAAGGAGTAAACACTCAAAGTCTGTAACCTGAATGGTTGAATTCATCAGTTTTGGTTTCTTCTTCACATTGGCATTTTTTTAAAAAAGAGTTCTTCCTTTCTGCACTGCACAAATAATGCAGTTTGACACTGTTTTAACTGCCATGACTCCATGCTCTGGAATCTTGGGATTTGTAGTTTGTTGAGACACCAGAGCTCTCTGACAGAGAAGGATAAATATCTCACAAAACTACAAATCCCGGAATTCCAAAGCATGGAGCCATGACAGTTAAATCATTGTCTGATTATTTCTGCAGTGCAGATTAGACCTATGAAGAAACTTTTGATAAATTCTTATTTTTAAAAAAATCCAATAAAGTCATCACCCATCCATACTGTAGTGCCTTTATGAACAATATGGGTGAGTGAAGATTTCATTCAATTTGTTTAAAAGTAAGACATTGCCTCTTCCTATTAGACATTTTCCTGTTAAGCATTTTGAATTATGACTAAGGTTTTCAAATAAAAATAAAAATAAAAAAGGATATGAGAGAATCGTGCACTTAAAATCCTGCAAAACCTCGACATTAATGTTTCATTAAAATATTGTACACATATAAAGGAACCTTTTCACACATCTGCATTTAGTGTGCTACAGGATTCACCTGTGGTGCATGTGAGGAAATTCCTTCCAAACTTTCACACATGTGCTGACACTATGCTGGCTTTCTAGTCTTCCTCAGAGAAAAGCAAATTTAGTAATTTGTCAAAGTAACATATTTGAAGGAATTTCAAATGGACAGTTTCTCCACAGATGTGCAAAGAAATCATGGTGCATTAGACTGTACAACCAGTTCAGATCATTATAAGAGGGTTACTTTTCTAATATACACTTAAGTCCTAGTCACTGTACAACTCTTTTTATTTAAGAAATATTGTATTTTTAATCGATGTGGGTTTTTTTTTTGAGTTTTACAACATACTTTCTAATTAAATGTATTAATTAGGTGGTATCTTTGTCATTACCTATGAAAATCTTTCCCCAGAGAAACCTCTTTTATAGTGGCCAATGCTGAACCCTTTCTCCCTCCCTACACCTCTGCTTATGAACTAGGTCAAATAGATGCTGGCTGTCCCATTTTTACACAAAGGTATTTGCTTGGCATCACATTTGCTTGGCATTCTACAGAGAGCTAAACCCAGTTCTGTGTACTGCTGTTAATTGTGGTGTTTAAAATGCCTTCATTTGTTTCTGAGCCAGATAAGCTTTTGTATATATTGTATATACAGCCAATGAGTTTACAAGGCTTTTCACATATTATTTCTACAACAGAGATAGTGGCCTCACAAGTTCTCTATAACGGATTATAGTTACAGCAAAGCGTCACATGCCATTGATTTTCATGATGTGTGAATGCTCACTTACTTACAACATAGAAATACTAACTTAGGGCCTAAACAGACTGCCAGAAATAGTGCACATTAAATTGAGGCACTGCCCTGGCTCAGTGCTAAGGAATCATGGGAACTGTAATTTATTGTGGCACCAGAGCTTTCTGACAGAGAAGGCTCAATGTCTCAGAAAAACAACAACAATTCCCATGATTCCCTAGCACTGAGCCAGGGCAGTGCCTCAATTTAATGTGCACTATTTCTGACAGTCTGCTTAGGCCCTTATTGACTAGAATTCTTAAATCCCCTGCCATTATAACTACTGCCAATTCTGGTTGAAGAATTTTGAGGTTATAGTACAAAAAAAAGAGTATCTCCAAACTCTGAGTGAAGTACACTGGCACAACCTGGAATAGATACACTTAGGACGTTTTCACACGGGGCAAAAGGAGGACGCTAGCCGGCCTCCCGCCGGCTTCACTCCGGCTCCATTTTCCGTGTGTTCACACACGCGCGGCGGCAAACCCCGCCCCTTCCGTTGTCATCCCTGCGTCCAGCCAGCTTTTCGCTCCGTGTGTTCAGACACACGGAGCCCTAAGTCCGGCGTCACTCCGGACGAAACAATGATAACTCCGGCTAACTCCGGCTTCAGGTAATTCCAGCTGTCAACAGGAATTAGCCTTTCGGCGGCGGAGCCATTCCGGAATCGGCGGCACGACCCGTTCCGGAATGGCTCCACCCGGCTTTAGGAGGACAAGTGTGAAAACGTCCTCAGACTAGGGTTGCCTTTTGGGACAACCACTTTCTGGTCCAAGATCTTTTACGACCTAAAGTGATAAAGTGACACTGCCCCTTCTCTGTTGGGCAATGCTTTAAAAAATCTTGCTGACTATTTAGACACCAGCTCTTGCCTCTTTCTATTTGTGGGCACATATGTACATACACACCATGGTGCCACCCAGCATACGTTGCATGGCAGAACCACTTCTGGGAAAATAAAGAAATACATTTCTATTAATATGGGGATAGAAAAAAATATTTATTAAAATACTTTACAAGGAGAGTATGGGCCTTTGCAGACTGCCAGAAATAATCCATCTTGAGACCACTTTAACTGTCCTGGCTCAATGCTAGGGAATCATGGGAACTGTAGTTTTTTTCTGAGACATTGAGCCTTCTCTGTCAGAGAGCTCTGGTGCCACAATAAACTACAGTTCCCATGATTCCCTAGCACTGAGCCAGTGCAGTTAAAGTAGTCTCAAGCTGGATTATTTCTGGCAGTCTGTTCAGGCCTTTGGCTAGGAATGACTTTATTGATTGAAGATTCTCTTTCAGTCGTTATAACGCATGATCTCTTTGGAGGAAGAGCTGTACACCAAAAGGGCAGATAAGTAGGATCTCAGTATCCCGAACAATGTGATACATTGGCATGAAGATAGTCTGAAATTAGCCACTTCGGTAATTTTTTTGTTTTGTTTGTTATCTTAGGCCAAAAGTACAGATGAAGCAATTGTTCATCGAAACCAGAAAAGGGGATGTTTCCATTCTGCATGAGACAGGTTTGTTCAAATGAAAACTTCCATCTGGTACATGGAGCAGCTTGTACCTTCCCCTCTTCATGAGACTTTTTTTTAAAAAAATGTTAAGATTCCTGCCAGCATACTCTCTGTGTTTCGATGAGTTTGCTGGACTGCCCTTACCTTGGCTCAGAGGTTCCTGTTCCAGCCGTTGAAATGAGCGTAGATCTTTTCTGTGCTATTTGTGTGTCTCTCTTTCTGACAGCAGCAGCAGCAGCAGCTGGGCTGAGAGCTGAAAGAGTTCCCCTCCTCCTTTCCTTCCTTTCCTTTCCCTTCCTCTCCCTCACGTCAGGCCCACATTGCGAAAACTATGCACTGCTTTCCTCACTCGCAGAGAACTGGGTCCTAGCTTAATTTTGTCTAAGTGCAGGCACATTTCACTTGGTTTTGCGTGTGCTTTGCAGAATTCACAGGAAACTGTGGGGAATGACGGGATTCAAGACTTGTTTCAGAAAACCAATCAAGAAAGTTGTAAAATTCTACTATAGAATACGTGGAGTATGTTAAATTTTACAGGTAAACTTTGGTACTCTTGTTCCATTCATTCAGATTTTGAATACAGTGGCCCCTTGGTTACTGCTGGAGTTTGGTTTCAGGACACACACACTGGTAGATACCAAAATCTATAGATTTTTATTTATTTCTGCATTTATTTAAAGGATTTATATACTGCCTTTCTCCCACAATGGGATTCAAAGGGGGTTACAATTCAGGTCCCATTAAATACAATGGATAGTTTAATTGTGTCTTTTATATAAAATGGCAAAATCAAGGCTTGCTTTTGGGAATTTATAAATATTGTTTGCAATATTCTCAATGGGTAGTTGAATCTGTAGATAAAAAAAATCCATGGATATGGAGGGCCGACTTCACCATATAATGGCAGTTAACAACAACAATAAAAACAACGACAAATATACCTCCTAGCTTCCTTACTCTTAATTATGCTGGGATTTGCAGTCCAAAAGCATCTGAAAGGCTGCATGGTTCTCCCAATATATACAGTTTGAGTATGAGTTTATGGGGCTGATCGCATAGAAAAATAAAGCGACTTACCCCTTCCAAATTATGGGTGCTTATGGGATGCATTCGGGAATTACCACATTAAAAATGCCACCAATGCCTCTGGGTGACAGCATCTTGTTTTTGAAAATCGACCAGCTGAGCATGGCTGGGAGCCAGGATACAGTTGCCTGGCAGCATTGGCAGCATTTTTAATGTGATAATTCCTGAGTGCATCCCGTAAACAACTGTAATTCGGAAGGGGTAAGTTGCTTTATTTTTCTATGTAATAAGCCCCTATGTCTTTTGTGCTTGTGTTTACATTTCAAACTCTGTTTGCAATTGTCCATGTACCTTTTCTCCTGCCCTATTTAAATTATTGCAAATTCCACCCCTCAGATTTAAAAAAAGAAAAGAAAACTAAAACAAACAACAATTACTAAATGGTGCCAATTTAGTGGCACCACTTTATGAGTTAAAATGAATGGTTTGTACATCATAGCAGGGGAATCAACAGCCTTTGCATGGTGTTCCTCAATCTTTGTGGCCCCACCCTGCAGTTTATCTCTACTTGAGTTGTCATAATCTCAGGACCTTTCCAAATGCTCAGTTTATAGAGCAAGAACACAGATCTGCAATACCATACCCAACAATATTATAGCTGATGCAGTGCAAAATACAGGAAAAGTTAATATTTTGATCTCCCACAATCTCCTAGCCAGCATGGGCAGAAGCTAGATGTTTTTAGAAACCTCTGTGCTCTTGCAAGGTCCTGAATGATTCACATTTCCAATTTCCCAAGAAGCTTCTAGGAATATAGGCAACTTACAATGAAGGAATATAGTTGCTAGAAGAAATATAGTTCCTAACTTCTAGGAATATAGACAATTTACTGTGAAGAGCCACTCCTTCGCCTAATTTTTCCCCCTCAGATGGCAGCCCTATGGGTATTGTGAAACCTCCGCTACCCAAATATGTGGTGTATCAAACCACTTTTATGTATATCTATGGGTTT
>CM034703.1:103862928-103875406 GCA_020142125.1 Phrynosoma platyrhinos
TCCCCACCCCCATGGATACCAAAATCTATTGATGCTCACATCCTATTTGATACAGTGGATAGTAAAATGATGTCCCTTATATAAAATGGCAAAAATCAAGGTTTGCTTTTTGGAATTTTATTTTTTAAAATATTTTCAATCTGTGGGTGGTTGATGTCAGGAAAATGACATGGATGTGACCACAAGGTGGAGTTGTAGGATAAGAAATGCAAGCACTTCAGTTCCATGGGCAGGTGTGTGTGTTAGTAATTGGAAATATGCACACCTGAGATGCTTGATGCAACAGGCATAGTTAGCTGCCTATACAAAGGAGATAGGAGGTATCGCTAGTGTGAGTTTGTTGTGTATGGTGGTTGGCGGAGCAGTTTGTTGGAGTGTTGCATAGTTGTGAGTATTTGTGACAGCTGTCCAATACTCTGTATGTATATATTGTACATAGTGCAACTAAAGATTAAAGCCCTCATGTTGAGTGAAGACTGGCCTTGCTGCTGTCTTTATTTGGAAGAAAGCCAGAGCTCAAGGCCGTGTGCTGCTGTGAAGGAATTTTTCCTTCTCTGCCAGAAGTCCTTTTGCAGACAACTCTCTGGAATCCTTCTCCTGGCATCCTGTCGACGTGGAACAACTCTGCAGGTGGTCGTGGTGGACACAGCATGTCTTTCTATGCCCCAACAGTTGAATCCGTGAATAAAAAAAAATCTGTGGATATGAAGGGTCAACTGTGCTTTGGCCATATCATGAGAACTCATGACTCACTAGAAAAGATGATAATGCTTGGTGAGGTAGAAGGCAGTAGGAAAAGAGAAAGACTGCATTGCAGGTGGATAGCCTCAATCCAGGAAGCCACGGCCCTGAGTCTGCAAGAACAGAGCAGGGCTGTTGACAATAGGATGATCTGGAAGTCATTTATTCATGGGGCTGCCATAAGTCGAAGTTGACTTGATGGTGGTTAACAATAATGACAAAGTGGTAACTATGATATTGCTTCATTTTTAAATCTATCAAACAGAACTAGCTATGGGGCAGAAGCAGCTTTGGTCACCTTGGTGGATGACCTATATTGAGCACTGGAAAGGGAGAACTGATTCTGCTGGACCTTTCAGCAGCTTTTGATATAATCAACTATGGTATCCTTCTGGGCTACCCCACTGGGATTCCAGTTGTGGGCACTGTTTTACAGTGGGCCTTGTCCTTCTTGGAAGGGAGATCACAGAAAGTGGTGCTGCAGGATGACTGTTCAGGGCCCTGGCCCTTGGCATTAGTTTTCTTTATCCATGCTGCTCAACATATATATGAAACTGCTGGGCAGTGGTGTCACTGGGTGGTGGTGGTGGTGCAGTGGTGTAGACTGCACCAGGTGACATCCCAAAGGGGGATGTCACCCCATGGGGTGGTACACCCCAGAGGGAGATGGGTGGCAGCCTCTGGGTGCCATGTGGCCATGATCATGTGGGACTGGGAAGGCCAGGGGGCGGTAGCAGCTGTCTTCCAGGTCCCACATGGCCATAGCCACATGGGACTCGGAAGACCAGCGGGAGGTGACTGCCTTCTAGATCCCATGTGGCCATGACCATGTGGCAGCAAGGTGAGGTAGTACTCTCTTGCAACCCAAAAGCCCTGCCCCTCACACCAGATGACACCCTAGGTGGGGACACCCCAGCTGCTGGGTGAGGTTATCTGGAATTTTGTGGTTCAGTGTCACTTGTAAGCTGACACTCAACTCTAGCTCTCTTTTTCATCTAACTCCAAGGAAGCTATTTCAGTACTAAACCAATGTCTGCTGTCAGTAATGGAGTGGAAGAGGATGCTCCTGGTCAGTTGAATGGCAGATAAAGGAATAAGGATTTGGCATGTGCTGTAAGAGGTTACACACCCTGTGAAACATTCAGTTTGTAGTTCTGATGTATTCTTGGACTCAGATTTGAGTCTGGATGTCCAGGTTTTAGCAATGGCCAGAAGTACACTTTTACAGCTAAAACTATTGCAGCAGCAGCCCCCATTCCTGGAGACATGAGGTTCTGGGTGTGGTGACATATGCCTTGTTTATATCTTGTTTGGATTACTGTAATGCAATCTGTGTAAGACTGTGGTTGGAAGCTATTGAGAAACTTCAATGGGTCCAGAATGCTGCAGTGAAGTTGCTAATTGAGGATGGTTATAGGAAACATATAACCCCATTGCCTGGATTTTAAGATTTTTGGGAGAAGGCTCTCTCTCAGTCCCACCACCATCACAGGCATATTTGGTGACAAGATGGGAGACAGCCTTCTCAGTGACTGCTTCCAGGCTTTGGAATCCCCTCCCAAGGGAGGTTTGGTTGGACTCCTCTCTGCTCTCTTTCTACTGGTAAGGAAAAAAAAATATTTAAAGCAGGCCTTTGGCTCTTAGCTCATGTGATAGAAGGGTCTTTTAATGGAGTCTTTTTGTTATGTTTAAATATGTTTTAAAGTGTTTTAACTTTATGCTTTCAGAAGAATTGATTGTTTAATTGTATTTTTAACTCTTGTATAATGAGAATTTAATTGTACTTTGTTTCAATTTGTTGCAAGCTGCCTTTGGCCCCAGGCCAGGAGGAAGCTGGATGGATGTATAAATGAATATGTAAACCTAAAATTATTGTTTTAAAAAGTGCTAAGTACCTTTGTTTTGGGAGTCTTGCGATGAGTTGATCAATCACTGTTAAACACTGTCTAATCTCCATCTGGGCAATCTTCCAGGCACACATGCTGTACTCCTTATTTTTCAGAAAATGATTGATACGTCTGAAGTAGCTTCTCACTGCCTTTCTGGTATCATCCATTCCTCCATGCAAACACGGCCCCAGTGTCACAATTTCCTGGGCCAATCCTAGCTTGAAAACAGCTATAGATTTGTCATCCCAAGCCAAATCATCGTGTTTTTGACTCAAGGTATAAATGATCTGTTGGAGGATTTCATCTATGGCCACCGTGGCATTCTCTGGCTTGAATTCATTAATGCTTGGGAGCCTGTTTTCATCTAGGCTGGATGAGAACCCGATTACTTCGCTGATGCACTCTCGGGGAATGCTTGATCCCATTCTGGTACTCAGAAGTTCCAAATTATCCTGGTTGGTTTCATGTAGCTTTCCACGAAGTCGGCTACAGCCCTGAGCAAATCCTAAACAGAGAGCAAACTATGAACATACAGCTGTATCCATGAAACTCCATGCAGTCCTTCAATTAAATACAGCTAGATGCTCTGCCCAGTGCTTCTGGTACAATTGGAATCTCTGCACAGGCTGGGAAATTTCTGCCATCTGAATAGTCACAGTGAACTCCCCAGAACCCCTAGGAGGGGACTCACTCCCCATCAGTGAATTTGCTATTTGCCAGATAAACAAGACATAAGACCTCCTTCATTGAGGCAAACTGTTCTTTCACAATTTCCCACAAAAGATTCTCTTCCCACATGACTTTCCTGCTTGGCCTACTCACCAAATATCCCTGGTAGGAGACATGGGCTTGTATGAGTCTCAGTTTCAGTCTCATCTGCTTCAGGCGCCGAAACAGTATCTGTAAAATTTAATCCAGATGTTAGCCTCCATTAAGGCAGTGCTTTCATACATTTCTTTTCTGTGGGTTTCCTCCATGCATCACCTTCCAGTTCTCAATGTGTGTCTGTGCATGCGCCTTAAGTCACCTGCTGACTTATGGCAATCCCATGAATCTCCTAGGGGCTTCTTAGGCAAGGAATACTCAGAGGTGGTTTTGCCAGTTACTTTCTCTGAATTATAGCCCACAGCACCTGGTATTTGTTGGTGGTATCCCATCCACGTGCTAACCAGAGCTGAGCCTGCTTAGCTTTCAAGATCAGATGCTTTTAGGTATACCCTGCCCACAATTGTCTCAGCTCCCAGTCATCTGAAGAATTGTCATAGCTATGCCCTCATAATTGGTAACTATCTCTACATGGGACGTTTCTTAATTTTCCCTCTTTTTATTGTTGAAAAGTTAGGCTTTTCCTCCCATCAACCAGTTTTAAAAAACACAACACTATTGTATTTAGCCAACATGCACCTACCTCATCTGTCACTGCAGAAAGAACAGTGGATAGTTATTTAAATCCCTTGACTGGAAATATGCAACTAATATGCCCATTGTTACACAATCCCTTCTGGCAAAACCCACCACTACCTTTTCCCATTGGTGCCTATGAGAAAAGTGGCTGGCTTTTAATTTATATTTATCAATATCCAAATGTAAATGTAAACATTAATGGCTGAGAGGCACCCTGAATCCAACAATAGATCTCCAGATGTGAGGAAAATTCACCAATTTTCTTTTTTAAAAAGGAATTGGGGGATCCAGTATCCTGGTACTAAGAAGAATGGGGTTGAACATTTTATTTCCTCCCTCCACTAACCAGCCTTCCATCAGCTACCTACCTATCTACCTTCTTGGAACTTCACTGGAACTACATGACAACAACAACAACAACAACAACAAATGCCATTCCCTTTTCATGTTGTTGTTGTTGTCATCATTTTAAAACTATAATACAAGAGAAAGCCAAGGGTTTGAGGGTTTTAATTCCTCCTCCAAGGAGGCAACAGAGCACTCTTTTCTCTGGTCCAACCCTTCTCAACCCCCTTAAATGTAGAAACTGCTTCACTTATGTCTTCTAACAAGCACACAGGTCCACACACACAAACACACATGACACACACACACACCCCTTCTCCATGCATGGCCTGACTACCTCTAAAACCTGACAAAATGTCTGTTGCTGAAGTACTGTGAGAGGTTGGCATGGAGCATGGTAGCCAGGAGCTTTTCCCCTGACTCCTTCTAACACAGGAGCCTTTTCTTCATATCTTTCTCAAAATGACGACGAAACCTCACTTCCAGTCTTATTGGCAAGATTTGTTCAGAGGAGGTTTCTCATTGCCCTCCTCTGAGGTTGAGAGAGAGTGACTTACCCAAGGTCACCCAGAGGGTTTCACGGCTGATCTGAGAACTGAACCCTAGTCTCAAGGGTCATAGTCCAACACTCAAACCGCTACACTACAAGGGAGAGTGGGACCTAAATATATCCCCTCCGGCCACTGATTTGCAGTCCTCTGCCTCTTGGCTCACCACCAGGCACTCTTTCACACTACACCATTATAGCATTACGATTCCATTATAACTACCATGGCTGCATCCTATGGAATCCTATGTGTAGTTTGGTGAGGCACTGGAACTCTCTGGTACAGACCTCTAGATCCCTCTCCCTAAACAGCAAAACCTAGAATTCCATAGAAAGTAGCCAAGGTAGTTAAAATGCAATCATAGTACTATAATTGTGGCCTGGGCCACATAAAAACACCCTCATGCCCCACTGGCAAGTAAGAGGCAGGGAAAGGTCGGGACTTTTAGTGACTTGACTTGATTAGAAGATGTGACCTCTCTGCTAATAAATATATATTTGACAATATATGGTAAGTCTGAGGTATGAAACTCATGTTTATGTATCATTTTGGTTTGGGGGTTTGCCATTGTGATGCCATTCAGAAACAGCCAGATTGGCTGTTTTTAGCAGATAGAGAAAGAGCTTTGGTATAAATTTTGAACATTTTGTGGGTTCAGTTTTCAGACATCCCAAACTGGTAACTATATACATGGCTTGTTTGATTCCTAATAAAAGTGTGTTTTAAGAATTACACAGTACCTTTTGTCTGAAGCCTTCTGATGAGTTGACCCATCACCACAAAAAATCGACTAACTTCAATTTGGACAACCTCCCAGGCACACTGACTGTACTCCCCTTCTTTCAGGAAATCCTTGATTCGTTTGAAATATGTTTTCACAGACTCCCTGACATCCTCTTCATCTTCATCTTCACCCAAGCATGGTTTCAATTTTGCAATTTCCTGGTTCAATCCAATCTTAAAAATACCAATTGAACTCTCATCCCAAGACAATTTGGTATGGTTTTGACTGAAGATGCAAAGTATCTGTTGGAGGATTTCATGGAGGGCCACTGTGGCATTCTGCTTCTGGAGCTCAAAAATATTTTGGAGATTTTCTTCTTCAGGTTGGGATGAAAAGCTGATTATATCATTCAAGCACTGTAGAGGAAAAACCGATCCCATCTGATTTCTCATAACTCCCAAGTTCTCCTTGTTATCTTCCAGAAGGTTTTTGCGAAGGTGACTACAATTTTGGGACAAAGTTTCAGTAAAGAGCAATACTATAAGGCAAATGTCAAGGAGCCAAACCTTTGTGATCATGGTGGGACTGAAAAGAGTGAGATTTTTTTTTTCCCCCTGGATTGCAGAGCAACGTCTAGAAGACTAGTTTTTTAGATGTTCTGAAATATGATGCATGTTTTAATCCTTTTCATTTCAAAATTCAGGAGCTGATTTCCCCCACCCCTCACTTTATGATTTGAAAAAGTTCTCACTTTTCTCCTTCTAAATAAAATAAAATTAATGGTGACCAAAAATGCTATATTGATCTGGAGTGGTTATCTGAAGAACTTGTTGACAGCAAAAAGCAGACTTCCTTGTCCCTTATCTTTAGTTAATTTGTCTTATGAGACAAAAAAAATGAACTGTTAAAATTTCTCATCTTACATCCAAAATAATGCAGGGATCCCAGTCTTTGACTTTTCCATTGGAATGATCTGATGTATTCCCAATTGATGAACCACAAATGGCTGGTTCAGATGTCCATGTATGTCACTTGATGCTTGGCTGCTGGATGTGGGACCAGCTCTGTATATGAATTGCTAGAAAGTTCTGCCTGTGTAGTTTGATGTGTGGTGTCTCATTCCTCCATCAACAAAGTACAAATATCATAAGTGCCAGCAGTAGTATCACTATGCTAACATACAGACTGTGTACAATAAATACATGAGTGGCAATAACTGTGGTTATGACCACAGGCCACACTATAACCTATATACATTCAGTTAAATATTTGTATGTAACTTACACTCAGCTACATGGGTATAAGGCTCTGTCTATGTGTTTCAGAATTCTATCCAGAATGCTATAGAAAAGTAGTGTTCCGGATCTTGCAGAGAGAATCCTATGGACAGACAATTGTATCCATGGAAACATCATGCAGTCATTCAACACAGCGTATGTTGATACCCTACCCAGTTTTTACCGTATAGTTTGAATATCTGCATAACCCATGTGTCTATTGTGATACGTTGTAAAAAAAAAAATGCATAGGTTGAGGCTGGAGTGTTTGCACATGTTACTTAAAGCTTTTGGAAAGCCATCTGGTTACCAAACTGGATTTTCATTCATACCCAACTCATGTAGCACTGGCCACCACAACTATAAAAATTCCCTAGTAGAGAAATATGGTCCATCAACTAAACATTGCAGGATCTTCCTATAGCTCAATCCATAATACATCTGTATTGGATGTCTGAATCAAAGGCAAGAGTTCCTGATCTAGCTTAGGTCATACTTTACAAATTTTAACTGTCATTATTTTAGTGTTTGGATATTTAAAAGTGGATCTACATGCAAATCAACCAGCTGTGAGACTTACCGGTATATATGCAACAGAGTGCTAGATTTAGCCTTAGAGGCAGTCTGAACTGCAGCCAGAAAGAGAGAGTGGTTTTTAATGGAAAGCCAAATGAGCCATACACACATCCTGAGCTGCAATATTAACAATAGACCACACTGCAGGTCTGTTTGTAAGCTTTTATCCCTCTCTCAGGACGTTTCTCCAGTTTGCAGTGAACTATGCAGGGGAGTTTGAAACCAGCTACCTGAGAAACTCATATTTTCAACCAAAAGCAAAAGAAAACTGTCTTTCCATCCCTACTCCTCTGTTGGGAAATATTATATGGTGTCACCAAGTTTCATAATAGTGTTTACAATTCACCAGGAGCAGCATTTACAGGTTGTGATGGCAAACAGAAATGAGTTAGGCCCTATTTTCTCCTGAGATTGGTGCCTCCTCCTCCTCCAGTCAGCTGATACGCCAGCTGCGCCCTTTCTTGGAAGTAAGGGAACTTGAAACTGTGGTACACTCGCTGGTAACCTCTTGCCTTAATTTCCATAATGCGCTCTACATTCCCCCATCAAGCTACCCTCATGCTTGGTCCGGAAACTTCAACTAGTACAGAACATGGCAGCCAGATTGGTTTCAGGTACAGCAAGGAGAGACCATATAACTCCGATACTAAAGTCTCTCCACTGGCTGCCTATTAGTTTCCGGGCCCAGTATAAGGTGTTGGTTATGACCTTTAAAGCCCTAAATGGCTTGGGTCCAACCTATCTTCAGAGCCGCCTCCTCCCATACAATCCACCCCACGCACTTCAGTCCTCTGGGAGGAATTTGCTGCAGCTGATAAAAACAAGGCTGTCTGCAATCTCCCAGAGGGTCTTCTCGGCAACCACTCCCAGATTATGGAACGGCCGTCAGATTACCACCTTAAGCAGCTTTAAAAAGGCGGTTAAGACAGATCTCTTCCAGCAGGCCTTTACTGATTAGATTTCCCAGCTTCAGGAGTTCCCCATCTCTTCCTCCCCCACCTTCGGTTAGAGTCACCACTATTGTCTGTTACTGGCTGCTTGAGTGTTTTTAATATGTTCTAATATATAACTTGTTTAATACTTTTTTAAGGGGTGGGTGGGTTTTGGGATCCTTAGGTTTTTATGTAATATTGTAATATATCTGTTGAATTTTAATGCTGTAAGCTGCTCCAATTGCTTGGCAAAGGGGTGGGATATAAATAAATTTATTATTATTATTATTATTATTATTATTATTATTATTATTATTATTATTCCTGCAAAGTTTTGGGAATCATGGGCAAATTAACCAATCAAGTAGTGCTTCATTGGTTAGGGAGTAAATCTAAGGGAGACCAGGTATAGCAGCATTTAGCCAGTTTGAGGGCTAGTCCAGAGGAGACCAGATATAGGCTTCACTCTGGTCCATCACTATATTACTTGAGCCATGCTCCATCACTTGTCTCATCAGTTCCTTGAAAGCTTTGTCCCCTACCCTTCCTCGCATAATACATCTGTATTGGATGTCTGAATTACATGTAATGGCTTTAATTTTCATCACCAGTTTGATGTAGGTAGGGTCTGGGTGCTGATTGGGCTTGGTTGATGGGCTTCCATTAAGGAACCAAAATGTACAGGAAACTGGGTCATGTCAAACCCAGGAGCAGATGACTCCACCCCCCCTGTAACTTAATAATTACAAGTTAGTCAGTTAATAATGCTAATAATGCTGATGGTGGAATCAGTGCAAAGAACATATTGGAAGAAAGGCAGAATACTGAATGAATAGATGACTAAATGAAATCTATCCAATTAAACATCAGAGGCTTTGGAGGAAAATTAAGAAAATGTTCCAGAATCTTTGGCATGGGAATTTCTTGAATCTTTACCAAAGATTTTATGTTATTCCTTTATTTTCTCTGAATGGCTTACTATGTTACTGCACATTACAAATCTTACTTCTATCTTATTGAAACTATTTAGCAGTAGCAGAGCAAGAAACTTTTGCTTTCTAGAAATGTCATTTGAGGAACTGAGTTTAGTCTGGTTATTTTATTCAAGTTGCAGTTTCATTCAACTTTATTTGTTGCATTAGTAACTGCAGGATAAGCTGGAAGGATAAAGTATCTTAGAATTTCCTATTAGAATTAGTAGTTAAATATTCTCTTTTCCTGTTATCTTTGACATAGTGGTCTTAATATATGTGTATGGGTGTGTTGGTACCTGCATGTGTGTTTGTATATATGCAGGTATATACACTCAGGACGTTTTCACACGGGGCTTTAGACGGAGGCAATCCTACCTCCGTCCGGCCCCACTCCAGGTCCATTGTCAAATTGTTCAGACGACGTCGCATCAAGCCCCTCCCCATCCAGCGCCATCCCTGGCGCTATCCGGCGTCCGTCTGGGATCTTGCTGCGCGTGTTCATACGACGTCGCAGCAAGCCCCGCCCCATCCAGCGCCATCCCTGAGCCATCCCCGGCGCTGGCCGGCTTTAGCCCCGTCTTTCTAATTCCTTTTTTAAAAAGGAATTAGAGGGGCTGCTGCCGGAGGCAATCAGGAGCCATTCCGGCGGCTGCTGTTTTTACCGCCGGAATGGCTCTTCTTTGCTTCCAGGCAGCTTCCAGGCGGCTTTAGAGCCGTCCGTGTGAAAACGTCCTCAGTGTGGTGTAGTGGTTTGAGCGTTGGACTATGACTCTGGAGACCAGGATTCGAATCCCCACTCGGCCATGAAAAACCACTGGGCAACCTTCAGCAAGTTACATTCCCTTAGCCTCAGAGGATGGCAACTGGGAAACCCCCTCTGAAGAAACTTGCCAAGAAAACCCCATGATAGGTTCACCTTAGAATCACCATAAGTCAGGAATGACTGCTCCCCAAACATCTATGACATTTGCCTGTGTCCCTTCAAAATACTGAAGAGATGGTTGATGGAGTGAGGCTCAGTGGGAGGAGAAAGGAGAGGCCCCAGATTTTAATTTTTTTAAAATACATTTTAATTTTTTTAATATATATATATATATATATATATATATATATATATATATATATTTAAATTAATTTTTTGTTATTTTTAATTTTCTCTAAAAAAATCACATCTCACCAAATTTTCACTTTAACCACATGAAACTATGTACATGTAAATACATTTAGGCTGTGTATATGATATAAGTCAAAGGTATAATTTTAATTTTGCTAGTTGTTAATGTCACAACTATTGCCTTTGCATTCAGTGATATACAGGAATTACAATTTATGAGTAACATTAGTACAAAAACATTACCCAGGATTCTGTTTGGTGTGGCATGGGAGGAGGTCAATGGGGGGGGGGAAATACATCATGAGTTACATCACCAGGTGACATCAAGTGATAATACTGCATTACTTAGTTATACATACATACATAACTAAGTAGCTGGTGTAGGATATTGGTGACTATCTTTTTAATAGTGAGTTATATAAGGAGATATTGTCAGTGAGGTATGCCTGTATCATTATTTTTGACCCAGTGGAAAAGTCATTCAGTCAAGAGAAAACATTGTCCATTGTGGAAACAGGCAATATCCCAGCCACAGTTCTCCTTTTCCTTTCAGGAGATCCCTGATTCCTTCGAAGTATCTTTTCACCCTTAGCCTAGAGATCTGGACTTGCTAACCTCTTGGATGTGTGAGGATGTCAACTTCCATCTTTGAACTGAAGTACATTGCCAGGTTGTTAATTTGCTCACTCTGTCTGTTATGGAAAAGGATTACAGAAGTGTCATCCTATAAAATCTCAGTGTGGTTTTGCCCACGTTGCCACTCTCTTCATGGGAGGTTATGAAAATTTCCCCAATAGATGCAAAGTCCAGCACAGGGGTAGGCAACCTTTCCCCTTTAAGGGCCGAAGGACTTCAACTCCCAGAATCCCAGGAGCTATTGGCCAACATGGGACTATTGGCCAACATGGCTGAGGCTTCTGGGAGCTGAAGTCCCTTGGCCCTTAAAGGGGAAAGGTTGCCTACCCTTGGTCCAGCACATACTCTGACCCCTCTTTGCTCCTCAAAAGCACCAGGTTGTCCTGGCTGGGCTTGGTTGGTAATTGGCTAAAGCATTGAGGCGGGGATTCATTGAAGACAAACATCACTAGTTAAATACAGAATTTAACCATTTACAAGCAGTGTGAAAATGAAAGCATGGCCATCTTTTCTGGAGCTCAAAATCTGGAAGACTGATGCCCTGGAGTGCCTTTGCCTCTTTGAATGATGTCTTTGTGAATGCAGTTTTAATTTGTACTTTTTTCTCTCTCATGAGATTTTACACTATAAGCAAAATAATCTCACCTAGCCATGGATTTTGAAGGTGTAGTTTTATTTAGAGAACTACATTTGTAATATTTAATAAAACTATAAATAAATAACATTAAATGAAGACAATAAATAACAGTAAATATTCAAAATGTCCAGTAATACCAAGATATAGTGGAGTGCTCAATATATATATATAATCTTCAGAGTGCCATCAGAGGATCCTTATTAAAAATGGAATAAAGCTATAGTGCATTTGTAATATCTATTCACTTCATTATAATCTGCCCTAATACAAATATATAAATGACCAGCAAATAATTTCAGTGTTTTCTAGGTGAGTTGCCTGTTTGGTTTCTTCTCTGCAAGGCTTCAGTGCAGAATACACAGGAAAAGCAGCCAGGAGTAGATGGACAGGGAAGAACAGGAATCTTGATTTCTATAAAGATCTCACTAGAGGAATCTTCTGAAACCTAGATGATTTGGACATTCAGCTTAACTTGACATTTCACTCATCAGCTCTTCTTGCCTTTGTGACTTGGTTAAGCTGCAAGGATGAAGAAAAACAGTTCACACTTCCCATTCAGTTAGAAACAGCTTACATCCAAATTTGTAAAGGAAAAACATTTTGAATGACTAGAAACTGAGCGATCATGTTCTGCCCTGATTTTTTTTAAAAAATGAAACAATTTAAGTAACTGCTATGTGT
>CM034703.1:103875506-103898263 GCA_020142125.1 Phrynosoma platyrhinos
GGGGGAGGTGTTTGAAAAATTAACCTTTTTTGTTGTAGGGAGCTATTAATATTGCTTCTTACCAAACAGAATCAAATGGAAAGTGATTTTCATTGATAGTGTAAAGCAGAATTCCTTGCCACTTTAATACTGTTTTTTTCAGTTCACCAACCATTCATTTTTTGGTAGAAAAAAGTGATGCTACCCCTGGATAGTGGGTGATAACAACTTTTTCTGCTTCTCTTCTTCCTTGCACATTGGCATGCTTTTAGTGATGCAAAGAAAACAGCTGAGAGAAACGGTTGAATTAGAGGGAACAATCCTACTTGTTCAGCTTTCACTTGTTTGCTCCAGTGGCCTTGTTATTAGAAAGCAAAACAGCTGCTGTTTCCTCTTCCTCTAAATTGTTTCACATCCAAGAGTGATATTGAAAGATTGGGGGTGCATAGTATCTAAAGATGATACTGCAAGCTTCAGAGTGTTAAGTAACTAAAATAAACACTTGGATTTTGTGGGAGCCTAATGTTACGCACCCAACTCAGAAACAGAAATATTTTCAGAGGTGGACAAAGTGTCTCAGCCCAGATGGATTAGAATTCCCAGGATTCTTCTCCACTGGCTGTGCTAGCCAAGGCTGATGAGAACTGCAGTTTAACAAAATCTGAAGGGCTGCACTTTTTCAACCCTTGTTTCATGTGCTTATTTCCATGATGACAGAACATACAACATGTGGCTTCACTACATTTTGTGGGTTACCTATTGTGTGTAAGTGATATTTACCCACTTTCCAAGGGTAGCATCTATGTTGTCTGCACTTTATAGATTTAGGGCCTTTACAGACTACCAGAAATAGTGCAACTTGAGGCCACTTTAACTGATCTGGCGCAGTGCTACAGAATCATGGGAACTGTATTTTTTTTCCTGGGATATTGAGCCTTATCTGTCAGGAGCTCTGGTGCTACAATAAACTAGAGTTCCCATGATTCCTTAGCACTGAGCCAGGACAGTTAGTGGCCTGCATTATTTCTGGCAGTCTGTAAAGGCCTATAGTCTTCCTAAATTGATCTAGGAGTGATTGACATTGATCAGTCAAGTGGTTAGGTGCATTGGATGGTGAGTAGATAGATGGATATGGATTGATATGCCAGGATATTTACAGTGAACCAGCCTTTTGAAGTTTCCTATCTCTTCCTCATCCCACTCACACAACCATCTAACTGTGCATATTTACCTAAAATGTGATATTCAGATTCCTAAAGTGTATCTGAGGAATTGGGTTACAATTCACAAAAGCTCTCGCTGGAAAAAAAGGTGGTGGTTTTGAAAAGGTCACAAGACTCTTTTGCCCATTTGTTTTTTATACTAGAACAGAGTAACAGAACTATTTATTTCAAAACTCTTGTTATGTAGCTAGTTACAGGGGTGGGGGGAGTGACTGTTCATGAGAGAACTCCTCAAGTGCACCATACTAAAAAAGGTCCATCCATAGAATAAGAAATGTGAGATGTTTGCCTCTTTGCTATAAGAATGTAGAGCATACGTGGAATGAAAAGGGGATAGCAACAGACAATGCAAAAGCTGGAGCAGTTCTCTGTAGGCAAGGGGTCCCTGCTGCCCTGGGGTTCTCCATCTCACAAAGATAACCTTCTCCTGTCATAAAGGTGTGCAGTCGAGGCTTCTGAAACTGCAGACCACTTTTCTTGTTGTTAACTGTCTTCGCGTCAGCTTCGACCCATGGCGATCCTATGGATGAGACATCTCCAGGCCCCCCTGTCCTCCACTGCTCTGCCCAGCTCCTGCAAACTCATATTTGTGGTCTCTTTAATAAAGTCCATCCAGCTAGCATGTGGTCTTCCTCTCTGTCTACTTCCTTCTACCTTTCCTAACATTATTGTTTCTTCTAACGATTCATGCCTTCTCATGATGTGTCCAAAGTGTTACAGGCTAAGTTTTGTCATCTTGGCTTCTAGAGATCTTTTTGGCTTGATGTACTCTAGGACCCATTTGTTTGTCTTTTTGGCTTTCCGTAGAATCCTCAGCACTCTTCTCCAGCACATCTCAAAAGCATAGATTTCCCTCCTATCTTCTTTCTTGACAGTCCAGCTCTCACATCCATACATGGTAATAGGGAATACAATAGCTTGTATGATTCTGACTTTTGTGCTGAGTTGTATGTCTTTGCATTTTAGGATCTTTTCTAGTTCCACTCTATGTGCACATAAACATAAATCCAAGTGCCCACTACTCACTGGCTGAATAGATGCCTAGGGGTAAGGGGAAACCTTTGCTTCTGGTGGGGATGATGTACTGACTGGACAACAAGACATCTCAGACGAAATATCACAAACAGGACCTTCAATTCACTTTACATGCAAAACTGATACAATAAGTCCACATATTAAGCTGCCTGTTATCAAGAGTTGAGTGAGAAGGTGCTATTCACACCAGTCCTTTCTATTTCATTGGGGTCTGTTCTGACTGGAAGCAGCTAAAGGCTGTTGTTATTGTCTGATCCCAGCAACACAAGACATTGCAAGAGATTTTTTTCCCCCAAAATATAAAAGCCTGGTAAACTGAAAAGAATAAAAGTGGTAAAAAATTCTGTTTTGCACTATTAATGAAAATCACTTTCCATTTGATTCTGTTTGGTAAGAAAGCATCATCATCATCTCTCTATAACAAACAAAAAACTTTTTTTCCAACCTCCTTCTCAAAATTTAGCACTTTTGATAAGTAAGAAAAAAGGGGAACCATCTTGTGTAGTTTCCCATTGATCTGAAAATAATCTAAACAGAAAGGGCAAAAGAAAACATCGTATTCTGAGTGCTTCAATAAAAAGCCATGGCTGAAGGACACAACACACTCCAGGGCATCTTACAGGAGACCTCATCTTCCACATTCTGCACTCCAGAAGAAACCACCCTCCTGTACCTCCACTATGTTTGCTAAAGGCTGGCTTTTCCACATTGCCCTTGCAATGGTCCTTGTCACTGAAGTCTCATCTCAGGACTGTAGTCAAGTGCTCTCTAGGCTACAGCAAGCCAACCAGGCCCACCTGGAACTTCTGAACAGCAAAATGGGCTCCACCATTCCCCAGCAGTGCATCAATGATCTATTCAACTTCTCTCCCAAGGAGGATCTCCCCACCAATATTAATGCCTCTGAGGAGGAAAATGCCAAATCAGCCATTCAAGAAGCCCTCCAGCAAACAGGCCACATCTTCAAGCAGAACTATACTGAAACAGCATGGGATGAGGATTCCATAAGAGCCTTCCTTGCTGGACTGGATCAACAAAATGAGAACCTGAAAACATGCTTGAGTGCATCTCCAAGGAATCAGCGAATCCAGTTCACCAGGCTGAAAGTGAAAAAATACTTCCGAAACCTGAGTAACCTCCTTAAAGAGAAAGCGTACAGCTGGTGTGCCTGGGAGATTGTCCAGATCCAAGTCAAGCAATGTTTTCTTTGGATTGAGATGATTGTCCAAATCATCCCAAACTATGGTATGAAAGAATAGAATCCCTACATATATAATTCATAATATATCTTACAAGTCAGTACTAAACATAGTAATTATTTAAAGTGTTTCAGTAAAAAAAAATCAGGGAAGAAAATGATAGGTCAGTTTCTGGTCTCTTCTGCAAAGTCTTGATTGAAAATCTTAATCCTCTGGTACAAAGTATTCAATTTTTAGAAATTTTAAAAGTAAGCTATTTTTAAGGCATAAAAGAGTCTAATCACTTTTATTTGTTCCAACAGCTTAACCTACAATCAGTGTTGCAACAGAAACAGATGAGTGAAATCAAGTTGAAGAAAGTGTCCCAAGGATTCAGTTTTCATCAGGTTCTTCCAATGAGACCTTTGTAGAAAACAAGAGAATTGTTCTTCCATGTTCATGTCTTCCTAAATGCTTCCTGAAATTAGGTTTTCATGCTGTGCATAGAAGAGACCAAAAAGGAAGAGAAGACAAATATTTAAAAGAAAGGCATAAAAATGTTTGCTCATCTTTGATTAACATCTATTTTGTATCAGGACAGATTATCTCAAAATGAATTGGGTTATACAAATGTACTAGACCTTTTTCCCACTTTTAATAATGATCCTCTGATGGCACTCTGAATATGTTGGTTATAGTTTGGGGACTGAAATATGTATTCACATTGCTGTTATTTATTGCTCATATTTAATGTTATTTATTTACAATTTCGATTAAATAAATAAAATGTATTTATTATATATTTATAATTAAATAAAACAGCACCACTAAAAACAATGAGATTAGAATTTTGCATTTTTTTAATAATAGAAAACACTCCACAATGTTCTAGAAACATATATAGAGAGAGAAACACACACACACAAAGAAATATACTTACCGTAGCCTAAAAAAAAAAAATCCCATTAGAAAACATAGTGGGAATCCTTAGCTTTGCTTCAAAATGAAAAGAATAAAGGTAGACATCACAGTCAAATGGACTTAGGTATTTTCCACAAGAATCAACCTTCCAAACTTCAGAAATGGTGACCTCTGAACACAACAGGTTAAATCCCATATTTGCCTAGTGATCATATTCTTCATTGAAATTCCACCGCAGTGCTGCAATCAGTTTCAAATTTGGCTATAAGAAATCCAACTAGTGGCAGGGGTAGGCAACCTTTCCCCTTTAAGGGTCGAGGGACTTCAGCTCCCAGAATCCCAGGAGCTATTGGCCAACATGGGACTATTGGCCAACATGGCTGAGGCTTCTGGGAGCTGAAGTCCCTCGGCCAAGGGTGTCACCTGGGGTGGGGGAGTGGGGCTTCTAGGAGGCAGGGCCAAGAGGGTCCCTCCCATGTCAGTGCCAAGGACCGCTCTACTCACAAGTAGACTGCAAGGGGCAGGGAGGGCAGGCCTTTCCAGACTAAATACCAAGCCTCGGGATTCTCAGATCTGGATTCCTTCTTTCCGGGATTGCCTACTCAGCCCCTCTTGGAATTGAAATCGCAGGGGTTTTATTGGTTGTCAATTTTAATTTGTTTGTCGAATTGTATTGAATTCAGTTTTAACTGATATGTAGTTTAACTGATTTTTAAGGGGGGGAGGGAGTTATATTATTTTAAATTGTATGTATTTTAGTTTGTAAACCGCCTAGATTGGTTCGCCACCGGGCGGTATATAAATAATTTTTATTTTTATTTTTATTATTATTATTATTATTATTATTATTATTATTATTATTAGCCCATGGCCAGAAGCAGAGGAGGAGCACACACACATGTGCGTGCCTTTCCTGGATGCTCTGACTAACAGGGAAGGGGGGGCAGGTGCTCCCTCCTTCTCCTCCTCTCCTATTGCATTGGCTAGCTTGCTAAAACAAGCTAGCCCAGGGGTAGGCAACCTAAGGCCCGGGGGCCGGATGCGGCCCCCCAAGGCCTTTGGACCGGCCCTAGGCCAGTCCTGCCGCCGCCACTGCCGCCTGCCATGATGATATTGATTATTGTTGTTCTTACTTGTTCTTGGGGTTTTCTTGGCAAAATCTCCACAGGGATTTTGCCATGGCTGAGAGAGTGTGCATGCATATTTTTAAATTTTTTTAAAATTGTTAATTTTATTTATTTATTTATTTATTTATTTGTGGTGCTTCGGCCCCCCAATTGTCTGAGGGACAGCAACCCGGCCCCTGGCTCAAAAAGGTTGCCTACCCCTGAGCTAGCCAAGCATCATGGAAGGTGGGGCAGGCACGTGCATGTGCACTCACTTGCTCGCTCCTCCTTCTCTGCTGCCTTGTGTCCCTTAGCAGAGCCAGGGCAGAAGAGAAGAGGTGGGCACTGGCAGCACACACACACACACACACCACACACACAGTGGGAGAAGGATCAAATCAGTTGTCACACCCCTTTCACTCCCTGAACCACCCTAGTGACACCACTGAATCTAGTCCAGACAACTTAGGGCCTTTACAGACTGTCAGAAATAATGCAGCTTGAGATCACTTTAACTGCCCTGGCTCAGTGCTAGGGAATCATGGGAACTGTAGTTTATTGTGGCACCAGAGCTCTCTGACAGAAAAGGCTCAATGTCTCTGAAAAAAATACAGCTCCTATGATTCCCTAGCACTGAGCCAGGGCAGTGCCTCAATTTAATGTGCACTATTTCTGGCAGTCTGCTTAGGTCTAAAGTGGTCTCAAGCTGCATTATTTCTGGCAGTCTGTAAAGGCCCTTAGACTTCCCAAGCAGCAAAGAGAGCTCAACCATGCTCTTACAGTGCATAGAAGATGAAATAGAATTTTCATTTCATACTCATTTTCCATAATGAACAGGGTGAGCAATCCAACAACTTGGCAATTTGCTGGAGTTCATATATGGAGGATAACACCTGAACATTTTACAGGGGTCCATACCAGTGATGTAGACTTGAATCAATTGATTTGAACTTAAGTTGGACTCAAGTCACTTCAATGACTTGACTTGGACTTGGCAAAAATCACACACTGACTCGACATGACTTAGAACTTTAATAATTCTTAGTGACTGACTGCCTGGTGCCATTCACTTCGAGCAGCAGGCAAGCCTCGTTCTCAAAGTGTGGGGTGCGTTTCTTGGAAGGGAAATTCATTAGGCAGTGGGCTGGAGGTGAAAGGATTCTTCTCAAGCTTTGAAAACGTTGGGAAGTCTCCACAGATGTGCAGTGCGGACAGGCTCCCAAACAGACCTAAACCCCTGCCTGAAGTCCATTGTCTAATGCAGGGGTAGGCAACCTTTCCCCTTTAAGGGCCGAGGGACTTCAGCTCCCAGAAGCCTCAGCCATGTTGGCCAGTAGTCCCATGTTGGCCAGTAGTTCCTGGGATTCTGGGAGCTGAAGTCCCTCGGCCCTTAACCACTGGTGGTGCAGTGGTTAAATGCCTGTCCTGCAGCCACTCACTCATAGACCACAAGGTTGCGAGTTCAATACCAGCCAGGGCTGAGGCTCGACTCAGCCCTGCATCCTTCCGAGGTCGCTAAAATGAGTACCCAGATTGTTGGGGGGCAATCAGCTCACAGTTGTAAACCACTTAGACATCCCATAGTGCGATATGAAGCGGTATATAAATGAAGCTGCTTTGCTTTAAAGGGGAAAGGTTGCCTACTCCTGGTCTAATGTGATGAACAGAAAGACAGCAGGGAGCTGTGAAGACCAGAAGACAGCTGACCAATCCTGAGACAGCTGGAATCAGCCAATGAGAGAGCAGCTGGAAGGAGATAAATAGCTCAGGCAGTGAGGGATATCAGTTAGGCAGTTAGAAACTGCGGAACAGAAGGCAGTACCTTAAGCCAGAGGCTGTGGATTAGTGCACATTAAATTGAGGCACTGCCCTGGCTCAGTGCTAGGGAATCATGGGAACTGTAATTTTTTCTGAGACATTGAGCTTTCTCTGTCAGAGAGCTCTGGTGCCACAATAAATTGCAGTTCCCATGATTCCTTAGCATTGAGCCAGGGCAGTGCCTCAATTTAATGTGCACTATTTCTGGCAGTCTGCAAAGGCCCTAAGTGGAACAAACATAAGAGTCCAAAGAAAAAGGAAAAGAACTCTTTGTGATTCAACAGAGTGCAGAGAGGGTTTGTGTGGTTAGGTTGTAATCATAGAAACAGCTGAAGGATTGTATTTGAAATAGCTACACTACACTTGAAACAGTAACCAAGTTATATTATTACCAAGTTTGAAAACCAAGAAACATTGCCTGTATGTTTGAAACACAATAAAACCATCTTATATCGTATAAAAACCTATTTTGGCCTTTGTGTGAGAATTTTGAACAAACGCTACCAGTGTGTTATTAATAGTTCTGGGACTGGTATCTGATGAGGGCTATGAAGCAAGTCACATAAAATTCTAAGAGAGAGAATTAGTCAAGGTGGCAGGAGTGGTTTGTCACATCTAACGCATTTGCCATTCGAGAAATGCACCCTGTCTCCTTTTTTTTCTGTTAAAAATTGGCTCCCAGATTTGAGATTTGACTTGAGATGACTTGAAAGTATCTTGCAAGGACCTGAGACTGCCTACTGGTAGGTTTGCCTTCCTGCTTTCTTACTCTTCTGGTAAAACGCTGTTTGGCTTGTCTTAAATCTCCCCAAATACTCACATGTCTCTTCCTCTTGTAGATCCCTCCACTGGCTTCCCATTCAAGCCAGGGCTCATTATAAGCTTTTGGTCCTAGTATTTAAGGTCCTGCGCTTTAACCTCCCCCCATATTTGACAGTTTGGCTAGTGTGGTATGTACCATCTAGAAATTTAAGATCTGCACACAAAGGATTACTGACAGTTCCACCAACATGTACAGCTCTGTCAAGGTTGTGAGCCTTTCAGGATCTGGCTCTGCATTTGTGGAACAGCTTTCCTATGTACCTCCAGCTGGAGGAGGATTTGATCCACTTTGTAAAAGTTGAAGACCTTCCTCTTCAATTTGCTGGATTAAGTTGCCAAGCATGCCTAAGGTGGTCGAGATGGGTAGTGACTGAGAGGATTTTGTTTGTATTTGTTTTTAGCATATTAGCATATTATTTTAGCATTTTATAGTGTGATGTTTTATTGTTCACTTTTTATTGTATATGTTCTGATATACCATTGTTTGGTGGAAAGGGTGTTATAAATAAATGTTGTTGATATTATTATTATTATTATTATTATTATTAAACTCGTACAGATTTGAGACTTGGACTAAAAGACTTGAATACATCACTGGTTCATACTCTCTACGTGGTTCATATGCGGCCCTGATTCTCCCTTTGCCACCCTGAAAAGAGTGGCAAAATGCCGCTCCTTTCAGAGGCGGCAAAAGGGTGCACTAAGAGCTGGCGCGCGGCTCTTCAGCACCCCTTCCAGCATAGCACGTCAGAATGCTGCACAGGGAGGATGTCCTGGTGCTGCACGCCATGCGTAATGGCGTGCAGTGTCGGGACGTTGTCCGGCTGGGGTTGGGGCGGCTGGCATATGGCTACCCCTGCCCATATATGTCTCCAGGCCAGCCCTTTGGGCCAGTCTACAGAGGCCTTTTGTCTACCATTCATCAACCTCTGAGTTGTCTCAGAGATGGCTATATTTGTTGCAATTTGTTTATTGAAGTATATAGTATGCGGAATTCAGTCTACAGAACTTGCAAATCAAAGTTTGGCCTTTGTGTGAGAATTCCTCTTCTTATCCATATGTTAAGCACAAGATAGACAAAGGTGTGATGACTCTCTCATTAACAAATGTAGATTTCAAGGCTCATGGATCCAGCTCAAGTATAGGGAATTTATAAACTAAGAGTGAGGGGTTCTATTTTTTATTATTTTTCATCACAAACTTGGGCAAGTCCCATTCTCTCAGCTTCAGAGGAAGGCAAAAGCAAACCCCCTCTGAATAAATCTTGCCAAGAAATCCCTATGCTAGGTTTGCATTAAGGTTGCCATAAGTTAGAAATTATGTGGAGACACATAACAACAATCTTGACCACACTCTGTTATTTGGCCAAATGTGAAATGTTGGAGAGGGGAATCACAATCCCAGCTCTCCAAACTAAGAGTGAGGAGATACTTTAAAATGATAAGTGACCTCCTGAAAGAGAAAGGGCAGAACATGGGTGCCTGGGAGATGTTCTTCATCCGTGTTGGACAATGTTTTCTCTTGACTGATCAGCTTCTCAAACAGAACCCAAATGCAGATACTGAGAGAGATATTTCCCTTTTATAACTTACATAACTTGAGATAAAACATGGCAGTTATCTTACACCTTGTGATTCAAACTGTTTCACACACATATGCATATGTTAAAGATAATTATTTAAAAGGAAATAGGAAATTCTAAGTGGAAAGTTAACAACAAATGGTGCAACAAATACAGATGAATGAAACTGTAACTTGAAAAGAATATCCCAGGCTGATCTCAGTTCCTCAAATGACACTTCTAGAAAGCAAAATACGTTCTTTCTCTGCTATTACTAAATTGTTTCAATATGTTTTAAAACAGCAAAATGTGTTATATGTAGGACAGTGTAAAAAACAAATCATGCTTATTTTATTTGAGATGCCTATGCATAATTAGTAAGATTTTATTTTGTTACTTTTAACTGGGCATGTAAATCATCCTCATGCAGTAAACAATGCCAAATACTCCACAAGTCTTTGCAAAAAGAAAGCCTGAGTTTTTGGAGGGGGGGTTTCATCTTTGGGGCTTAGATCTGGTTAGTAACTCAACACTTATGCAAGTTCCACTATTTTTATTGCTTTACTTAGCTGAATCTAGAAAATGGGATTAGACCTGAGAGATTTTGTACATTTTTGAGACAGGATTTTATTTGCTGTTAAAATGTGCACAGTTTGAAAATATAGTAATTATTGCCTTTTTTTTTGCATGGTGTGACAAAGGCAATTGCATTGCTTGTGATTTTGTTATCAGCCTGTTCTTTAGTGCTTAGCTTTTCAAAAGCCTTAATCTTACCTGCAAGTAGACGTTGTAAACAACATATATTTTGTGCAATATGCATAAAACATGAAGATCCTATGGAGTGTGTGTCAGGGAGGGGGGGGGGAGGAACCACTTGGCATTTCAGCCTTGAGCTAAAGGTGAAATCTCTTCTGTAGGTTGCCAGATTCTGGACAGGCTCAGTCCATCATCTTCTGGAGAACCACATAACTGCCATCCAAATCTAACCTCTCTTAGAGTTGTCTTCTGAAGCAGGTCATTTTACTGTGCTGTGTGGCAGGGATGCTCTTGAGGCACTCTTACTGTTTTTTATTTGATCCTCCAAACAAGCAAGAGAAAACCTGTCTCTTTCATTCTTAAGCTTGCTCCAGGTGATGACTGCTCCAAGCTTAAGGAAATACTTATGAAGGGAGGTTAGACTGTCCCCCTCTTTGCTGGCTACAGATTTAGGCCATAATTCTCTATCATCAGCTATCTCACCAGCTCAGTTATGTAGCTAAGTAGTGTCTCCCAGCCCGCTCTCCCTCATCTTCATTTATGAGGCAGCAGCCAGTGTTAGCAACAGGGGTCTGTTCCCCTGTTGATCCGGAAGCAGCTGAGTGGTTTTCGCCAATTCCTATTAGTGATCTCTGTTGCAACAGGCAGAAGCAGGGTTCCTGTTGCAAATGTCCCTTGCACGAGAGATTTCCTGAGGGAGGAGAGTGTGAAAATGTCAGTCAGCTGTTTTCTGGTCTTCTAGGGAATGTACCTCCCATCTATCACAGCGGCTGCTGCCCAGTAAGTGGGGATTGGGGGATATTCATGGTCACTATGTATTCCCTAAAGCAGTGAATATATAGGGATCATGGATACAAACCAGTCACAAATGTATAACTCTATAGTTGTTGGCATTTGCCTTTAGGTCAGTCCAATGTATGGTGACCCTAAGATGACCCTATCACAAGGTTTTCCTCGCAAGATTTGTTCAGAGGTTTGCTTTTGCCTTCCTCTGAGGCTGAGAGTGTGTGACTTGCCCAAGGTCACTCAGTGGATTTCCATGGCCAAGCAGGGTTTTGAACTCTAGTCTCCAGGGTCCAAAGCTCAGTTATGTGATCATACAACAGATTGGGGGCACTCAGGTGTCTGATTTACCTCTCCATATTATAATGGAGGGGTTCTTCATTCTTGCCCACCCCACCCCTCAAATTTAGTGTTGCATAGAGGGGAAACCAGTACTGTCTAAACCTTTGGCATTGACGTGAAAAAAGCTTCTGTGTTTCCAGATGTATGCATGTAGAGGCCATCCATCTGACTGGAGGCCCTGTACTATCAGGATCCCGTCATGTAGAACAATTCTACAATGGACATGGCCAGCAGTGAAAGCTGGAAAAGATGGATTGTGGGTATTATGCAAGACATCAAAATGAAGGAATAAGGGTAATTCAAAGATGAGAGCTTTTAGATCTAAACAGCTGACATAGGACAAGGCCCCAAATAAAAAGAGTAAAAACAATTATAAAATGATAATAATAAAAAGAGAAGCTAGTCAACTTTTCCTTTTGGAAATAATGGCACCTGATACTTGGCTGTTTTTATGTTCCACTTCTTCCCTAAAGCTGCAGTTCCCTTACCTGGTCAATAGAAGGAAATCTTTCCCCATCTGTTATGATATCACATTATGTTGCTAAGATTATTCCACCATTTTTGCCAATTTGCTCTCAGATTCCTGCTTTTGATATTGGGATGAGGGGAAAACATTATACAATACTATCAGGAGTGGATTTGCTAACAGACTTGGCATACCCCTGCTGCCTCAAAATCTTTGAATAGAATAAATAAGGTCACTAAGGTCCTCGGAAATGAACCTACTACAGCCGAAAAAAAAATATAGGCTAATTTAGGTTAGCCAGAGGGCCTTCTCCACCGCTGCTCCAAAGTTGCGGAATGACCTGCCGGAAAAGATCCATCACATCTCTACTCTTACAGACTTTAAAAAGGCTCTTAAGACGGACCTCTTTCGGCAGGCCTTCCAAACTTAACTCCTCTTTCCTCACAAGGTGATATACGTCACTCTATCCACCAATATCTCCCTTTTTTAATGTTTTTCTATGGGGGGGGGGTTAGGAAGGGACTAATTTTTGAATTTTATTGTATTCCATGCACTTTTATTGCTGTAACCCACCCAGATTCCTTGTGATTGGGCGGGCTATAAATAATAATAATAATAATAATAATAATAATAATAATAATAATAATAAATAAACTTTGTGCAAAAATTGAGCTGTGGCACCACCTCTCAGTAAAGAACAGTTTACAATAAATATAGCAGAGGGAGCAGCATTGCTGGTGGTTTTGTCCTTATTTATTTTGAACAGGCACCTCTCTTTGATACTTTGTGAAGTATCAAACTGTAGTAGTTAAAAAATTGAATGTCTGCATGATTTGGGGTTAGTTCACTCTATATTTCAGCATGCATAAACCTCAATATTTAAAGTAACTTGGGATATTTGGCATTAGATTTCAGGACACATTTGTCATATTGGGGGAAACAGATTTTATTTTTAAGTTGACAGGATCCTTAGAAGTTAGTCTATGAAAGTTCTTTAGGCGAGAGGTAAAGCACAGTTGTTGAAAATGTTGATTTTTGAATTATCAAATTCTATTTCTATGATTATATGATTTAAAAATAATCTTCCTTCATTTCTGTTCCCTTGAATTTTTCAATTTCTTTTTTCATTTTGCCACTACCTTGGTAATTTTCTTCACAATAGCTTTTCCATTGGAAAGCTGCAGAGCAAAATTGAAACTGAATCATTTATTTTCAGGGCTGAAAGACAGACTGCTGTTATCATTTCAGAAAAGATTTAAATAAGGGGAGGGAAAGTGATGCAACAACAGCAACACATGAAAGGAAAATTGATAGCCACAGAAGTAGTCTGGATACTGGAGCAGTCTATCATATTCACAACCAACTTCTGTATGCAAAGGGATCTTGTAGCACCTTTGAGACTAACTGAGTGAAAGACATTGTGGCATAATCATTCATACTACTTCCTCAGATGCATGGAATGAAAGGGTGCTCAGGAAGGACCATTATAATCAGACTGCATGAATAACTATGGAAATGCAAAACTTGTGGGTATCCTGATGTGGTGATAAATTCAGTTTTAACTATGACCACTGAAGGATAAAGGGAGGAGAAAAGATGTTACCTAAGGCCAGGGTGAATGGATGTTCATATGAATGGTGCCAGGAGTTCTGGAATGTGATGTCTGAAGGTTTGGAACTAGAATGATGATATGATAAACTGGCCAAGTGTGTCCTCATGAGGCTGGGGTGTTAACTTGTGTTATAGTATGTGCACTGTGGCAGGAAGCCATTGTCTCTGTTCAATTCAGTGTTGATGAATTGAAGTTTGTGGGTGTATTCTAATTCAGCTGTTTCTCTTTCCAATTTTCCATTGTCATTTTTTCTTTTATTCAAGAACCGCTGTTCTGAAATTAGAAATGGAAAGCCCAGGGTGTCTCCAACAAACTTTTGTGTATTACCATTCCTTAATATCTGATTTACATCAATTTATCCTTTGGTCTGTTTGCCCAATTTAGAGTGGTGAAGGACATCATTGACAGAGGATGGCATATATTGCGTTAGAGGATGAGCAAGTGAAAGTGCCTCTAATATTGTGGGTGATGTGATTAGGTTTTGTGATGACATTTCACAAATAGATGTACGGGCAGAGTTGACATCTGGGTTTGGGGCAAAGTCATGTACTTCTGTTGAACTTATTTTTTTCTTCACAATTTGCATCTGTGATATGTTACACCAAACATTCCCATGATATTTCTCCATTGGATATTTGATCTTATTGGATCATGTGTACTAAGGGCTGATAATTCTTGTGACCAACAGTAGTTGTCCCTTTCTGAAAGCTGAGTCACCACTGCTCTCCCCCCAAGCCATTAACTTTACATGCCCCTCAACACTGAAAAATGATCCAACATCCCATTCCATGCCCAGACTTTAAATGAGCCATCCAGGGGGTTGAAACCTTTTGCCCAAAGTTCAGAATAAAACCCAGAATGGAGTCACCACTCCATTGAAAGGAAGAATTTATGGCTTTCCAGCTATTGTTGGGCTGCACCTCCTTTCAAATCTAGACAGCATAGTTACTACTGAAGGACAATGGGAGCTGTAGTCCAGCTGTGTTTGGATGGTACTATATTACACATCTCTATCTCAGACCAATGCTGGTGGGGAAATAGTGGAGGGAGTCAGAAGCATCTGAAGGGAGAATAAGTAGAATTACATGTCCTATATTTTTCTTAGATAGCACTGACCATGCTAACTGGAGAATTCTTGGAGCTGTAGTCCAAAAAGTAACTTTCCAAGCTCTGGATAGGGAGAACATACAGTATACCCTGATACTGTTTTATGATGGTTTCACAAAAGATAGGTTGTGGTTTTGAGTCTGGCTTAAAGATCTCATCTAGTGGTAGTTGGAGCCTGCAGCCAGACGCTACTTTAAAATAGAAGTAATCTTTTTTAAAAAGCAGAAGTATTCTTTGAACTTGCTCTCTAAGATGAATGTTGCCCTTCCCTGCTGGTGCATGTTTATTCTGCTAATAGCTAGGACACTATTTACCTCCCTTGAGGAAACTGAGCTACAGTAGGCATGGCTAAATTTGGCTTCCTTTGTTATTCTCTGTTAATAACTCACCTTTTTTTATTGACCAGAGGGCTTCATACATCTTCCTCTTGGGAATGTTTGTAGAACCATTTGATTTTAACAATCCCTTTGAGAGTTCTTTAATTCATTTACCTCATCAAAGAATTATCTGATTTTATTCCTGTATATGTTTACATATAATTCATTTTTATGGTGCCCCTTCTCTGTGAATTTTATAGCTATTTACAAAATAAAATATACAGGGCTAAGACCCAGGCAAAGTTTGATTTCATTGATGGTACTTGCAAGAGATTTAAGAATGAATAAAAAAGAAAGCATTAAAGATACTGGAGTGCCACTACCTTTGATAGTCCTAATGATAAATCTGTACTTAGGACAAGAGGCTACTGTTAGAACAGAATTTGGAGAAACAGAATGGTTCCCAGTTGGCAACAGGGTCATGCAAGCACTTTTTCATCTTGTATGCAGAAAATATCATACAAAGAGCAGGTTTAGATTCAGAAAAAGGAGGGGTGAAGATAAGAGGAAGGAACATCTTAGGAAGGAACCTAAATTATGTGGATGGCACCATACTACTAGCAGAAGACATCATACACTTGGAACAATTACTAAGGAAAGTCAAAGAAAAATGTGCAAAGGCAGGCTTATTGTTGAACATAAAGAAAATACAAATAATGACCACAGATGATCGATATACATTCAGCCTCGATTATTTGGGGATGCAGATGGCGAAAAGCGCAGTCTTCAAGCCCAGGAAGGGGAGGGGCAGCCAGACACTGGGCACCCCAACCCCTTCCTGAGGACGTCATCGGAGCGCCCACTGTTGCACACGGTGAGTGCTCCAATGACGTCCTTCTGGCTCAGCGTTCGGACACGCTGAGCCAGAAGGAGCATGGAAGAGGCGCCTGGTGCCTCTTCCAGTGCCCCTTTTGGCTCCTCTGAAAGGAGTGCTATTTGAGCGCTCCTTTTCAGAGGTGCCATAAGGGTGGCTTGGGGCTGAGGCATGGGGCAGCCTCGGTCCCAATCCGCGGTTTCTTGGGGCGGCCCATGGCCGCCCATCTGTAGAGGCTCTATGATGAAATTGAAATAGTTAAAGATTTCCCATCCCTTGAATCAAACACTGATCAGAATGAAGACTGCAATCAATAAATCAGAAGACTACGAATGGGATGGCAGCTATGATAGCACTAGAAAAGATCCTAAAGTGTAAAAATATACAACTGAATACTAACATTTGAATCATCCAAGCCATTGTATCCCCCATCACCATATATGGATGTGAGAGCTGCTCAGTGAAAAAGCAGATAAGAAAATCAATTCATTTGAGATCTGGTGCTGGAGAAGAGTGCTGAGGATACTGTGGATGGCCAAAAAGTCAAAGAAGTGGGTCCTAGAGCAGCCTTGCTCACTGGAGATAGGAGGCAGGAAACATCCTCCTCATCTCAGAACTCACCTTGGGGAGGTCAAGCCAGAAGACATTACTTCCTTACACATTCATAACTCAATAGCCAATGTGGAACATCAGTGATTTTCTGTCTAGTACTGTATTGTGAGGGACTGTGCACATGAGTACATCTTCACCTGATATTCCAGTCACTGAGTGAATACATGTTCATGAAGCAGCACTAGCAATTATCATTTTGACTGGAGCATTTGATATGATGGAGAGCTTTGTGAATTTGTTTTTCAGCAGGATACATCACCCCAATAATTTATGAGTTGTTTCCTGCACATTTTCACTTCCTTAATGTACAAAAAAGGGTTTTTAATTTTACTTTCTCTCCTGCATTATGTTCCCCACCCTGTGCTTTGCACAATATGAGTTTGTCAGTTCCATACTCAAAACACAGAAACAGCTTGGTATGCTGGACACATTTGATGAGATGGTATTATACTCAGGGAATCCTACATGTCTTACACAACACTTTGGGAAGCAGTCTGTCATCCCTGGTGGAAGAGGAGCCAGATTAAGTACAAGAAACTGGATGGAAGCCAAAGAGAAATAATAATAATAAAAATAATAAAATTTATTTCTATCTCGCTCCTCTGCAGAAGCAATCGGGGCAGCTTACAACAATAAAATACCACAATGTACACCCCAAATCTACCTACCCCTTAAAATAGTATTAAACATTGAAAGATTACAAACAGTAAATAATAAACAGTTTACAATAATATATATATAAAACAAGCAGGCCGTCAGCAATAGATGTGGCAGCGGGTGGGGAAAAAGGGAACTCACTCCTTGGCTGGGAACTAATCAGGAAAGGCCTGACAGAAGAAATCTGTCTTCATAGCTTTTTTAAAGCTGTTTAAATTGGTAATCTGACGGATCTCGTCTGGCAGGCCATTCCATAATCTGGGAGCAGTTGCCAAAAAGGCCCTCTGGGAGGTTGTAGATAGTCTAGTTTTTACATGCTGAAGTAGGTCCCTCCCAGAGGACCAGAGTGTGCGGGTTGGGTTATATGGAAGGAGACGGTCCCAAAGGTAGGATGGACCCAAGCCATTTAGGGCTTTAAAGGTGATAACTAACATCTTGTACTGAGCCCAGAAACTAATCGGTAGCCAGTGCAACCTTTTTAGGACAGGTGAAATATGGTCTCTTCCAGATGTACCAGAGACCAGCCTGGCTGCCATATTCTGAACTAACTGGAGTTTCTGGACCAAGTACTAGGGTAGCCCCATGTAGACTGCATTGCAGAAATCCAAACGAGAGGTCACCAGCACATGTACCAGCATTTCGAGATCCCTTACTACTAGGAAAGGGAGCAGCTGGCAAATCAGCCGAAGCTGGTAACAGGCACTCCTGACTGTCTCATTTACCTGATTGATCATCTGGAGCGATGGGTCCAGGAGTACTCCCAGATTGTGAACACAGTCCTTTGCAGAGAGTGTGACCCCATCCAGGACAGGAAGTTGTATTCCAATTCCTAGTTTCAGGGCTGCTACTTTTAGTACCTCTGTTTTATCTGGATTCAGTCTCAATCTCTTTTTCTTCATCCAGCCCATTAAGACATTCATTAAGAGGAGAGACGCCATCTGAGGCCACAGCCGACAACTGAGGTATGGAGAAATATATCTGGGTGTCATCAGCGTACTGATAACACCCTGCCCCATGCCTCTGGATGATCTCTCCCAGTGGATTCAGGTATATATTAAACAACATCGGGGACAGGATGGTGCCTTGTGGGACACCACGTTAAGCTCCTTTTTAGTGGAGCAACTGTCCCCGAGCCTCACCCTCTGGAATCTGCACGAGGGGAAAGAACAGAACCACTGTAACGCAGTGCCCCCATTCCTAACCCCCTCAGGTGATCCAAGAGGATGTTGTGCATTGTATCAAAAGCCACTGGGAGGTCTAAGAGCACCAACAGGGTCATACTACTCCTGTCGATGCTCAGTCGAAGATGTTGGCCAAGGCAACCATGGCAGTCTCAACTCCAAATCCTGTCCTAAAGCCAGTTTGAAATGGATCTAGATAATTGGTTTCCTCCAAGACAGCTTAGAGTTGAAGAGCCACTGCCATCTCGATCACTTTGCTTAAAAATGGTAACAAAGAGACTGGCCTGTAGTTGTTCATATCCAGGGGGTCCAGGGAAGGCTTTTTCAGAAGTGGCCTAACTGCCGCTTCTTTCAAACAAGATGGAATAGCCTTCCCCAAGGGATGCATTAACCTAACCCTAACCCTAAGGAGTAGCCTCAATGCATCCCCCCTCTGGATGGCCAGCCATGACGGGCAAGGATAGAGAGGGCATGTCATCTTCCTCACACTTCCAAGGAGCTTGTTCACGTCTTCGGTACTTACAGATTGAAATCGATCCAGTATAATATCACTAATGGAGTTGCTGGCGGCCTCCTCAATCGATTCTGATACAACACTGGCATCTAAGTTGGCTCTTATCTGAGAGATTTTATCTGCAAAAAAGTTGTTAAACGGGTTACAGCAGGCTGTTGTCGGGTTAAGTAGTGGGTTTTGCGCAGGTGAAATCCGCATCAGCTCCCTTACCACCCTAAACAACTCCGCTGGACGAGAGTCTGCAGATGCAATACGTGCAGAACAAAAGATCTCTGGGCTGCATGTATTGCCTCTCGATAGGAACAAAGAAAGTTCCTATGACGAGTCTTGTCAGATAGGAGTCGAGCTTTCTGCCAGATGCACTCTAGTTCGACCTGCTTCATCTTCCTAAGCTCGTCGGTATACCATGGCTTTCAGTTCGAAACGGGTTGGAAAGGACGCTTGGGAGCGATTGTGTCAATATTGGTGTTCCACGTATTAACCAAAGCTTCAACAGAATCACCGGTGTTACCAACCATTATACCCTCTAAGGCTTTCTGGAATCCAATTGATTCCATTAGCCTTCGAGGGCGGACCATTCTAATAGATCCACTCCCCCCCCCCCCCAATGGGGCAGATAGTGGTTCTTAGCTCTGCCTTGACCAGAAGATGATCCGTCCATGACAATGCAGAGATATTTGTTATCTCCGCCCACGGATATTTCTGTTCCATATTGAAGACCGCATCGAGGGTATGACCCACGCAATGAGTGGGCCTGGCGACCAGTTGGGATAGGCCCATGCTTGTCATGGCTTCCATGAACTCACAAGCCGCACCAGTTAGGTTTGATAAGCTGGTCTCGAGTAGGATGTTGAAGTCGCCAAAACTAAAAGTCTGGGCGACTTCAGCAGCAACTCTGAGACCAGTTGTGTCAGCTTGGTTAGGGAATCTGCTAGACAACGGGGTGGGCAGTATACTAGCAGAGTCCCCAAACTATCCCTGGTCCTCAGGCTCAGGTACATGCACTCAAAGTGGACTGTGTTCCGGTCAGGTATCCTGATAAAGGTAAGATTGTTTTTATGAACCAGAGCCATTCCGCCCCCCTGTCCACTTCCCCTCACCTGCTCACTAACAGAGTACCCAGCTGGGAGGGCCTGCGTCCACGTACTAGCGCTATTCTCTCCCAGCCAAGTCTCTGTAAAGCAAGCCAGGTTGGCATCCTCATCTACGAGAGATCGTAGATTATATGGGTCTTATTTTTAACCAACCTGGCATTGCAAAGGAGCAAAGTGAGGTTCTGTGGAATGGTTGGTACGCTCTCCATCCCATTCCGGGGAACAGAGTGAACTGAAGGTGGGATAGCTTTCAAACAGCGATCCCGCCTTCTTTTGTAACAATTCTTCACTCTATTGCCAAATATGAAAAGAAACAACATGACCTCCTTGCTACTAGTGTCAGAAAAAAGAATCAAACAAGTTGTGATTTATTCACTGATTTATTCAAATAGATTGGATTTCACAGGAACTATAGCAAAATTAGTCCCTGTATACAAAAACAGTAGTTCTGTCACAACAATAGTCATATGATGAAAACATGACTCTGCCACATGAATCTGCCCCAAAACATGAGAAGTACTTCAGACAGGATATATTTGTCTCAATAGGCAGAGAGAAGAGGAGAGAGAGGGAGGGAGGAAAGAGAAAAAACATAATTATACTTTATTTTATGGTGAAGAGCAGTAATACCATGCAATCTTGTTTGGAGCAGGAACAATCTGAGTGCATACATTGTTTCTATCAAGTCTAGAAATACACACCCCACCTCCTAGGGAAAAGGCAGTTGGAAAAAATACTGCCGACTATATTCTGAAATTATTTGCAAAATGTTAATTGTATAAAGCATATATCACCACTATTAGGCTATTGGTGAGGACAACAGGTGAGGATATCAGAGACCTCTCAGAGTTGGTAGAATAGCACTATATTTACAATGGCTCATTAAAAACTCATTACAAATATCATTACTTCCACAATTATAGCTCATTACAAATATTACTGTAAATAATATTTACAACGTTAGTGTTTTAATATCTGAAAGAAAAGTCTACATTCTATAGCCATAACTTGTCCAGAATTGACTGATAGTTCAGAAAAATGCTATACACATGTCCCATGCCACTGTGCAGTAGGTTTCCCACCCCAGGTGACACCTAGTGACACCTGAGGGGGGGACATCTGAGGGGGTGGGGCTTCTAGTCCCAAACTTCCGGTGGGGTGGGACTTCCGGCCCAGGACTTCCGGTAGCATTTCCAGGAGAGGGGGATGGCCTGAAAAGCCTCTGTGTGGGGACTAAGTGGCCGAAAAGGCCCTGAAACAGTGCCCGTGGGGGCAGGGAGTTGATCTGGTGTCACCCCCCTTCTGGGGTGGTACCCAGTATGGTCGGCAGCCCCTGCACCTCCCAGTGATGCTACTGCTACTGTGTGATGCTTCTTCTCACTCCCACCTTCCTCCCCCAAAACAACCAGCCCCTGGCTAAGTGTCAATTCAGAACTCCATCCTGTTGCTTTTGCTTTCTGTGAACAGAAACTGTAACTTCAGAAGCATGTCTCTACCCAATGAGCAGCACACACAGGCATTCTTGTTAGAAAATGTCAGGTGGATCATGAAACAACTGATCTCCCTGCATCTCAGCTGCAAAAGTGGGCAGACATTAGCAATGTATCAGAGTTTAGCTTGTTTTTTAATAGTTTTATTTGATCCATGCCTCCCAGGCCAAACACAGAAAGTAATGCTAATTGCAGTTGGTATTTATTTATTCATGAATAGTTCTAGGCACCTTTTAATGAAAACAACTCTCCAGGCATTATTGTTCACAATAAAAACAAATACAATAAAATCAATAGCTAACAACAACAGCATTCATACCATTACTACAGCCTGAGTTTCCCTTTTCCAAAATGCTTGGGACTAGAGGTGTTTTGATTTTGGATTTTTTTTTTCAATTTGAAATACTTTTATTTGCATAGATGTACATAATGAGATATCTGGAGATGGGACCCAAATCTAAATATAAAATTCAGTTATGTTCCATATATATACCTTATACACGTAACCTGGAGGTAATTTTATAAAATATTTTTCATATTTTGTTCATGAAACAAAGTATGTGTACACTGAACCATTAGAAAGCAAAGGTGTTGCTGTCTCAGTCACCCATGAAAAATATTTTGGTTTTTGGAATATTTTGGATTTCAGAATTCCAGAAAAGGGAGACACAATCTGTACTAGTGCTGATACTGCTACTAATAACAAACACAATATCCATTAAAAGCAATTCATTCAATACCAGGATAACTGAACATATTAACAATCAGGGTTAGGGAAGGAAGCTGTGCAAACACATAGGTCTTTAGCTAACACTGAAAAATCCCAACATGGGAGCTCATCTGTTCTGAAAGATTTCACACGATGAGAGCTACAACAGAGAACACCCTCCTCCACACAAAAAGCAAATGAAAATCCATATATTCCCAGTCCTGCAATGCATTCAACATGCACACATTTGAAAAGTATACAAAACCTACCTACCATACATTTGAAAAATGTGCACAAAAATATAAGGATTTTATACTTACAAAATACATTACCTTCTCATTTTCCTCCACCCCTTCCTTCTTCTCTTCCTTGTTGTTATCCTCAAGGATTGCCACATCTATAAACCAAACATTCTTTAGCTCAACTATAGTTATGCATATAACTATACTTGTCAAGAGGTGACATGATACCCCGTTTAACTATTTGAAGGAGCGTCATATTGAGGATGGAGCAAGCTTGTTTTTTGCTGCTCCAGAGAATAGTAACCAGAACATTAGATGCAAGCTACAGGAAAAGAGATTCCAGTTAAACATTACAAGG
>CM034703.1:103898363-103909429 GCA_020142125.1 Phrynosoma platyrhinos
TAGGTTCACAGTGACCAATTCCAATCAATTTGATGAAATATCAGAATAATACCTCTATAAATAAGATCATGATATACACAATTACAAAAAGTGACACTACTTAGAATATTATGGCCAGAGGTCCGTTAGCGACATATGCATACAAAAAGTGTTCTTTGTGCATCTGGATGTCCTCGTTCAGATACTACAGAACTTAATATCCCTCTCCTCCCTTCACAGCAACCAAAGACCCCTCCTCCAACTAATTGTAAAGCCCTAAAGGTACCCTGCATGGCCATTCCATGCCTATAGGGCACAGGCAGGATTGGAGAGGCATCCCATAGCCAGATGTAAAATAATGACATCAGCTTTCAGTTCTACCAGGGTCCTCCAGGGCTGTCAGCACTGCTGTAATCATTATTTATCTGGCTATGGGGATATAGACAGACACTTCTTCTGATCCAGCCTGCTCATCATAAATCATGGAATGGCCACACAGAGTGGCTTCCGGCACACTTAGTAAGTTGGAGGAATGATATATGGCTCAGCGTAATGTAGGTTTAGGTTTAAATACCCTAAAGTCACCAGATCCTGTCTCATCTTGGAAGCTAAGCAGGTTCTGTCCTAGTAAGTACTTGGATGGAAGACTGCCAATACCAGGTGCTATATTTGAGAGGAAGGAACTGGCAAAACCACATCCGGGTATTCCTGGCCTAAGTAATCCCTATGAAATTCATGGAGTCACCATAAGTTAACAGGTGACTTGAAAGTACTTATGCACAGACAGTGGAGGTCTGCATGGGGATATTTATGCTAAACTGAAGGGATGGTATATTGAGGCCTTTCTGAATATATCACACAGATTTCTAGATTCTTGGATAGAATCAAATCACTGATGGGTCAAAACTCCAGTCAGTTAATATCTCATAGCAAGAATAATAATATGGACAGTTTGGAACAGGCTTGGGGGTGGAAAGTCCACAGAAATAGCCCTGACAGTATTGCTTACCTCTAGCTGCCATTCTTGACAGATGCATGCACCCTCTCAGCAAGGAAGGTAGTGAAATGACAGGCATCCTTGAAACTTTCTACAACCACCCTTAAATCTATTTTTGATAGCATGAACTATTAAACCTTAAATCAATAAGAACACTGTGGCTTTAAATAGCTTTAAAACTGTTTTTGTTTTAAAAACTCCTTTGACAGTGATTCACAAATGAACTCAATCAATACTAGTTGCTTTTGTAAACTACTTGAAATAAAATAACACAGCTAGGTGTAATAGGTTTAGTAGTAATATAACAAAAGGCCATTGGCTTTGGCTAAAGCCTGCTATAGTAGTAACAAGGACAGCTACTTCACTGCTTCTAAAGTGTGTTATTCAATTATAAGTGATGATGCCTTTGTAAGTTTTAAGTTATGAAGTATTAATACCTAATTTTTCACACTGTGGAATCCACAGCTGATATTATGTAGCAATGTGAAGTGAACTTGCAAGAATTTTTTGAAAATATTGAAAATATTCAAGCTACATTTTTAAAAATATTTTTCCTCCCTTCATCCATCCTTCTCCACCTGTAAAACCCAAGCATAGAAATAATTCTGACTGAGATAAACACCAGTGGTTCACAGCCTTTCCTACAGTTCATGGCCTAACTTGTCCATATATTATATATTATAAATCTAACATGTAATTAACCAAACCTTCATGCAAGCTAGCATGTAGTTGCTTTGTGGCAGTTCAAACTGTGTCTTTTCATAAAATGAGTAATCTCCTGTTCTTCTGTTATTACACAATTCTCAGATGGAGAGGGCTATAACAAACATTCTAGTTTTTGGACAAAAAATGTAACGTTGTCATCTTTATTTCAGTATTAAGAAAGGACTCTCCTGTAAAAGGACTTGCAAAGACTTTTGCTGTTAGCTCAAACTATCTCAATAATAGGACAGCTGGGGGTGGTGGTGGTGGAATTGGACAGTAACACTCCAAATCCTACAGCAAGTATGGCCAATGCTTAATGAGCAGGTGTTCATCTCTGGATCAAAGCCAAGCAGGATTACAGGCAAAATTAAAACAAAATCAAAGCAAAGCAGTGATTAAATCTGTAGGTATAATAATAAGGAGTAAACTCACCTAATTTAAAACAGTGGGGCTTAACTTCAAGAGAACCACATGCACAGTTGTCCCCCATGTTATTGTACTACAATGCTTGTCAGTCCTGGCAAACCTCAACTTGGGCTCTTCAAGAGAAATAACAGCTGGCGTTCTGTTCAGTATTTATGAGATAGACTCCTCATAACTTTTGGGATTCACATTTATTGAAAAGAAACCATTAGCAACCCCAGACCAACAAATGTTTTTTACAATTCCAACAATTCCTTTGTGTGTACAGCAATTGTGCTAGGGTGTACTGTTTAATTTTCTATGCTCAGCAGTATATTTTCCCCCTGCACCAGACAGACCTTTAAACACTTAGGGATGACAAATGAATTCAAACAGAGTTGTCAAGTTTTGAAATCAAAATGTGTGATACCACACCAGGACCTGAGGACAGGGGGCATTTTTAGCGGCCTGAGAGCAGATCTAAGGACAGACATTGACTATTAACTATATTGTAAAGGTTTGTTGTTTTTTAAGTCAGTTAAGGGACTTTTTTAAAAAAAAGTTCAATGAGTGGCCTTCCCTCTCGTTTTTCTATCAATTATCTGGCAACTCAGCCAAGATAACCAAGATAACCTCTGAGCTGTTAACAGTCCTGGAAATTACTTTTCAAAGGGCTGGTTAATTTTCTCCCAACATGGGAACCAAGACAACTCACAATACATTTTTAAAATATTAAATATAGAATCCTATTTAAAAGATTAAATTAAAACAGTTTTAAAAGGCACTTAAAATACAGTAACAGTGGTAAAAATACAACACATTTCAATTAAAAGACCTTCTGCAATGAACAGTTAACAGCCAAAGGCCTGCTTAGACAAAAAGGACTCCACCTGCAGGCGGAAGGAGAGCGAAGTGTGAGCGGGGTCAATTTCCCTCTCATGGGAGGAAATCACACACTCTGAAAGCAGCAACCAAGAAGGCTGAAGGCTAAGATTACCAAATGTCATTATTCTATACCAGTGGTAGGAAATGTTGGCCTAACTGCAAAGAGTCTTTTGCAAGCAAGCAACTCAGATGTCTGGTAATAGCAATCTATGATAGGTTCTTTCCTTGGAGCCCTACTGTGCAGGAGGAAGGGAGCAAGATAAAAGTTGTGACACAGAGATGGGAAAAGGGATGTGTGGCAGAACCTCTGCATAGGTTGATCCACAATTCCCATCCTTGGGCTCCTATGACCCACCTTGGCATTTTACCCTTAAGATCTCTCACTAAATCTGGCACTTCAGCCTCCAGGTGATCACTGCACAAGTGGCTGTATTGATCAGTGGATGAGTGTGGTAAAGTAGGACCCATCCTTCTTGTTACTTATTAAATTAAAACATCCAGGCAGATATGTAGAAAATTGAAACACTAAATATTTATTTATAACAAATAAGACAAACAACTAGTCTTATGCTGGCTGTACACACAGTACACAGTAAGACCACAATTTTGGACAAAGTAAAAGGTCTCCCTGAGTACCCTCTGCATTCTCAACTCCCAAAAGAAAATCAATATCCCTCTTCCTAATTGGCCCTAATTCTGTTTCTAATGAGCCCTCTCTCTTCTTCTGATGACTTTGAGCTTGTCCACACTGGGGAAAATGCCAAACTCACTTAGAAGATGGTGCTGCCACTCCCCATGATGTATGGCTGCTTCTGGGGAGTTACCATGGCTTTTGGCCCTGAACCCAACTTAACCTGAACTAAGCTAAGTTAGGGAAAAGCCCTGTGTTTCCCAGAAACCCTGAAATCTCAGTTTTTTTTGGCATGTGGACAGCTGGATTAAAGTCCAATTTGGCATAATCCATTGTCCAGACACCAAGAGCTGCACATCCCTCTTCCCTGTGCTGCAGGGAAAGGGGAGCTTTTTCCTCAGAGCCACCACCACTGCTTCCTCACAGGCAGGAGCTCTGTGTAAGCCTGTCCAGAATGCCATTGCTTCTGCTGAGGACAGAAATGGGCCCCAGATATGTGATCAACAAGGAGGCGTCTAATCCCTCCTTGATGATAGCAGGACAACCCCGTTCTGACTTCAGCTGAAGTATGGCATGCCAGGCAGGCTCTCACAGGATGCTGTGAGGAAGCAGCTGATGTGAGGAAGGCTATGAGGAAGCAGCAAAGATGGCCTGGTTTTGGAGCCACTACTGTAGGAGTTCCATGCAAAGCCTGCCAATGGACTGTTGCTTGTGCTGAGGTCAGAACAGGGTGCCCTTTCGATCAACGAGGGGGGGGGAGAATGACCCCCTCTTTGTTGCTCACATGGCAGGATGCCCTGTTCTGACCTGAGTAGAAATGCTAGCACACTTGGCAGGCTTTACACAGAGCTCCTGCCAGCAAGAAAGTTACAGTGATACCAAGAGGGATGGACCAGTGGGGACAACATGGTGTTGGCCCGGCTGGCTCACGTGCACAACGACGCAGCATTGCACTGTTTGGTCTGGTGCATGTGGTTGCTGTCATTGTCAGTCCGGGGTCAGTCTGGGCATAATGGTCTGGGCATAAAGGTCCAGACTGGCCCCAGATGAAGCAGCCAGTGTAGACATGTCCTTCATCCATCTGTTTAACAGACAAGACTCTAGCTCAGGGGTAGGCAACCTTTTTGAGCTGGGGACTGGGTTGCTGTCCCTCAGACAATTGGGGGGGGGGGCGAAGCACCAAAAATAAATAAATAAATAAATAAATAAATAAATAAATAAATTTTAAAAAATATTGAGGCCTTTCTGAATATATCACAAATATATTTAAAAAAATATATGCATGCACACTCTCTCAGCCCCAGAAAAACCATGGCAACCCCCCCTGTGGAGATTTGCCAAGAAAACCCCAAGAACAAGTAATAACAATAATAATCAATATCATCATGGTGGGCGGCGGCGGCAGGGCCGGTCTGGGGCCGGTCCAAAGACCTCGGGGGGCCACATCCGGCCCCCGGGCCTTAGGTTGCCTACCCCTGCTCTAGCTCATATCCTTTCCTTCATAGCCATCCCACTAGCATTGCATGAGCTGTGATTGTCTACCTCTACCCAGGTTTGCCCAGCTTCTCACTCTACCCTGTTTTGGCATTGGCTTCACCCACTACTGGTATGAAATTCACTCCCATTTTATACCATTCCAGAAACACAGTGAGTAGATTTCAAGGCCATGAGTGTCTCTTGTTTAGCAAGCTGATCTCGCAACTTCAAAGTGTTGGGGAAATCTTTCAAAGTCCAACCACATAATTCATTGTTGCAGACACATACATTTGCAGAACTTGTGTCACCTGCATTGTGTCACCTGCATTTACTTAAGAAACTCTTTTATTTGGCCTCTTCAAAAACTTGGGTTGAAAATAAATCCACAAAAACAAATCCCTGTTTTCTTATGAAATTTGTCACTTGATATTTTTAAAGGGATGCAGGATAAGAAGAAGGCTTTTGGAATGCATCAAGAAACATGATCACCTTTGCAGCAAGCAGACAGGAAAGAGGGCAATATGTTGGCATAGCAGGTTCTTAATTCATCAGCTATGCCAACATCTTGCCTCCACTCCAGCTCTGAATAAAGAGAATCCTTGTCAAACTTCTCTGATGTGAACACAATCCTTTATTGAAGGTTGCTTAGCCTAGAAAGAAAGAAGAGAGAGGTTACCCTACAATGAATGACAGTTATTAGAACAAGGGGGGAGGGGTCAAGAAGAAAACTGTGTTTACTGGAAATTTGTTTAGTGTGAATGGCAGGAGTTAATGGGTTTTCATGCATAACAATTACTTTTTAAGATTACAGCTCCAAGAATCCACTATCCAACGTGGCCAACAGCTTAATTTTTAAGGTTTGGATCTTTAAAGGCCAGAGAGTTGTTGTGGGCCTCATGTGGTTTTCTTGGCAAGCTTTGTTAAGATTGGGGTGTGCCCTTGCATTCCCCTGAAGCTGAGAGCATGTGACTTGGCCAGAGTCACGCAGTGGGTTTCATGGCCAGGCTGGGAATTGAACCCTGGTCTCCAGAGTCATAGTCCAACACTCAAACCACTATGCCACACTGGCTCTCAAAATCACACCAAACATTGACAAAAAGAGTGAGGTAATAGCTCCAGATGAACAGTGGACCCCATGCTATATAGCTCTGTAGTTTCTTTTTTACCCCAAGCATCCATCCACCCACATACAGTCATACAACATACACATTCCTGAGATTGCAGTTTGGGTTCAAGGTGGTGTTGCAGTCATCGTTTTCCAGTGCCCTGATTTGCAGTGCCTTGGAAATACTCAACTGGGATGCTATCTGTCTTAAAGGTAGTTTTTTTTTTGGGGGGGGGGTCATATCCAGTCATTAATATACCAATTGCAACAGTTATGAGATTGTAAACCAAATCTACAATCTCATAAATACTGAACAGGATGCCAGCCCTCAACTTCTTTTCATCCTGAATATGAAGAAATGTGCAAATATTGATAGATTACTATCAAATCTAAGAAAACCCCCCTTCTAAAGGTTCTTGGCATTGCTTAGCTGTGAACTGCTGCATACAAACAGCTTGCTGTTACACAGACTCTCTTGCCACCTTGGGTCTAATATTAGGAGTAGGATAGAATATAAATAAAACAAAAGTAAGTAACTGCATGAGATCAGTTTTGCATCTATGAGCCTACATACATCATGTACCAGAGTACTAGACTTGGGGCCAATTAAGACGCAGTGTTTTTGGGGGGTGGGGAGAAAGAATTGGATTGGAACTGCAGTCCCAAAAGTAACACTTCCAACTTTTGCAGTGGGAAAAATATACCTTTCACCTTTGGAACACATTTACAGTCAAAATCAAGCAACACACCACACCACCACAGATGCATTACCAAAGACACACACATACATGCACGCAAACACTCACACCCACACCATTTCTTAGCAATTTAAGAACAATTTGGGAAAGTTTAGAACAAGTGAGTTTCTATTTCAATCTACTGGGAGAAACAAATCCTGTCAAAAGTGTCAAATTAAGAGTCTAGGAGAAGAAAAGACTTTATCTTAAGTCCCAATGCATACTTTTGGGGAAATCCTCTCAATATAAGAAGGCTTGCTAAGGCCTAATGGAAATTGCATAGAATTGTTTTCTCTACAATTCTGCTATAAAATAAAAGCTTTCTCCCCCTTATACATAATTTTGAAATAGTGTATGTGTATGTATCAGCACACACTAATTTACTATGGCCTGAATCCTGTTGGTAACTACAGTGTATTCATTGAGTCAGCTTCTGATGGTGAGTCAATTATGCAAATCCCATTGATTTAATGGTTTTACTAGACTTTAATCAATACGATTCAGGATAGTATCTTGTATTTATGGGGGGGTGTTGGATGGGATGGGATGAAGATTTGTAGTACAGAAGAAGGGGGACAGTGGGAATCCCTTATGGATAAAAATAAAAATGTTTCTACAATGTGTTAATTTAAAAAGTAGTAAGTGATCCTGATCTGTTACATTCAGCCCTCTATATCCATGGATTCTTTATCCATGGATTCAAGCATCTACAGCTTGAAAATATTAAAAATATATAAATTCTCAAAAGCAAGCAATGATTTTCCCATTTTATATAAGGGACAACATTTTACTATGCCATTGTAGGACTTGAGTATCCATTGATTTTGATACCCACGTGGGTTCCTGGAATCAAAACCCAGTAGATCCCAAGGGCCCGCTGTATATATTTCTGAATTAATAGTGAGTTCAAAAAAATAAATGGTGAAGTACATTTTTAGAAGAAATATAGTATTGTTTCCTTCTGTCTAATAGTACAGAGCCTGGTGCTGTTTGCCTAGTACTTCCAAGACTTAAGCATATCATACCATCCTCCTGACTCAGTATTTTCTATTTTTAAAACTCTATTTTTAAAATACATGTTAAAAGTAAATGTGAGCCACAAGAGGTTCATAAAATTTCACCTCAATTCAAGAAGTCACCATATTTGCTGTATTTTGGTGATTTCTTATTGAAAAGGATGGAAAATGCTTTGCCTACTTAAGAAGCAGTGCTCTTTCTCAGAATACAATTTATTTGCCTTCATTAGGGTTCTGAATGCTGTCATGTTATTTTTCATCAGCTAGAATCACACCCATATTACATCCAAGAAATAGTGCCCTTACTCAGAATGGGCTTTGTTTTCTCTTAGGAGAAAAAAATGCCTTTTTCTCTCGAGCTGGGCACTGGCTTAAACCATTTAAAAATGGATGTTATTGCATGCCTGCGTGCCCAGCTTAGAGGCATTGAGTACCCAATCTGGACTTATCCCAGACTTTAGCTGCCCTCCCCATTCTTAATCTTCTTCTGATTTCTTGACTGCAGTTCCCATTCCGATCAATGCTTGATCCAAGGTATGGGAACTCTTTTACTATTTCTATATCCTCATTGTCTAGGTTGAACTTGTGAAGATCCTCAGTGGTCAATATTTTTGTTTTCGTTATTTTCAACAGTAAGCCTGCCATTGCACTTTCTTCTTTGACCTTTCTCAGTAGTTGTTCTAGGTCTTTTCTGCTAATAGTATGGTGTTGTTTGCATATCTTAGAAAATGTTCCTTTCTCCTATTTTCTCTCCCTCTGCTTCTGTGTCCAAGCCTGCTTTTCTTATAATATGTTCTGCATACAAGTTGAAAGATGGGGGAAAGGATGCAGCCTTGCCTTTAATAGGAGTTTCATAGGACACCTTCAGGAGTGCCTCGCCAGCCAGTGGAGGCTCAGCCATTGCAGTGGCAGAGGCACAGTGGGCAGGCAGTGGGCAGGTATTTCACACAGGGAAATTTACTAGTTGCAAATCCTTACTTGTAAAGTATCCAGAGAACAGCTGGAATTCATAATCGCAGTTACAAATGCATAACCTAGTTATACATTTGTAGCTATTTTTGTATTCCTTACATATTCAGTAGTGCATGTATGTGTGCACCTTCATGTCACCTATCAACTTATGACAACCCCATACATTTCAGGGTTTTCTTAGATTTGCTGTTGTTGTGTGCCTTCGAGTCATTTCCGACTTATGGTGACTCTAAAGTGAATCTATCATGGGGTTTTCTTGGCAAGATTTGTTCAAAGGAGTTTGCCGTTGCCCTTCCCTGAGGCTGAGAGCATGTGACTTGCCCAAGATCACCCAATGGTTTTTATGTTGGGAATTGAGCCCTGGTCTGCAGAGTTGTAGTCCAACACTCAAACCACTACACCACTCTGGCTGTCTTAGGTAGGGATTGTAAAAATCCCTTAATCCTGAGCTGTCAGGCAGCAGTCACTGAGAGTGACAAGGATCTGTTCTTCTTTTGATCAAGACACAGTGGACTGACATTTTCACCCCCTCTTGCAAGTGATCTCCAATGCAGTGAGGAATTGTGACAGAGATCCTGCATCTGGTTGTCACACTGGAGCTCACTCATGGGAGGGGACTAGAAACATCAGTCTGCTGCATCCCACCCAGTTGACTGAAGAACAGACCTATGCCATCCTCAGCAGCTGATGACCAGTAAATCAGAAGGGGAGGACAGGCCAGGAGATAGTATTTAGCTGTTCAAATACGATAGTTACATAACTAAGGGCTCATTCCCACTTACATTTAAACTGGTTTGTGACACTGGGTCGCAGATTCGATTGAGGTCGATACCTAGCTCCCACTATGGAAGCAAATTATTTCCAAAATCCCTTGCATTCGTGCCTTTTTTGTTGTTCACACTAGCCAGTCCTTTTGTCAATCATATGACACGCATGTATGCATCATCAGTGCTATCCTGGGCTGCTTCTTGAGATCTGGCCTCCCAAGCCTCCCAGGGAGCTGGGAGTCCAGGGCTCCAGGATCGGGGGGGGGGGGGGGGGGGGGGTGATGGCCAACATCCTTGGTGGAGAGGAAGCTGAGGGAGTTTTATTGGCCATTTTCTTCAGAGGAGGCTTTGCCATTGCCGTCCTCTGAGGCTGAGAGAGTGGGACTTGCCCAAGGTCACCCATTGGCTTGCATGGCTCAGTGGGGAACTCTTCTGCCTCCCACCCTTCTCCTCCTCCCCAGGTGTTCTCCTTTTCCAGGGAGATTATGCACCCTCACCCCACCCTTGCCGCCTCCAAGAGATTTTGGGGCTCTCACCCTCACCAAAGGAAGCCTGGCCAGGAGACCACCCTTCCTCCTCCTCCTCCTAAAGCACCTTTAGGAGTGCCTCGCCAGCCAGTGGAGGCTCGACCATTGCGGCAGCAGAGGCACAGTGGCCAGGCAGTCTGGGGGATCCAGGATTGGGCAAGGGGCATGCGAGGGGGGTTTCTTGGTCAGTTTCTTCATAAGAGGTGTTGCCATTGCCATCCTCTGAAGCTGAGAGAATGGAGGCCTGGTGGAGAAGGTGGCTGGGATCCCTGAAGGGAATGGGGCATCTGTCACCCCAAAACTTGTGAGAGATGGGATATACCTCTGTGCCAACCCTCTGCCACAGTAATCCCTCCCCTTCAGTTTGATGCGACTCAGGTCCATCATTCCCACTTGCTGAACACACTTGCTAATAGCTTCTTTTCAAAAGGACCGGCAAAAAACTAGTGTCTGAAAAAAGCGATTTTTTTTTGCATTTGTCTCGCTTCAAAGCTAGTCTGAACAATTGCAGTTGCATCTGAAAGCATTTCCAATGCGGACGAGGCACATTAAAGCGATCAGCAAATCGATGTAAATCATAGTGGGAATGAGCCCTCCATAGCACATCTAAATTCAAGCCAATGTCTGTTAGTGAATCCAATCAATGTCTGTTAGTGAACATACAAACTGTGAAAATGAATTTGCAACCTTTTGATATGCATATTTTCTGAGTATCTTATGACAGTTAAAAATCCTTTAGTTTAGACTTTTATTTCCTTCTTTTAAAGCACTTCTATACCTCAGTTCTGAAAATCACCAAGGGAGTATACAAAAAGAAGAAAAATAACAATAACAATAATTAACAATAATTGCATAAAAATATACAGT
>CM034703.1:103926588-103941670 GCA_020142125.1 Phrynosoma platyrhinos
CATAAGAAATGGAAATGCATGCTTCTTAGGCTCGGCATGGAGGACATTCAAGAAAAATGGAGGACATGACCAAAGGAAAGCTCGAACACACACATAAGAAATGGAAATGCATGCTTCTTAGGCTCGGCATGGAGGACATTTTGAAATTCCTCCTGGACAGAAGTGGAAATGTAGAAGAAAGGAGGACATCTGGTCACCCTGGATCCCAACGCCTGTTTAATTCTTTTAAAGAAAGATATACTATATTGTTTTTACTTTCTCTTGTCCTAGCCTCCAGGGTGAGCCGACGTCCTCCCTTCCCAGGATATGTTTTTCTTGAACGTCCTCCATTTTGAGCAGGACTAAGAAGCAGCCTTGTTGTGAGATCTGGTCGCCCTGCAGGCATCTGAGCATCTCTTTTTGGACCCTTTGCAAGGGCTGGGTGAGGGCCAAGGCGCAACTGGGAGACCTGTTCCTTGGGAAGTTGGGGATGATGGTCTTTCGAGTGTGTCTGCCCATAGCCCTCTCTCACTGGGAGAATCCTCCTCCTCCTCCTCCTCCTCCTGCCTGAGGGCAGACCTGTTTCCTTTGCCTCCACATTTTGGATGGGATGTGAAATTAAATCCGGTTGAACTCCGTAGAAAACAGAGGCACTTGCTCTTGTTGTGTGCCTTCGGGTCGTTTCCGACGTTCAGGCGACCCAAGATGGGTTGTGCCTTTGCCTTCCTTTGAAGCTGAGAGAGTGTGACTCGCCCAAGGGTTTCCATGGCTGAGCGGAGATTCGATCCCTGGTCTCCAGATAACAGACTGCCAGAAATAATGCAGCTTGAGACCACTTTAACTGCCCTGGCTTAGTACTAGGGAGTCATGGGAACTGTAGTTTATTGTGGCACCAGAACTCTCTGACAGAGAAGGCTCAATCTCTCAGAAAAAACTACAATGCCCATCAATCCCTGGCATTGAGCCAGGACAGTTAAAGTAGTCTCAAACTGGATTATTTCTGGCAGTCTGTTCAGGCCCTCAGTCCAACACTCAACCCATTATGCTATGCTGGCTCTCAGTGGAACTTAATGCCTGTCTCAGCCATGTAAACCCACTGGGCAAGTCACACTCTCTCAGCCTCAGAGAATAGCAACGGCAAACCTCCTTTCTAAAGAAACTAGCCACAAAAACCCCATGAAACCCTTAGGGTCGCCAAAAATAATAATAACAATTTTTTAAAAAATGACTTGAAGGCACACAACAAACAACTAAGAAGGCCCAAATGCAATAGTGGAGCAGACCCTCCCATCAAATGTGCCCAGTGTCCCTCCGGTTTTGACAGTGCTGGGAAATTGCTCTTGTTGTGGACTACAACTCCCAGAATCCCCCAACGACTGTCTAGAAAAAAGATACCTTTTTTGAGCTCTAGTGTTGGTGCATATGAAAACGAATGCCACAAAAGGGGATGATGCTCTATGCCTCACAGTTGCTTCTCAAAGAGAGCCACGGAAATTCTCCAAATGTTATTTGTTTGAAAAGGGGAGCTGGATGTGAAAGTACTGGGTTTGGCGAGTTGATACTTGAAGCGACTGCTTTCAGTATTTTGTGAACAAGAATTAAGATTTTAGAACGACAGAGTCTTCTGGCACCTTGAAGACGAATCAGTCTTATAATTTGGCATAAGCTTGGAAGACTTGCAGCCAGCTTCCTCAGATGCATCTCTGGGCCGCCATCCACAACAGTCTCTGCCAAATAAAATTGGGTTGTCTTTAAGGTTCCAGGAAACACATTGGTTTTTCCTGGCCGCAACACATCCCCTCCTCCAAAAAATTAAGATTTCAGTTTCAGCAAACCGCAATTTCTGATAGTAGAGCTACCGCATTCAGTATTTAACAATAAACTCACTCCACATTTCCAATATCTTTATGTTTTTTTAAAATAAACTTTTAACACAGGAAAAAGCATAGTGCTGACTTTCAAGAACAGATTAGGAAATGTTTACAAGTTTGGAAATTCCAGTTGAAATCCCAATATTTTGTCAAAAATGTTCCATTCCAAATGTCATGACAGTTTCAGAATAAACCGAAATGGGATCATATGGTGGCATTTGGAAGGCCATCATGGGATTACTTTTGTTTTATAGTGAAGTCTACACATAGGTGATTCCTGTCTAGCTGAGCCTTGATCTGATTTAGATGGGTGAGCCAAAAACACAGGTAAAGTCTCAGGAACAAGCTTACTGGTGAAGATTATATGTATTTGAATTTTCATGAGCAAGTCAGCCTGATTAAAGAAAAGTTATTTGACTAATCACATTACAGTCATCCCTCCACATTCACAGCTTTGACTTTTCCAGATATGATTAAAATGTTATCTCTAGCAATCTCTAGGATCCTCCAGTGCAACTCTACTGGAAGTTGACCATAGAGTTGCGCTGGAGGACCTAGAGTTTATTAGAGAAAACACTTCTCTAGTCATTTATAGTGTGTTTCTATAATCAACCTCTGGAAATATTGACCACAGAGTTTCACAGGAGGACCTAGAGTTTCCTAGAGAGGTGTTCTCTCAGGTTAAAAAAATAGTTTTTTTTTAAAATTTGCAGCTTTTCCACATTCATGGGGGTCCTATGCCCCTAATCCCAGTGAATGTGGAGGGCCTACTGTACTTTGTATCAAGCCATCAATTAAATGTGCATAAGAGTTTAAAAAACACACAACCTCAATGCTCACAGAAAAAACTTCCTCTGTTTTTGGATGATGCATACATGTGCAAAGCATCTGGAAAAGTGAAAATCCCCAAACGTTGTTTTGTAACAGCTTTCCTGAAGATTTTTCTTAATAGGGAAGTATGATAGCATCAATGGGAAAAGGAGAGGCTTAGAAATTAGTGTGATGGGAGCTGGCAAGGCAGCAGTCACATTTTTTGTGACAAGTTGCCATCCTGTGCACACTAACTAGGCTCAGTAAATCCCACTGAACTACACAGGATTCACTTCAGAATTATCACACATAGGAATGAACAAAAAGTCATATGTCATGTTTAAAACCCAATGTGTTCTTTAAGATTATTTGGTCTAGAGCTGTTTAATTTAAAAGTTTCAATGTCCTAGGTATTAAGTAGGAACATTAACATTCTAAAATTTGCAGATAACACAATATTACTAACAGAAACCAACAAAGACCTGGAGCAATTATTGAAGAGCATCAAGGAGGAAAGTGCCAAGGTAGGTTTGATGTTGAACATTAAGAAAACAAAAATAATGACCATGGAAGATCTACAAGAATCCAACCTATATAACAAGAAAATTGAGTCAAAGAGTTCCCATACCTTGGATCAAATATTAATCAGAACAGAGACTGCAGTCAAGAAATTAGAAGAAGGCTAGGATCGGGAAGGGCAGCTATGAAAGAACTGGACAAGATCCTAAAAAGCAACGTCATAACTCTGAACACTATAGTGAGGATTGTCCAAGCCATCATATCCTCCATCAGCATGTACAGATGTGACAGCTGGACATTGAAGAAAGCTGACAGAAAGAAAATAAACCCTTTTTGAGATGTAGTGTTGAAGAAGACTGTTGAGGATACCAAAAGAATCCAGACTATAAAGAGTGTGATTAGACAAGAAGCATCATTATATGCTGTCAGCCTCAGGGGAAGGCAATGGCAAACCTCCATAGGGTTGCCATAAGTCAGAAATGACTTAAAGGCAGACAACAACAACATCATTATATGGATGAACGACATTAAGCATATTAACAGTAAGAATAATATTCTATGAAGGCAAATATTAAATCATTCCCTAGAGAGAAAATGTTTGAAGTTCATAATGATCTGTCCCATTCCACTATATGATAAAGAGACCCTTCTATTATGACCTCTCTGATTTGTATTATGTTAGAATTCAGAGACATAGCTTTAATAATCTGGAACATCAGTATGCAAAGGGATCTTGTAGCGCCTTTGGGACTAACTGTACAAAAGAAGTTGTAGCATAAGCTTTTGTAGACTTGTTTATGAACCTTATGCTACAACTTCTTTCACACAGTAAGGGTCGGAGCAGACCGTCAGGAAAAAGTGTCTTGATCCTGTGTCTTCCACTCCCAAAACAGCCCAACACCCCTGGGTAGTCTGCCCAGTGTGGCATAAAGCTGCACAGCTGGATTATTATTTTTTGTCACCTCCACACAGTGCATCCACACCATCATACACACCACCTACAAGCTCCAATTACCTCTCAATTCCCACCCAGATGCCATCCCATTGGACACCCACCCATATGATTGGCCATACAGTCACACATGCAATGCACCACCTGTACAACAGCATCATTATATGTGCATCAGTATGCAAGTGATGCATTGGCAAATCACCATAATGGAAGTACCCCATACATGCCCCCTCTAATCCCCTTCACCCCATGCCCCCTTGTTAGACTTTCTGGTTTGTGTATGTTGTAATTACATCCATTGTTGCTTTGCCGGAGCCCTGCATGGGTGCCAGGCTGTTTATATTCAGGTGTGAAGAAGCACATTTTCCATGCTAAGTTGGAGTATCAGGGCTTCTTTTTGCTCCAGTTTTTAGCCCAGGAGAATGACTTCATTCCACTTTCCACCTACTTTTGCCTTGTGTGTCATCTAAATGCCCTGCCTTGAAAGCAGCTGGAAGCCGCTTTATTTTGCCCATGTGTTTTACCCCTTAGTCTCAAAGGTATACAAAGGTATATCTGTTGTTAGTCACTCTGCACATACAGTTTCATGCCCCAGATTTTGACACACTAACCTCCAGTGGTAAGTGAAATAAATAATTTCCATCTGAAATGAATTGCCATATCACATCATGCCCTTTCATGTGACATAACTATAGCACTATGATTCCTGTTTAACTACCATGGTTCCATCCTATGCAGTTTAGGGAGGGTTATTTAGAATTCTCAGACAGCGAATTCTAGTGTCTCATCAAACTACAAGCCCCAGGATTACATACAATGCAACATGGAAGTGCAGTGCTATAACTGTGTAGTGTGAAAGGGCACCTACTGTTAAAAGAACAAAGTAAAACTATCTCATTTTTAATGTTGCTCAAAAAAACTAATGTTCTTCCAAAAAAAAACAAAAAACCACTATAGTAAGTTTTTATTCCAGTAGTCAACCTTTCCCCTTTAAGGGCCGAGGGACTTCAGCTCCCAGAATCCCAGAAGCTATTGGCCAACATGCGACTATTGGCCAACATGGCTGAGGCTTCTGGGAGCTGAAGTCCCTCGGCCCTTAAAGGGGAAAGGCTGCCTACCCCTGTTTTATTCAGTCTGTCATTTTCATTTTCTGAATTTCTAAATCCTCATACTATCACAAATAGTGCAATGAAAACACGGACTCCAATTTCAATCTGATAAGCATATATGCAGTTACTAATGGTATTTATCTTCACATGGGGCTGTTGTCTTAAGACTCAATACTTTAAATATATCCATAGTGCCATATACTTAAGCAAGAACATGTATGGCTACTGCTGTAGTCTTGAAAATCAGGAGAATGTTTTAAGTCAACATGTTTAGGGTTGGGGAAACACCAAAGAGACTTGTTGCACCTAAGACTAGCATATTATGTGGCATAAGCTTTTGTGGACTATATCTCACTCTTCTAGATGCATTGAATCTGGGCTGTGTTGTTATATGCCTTCAAATCAGCCCTGATTTCTGGTGACCCTCTCATAGGGTTTTCTTGGCAGGATTTATTCAGAGGAAATCTTCCACTGCCTTTATCTACTTGCCCAATATTACTCAGTGGGTCCCTGTGGCTAAGACTGGATTTGAACCTTGTTCTTCTGGAGTCCTAGTCCAAACTTACACCACTATACCATGGTGGTTCTGGGTAGGCACAAGCTAGCATGGGTGAAATGGAATAGGGATGCCTTTATAGGCACACATAAGAGTTTGATAAAACATGTGAATCAGCAAGCCTATGTGAGCTTCTTGGAAGTCCTGCTGTATTCATTGACTGGGATTGCAACATAAAACATCAAAGCTGTCTAGATTGTAGCAGTTGAGGATCAGGTCCAACTGCATGGGCAGACATTGACCTGATAACCATCTAATTAGCAAGATCCCAAATATACATTGGAAAATATTTATTGTTCACATAGGAGAATAGCTATTTTATCCTAGGTGTATACAACATAGAACTAGCACGGGGTAGTGGTTTGAACTCTCGACTACAACTCTGGAGGCTAGGGTTCGATTCCCTGCTTGGCCACAAAAACACACTGGGTGATCTTTGGAGAATCACACAATCCCATCCCCAGAAAAATCCATAATAGTGTTGCCTTAGGGTTTCTGTAAGTCAGAAACAACTTGAAAGCACACAGTGACAACAACAACACAACATTAATGCATGCAGTTCAACTAGCTGATAAAATCCTAAACTCAGGTAATTCATTTTTAGTGCAAATACTGCTGTGTAACAAGAGTGGTGCTTTGAATTCAGTGAGTCTTACTTGTGAAAAGACACATGAAGCATTCCACTGTATGGTTTGTAAATTAGAGCCCCACATAGGAAGCATAGCACATAATGTTTTACACTCTTCTTTGCTGGGAGTCTGTTTTTATTTCATTTAATTTGAGACTTTTGTGTCTGACTAGTATGAGTGTTATGTTCCAATCTGAGACTGTCTTAATTACTTCTGTATTAATATTATCAGTTACTATTTCATTAACTTTTGATAATGCACACACCATCATTTGTATTTTATAAAACCATTTTAAGATGAAAGGAGTAATTGCAATGTTCCTGTCAAAAGCAAGAAGTCATAATATGGGAAAGATGGTATCTACTCATGAGAACCTGCCTTAGGATCTTTGGGAGAGGGCTTTTTCTCAGTTTCATCATCCTTGTTTGGTGAGGACATAAGGCACAGCTTTCTTGGGCCTGACCTACTAAGGTTTTCCACCCCTGTTTACAAGTTAATAAGTTGTAGTCCAGTGAAATGTATGGTTGTTGTTTGTAATATTTTTGTAATGGTTGTTGTGCCTTATACAAATAAACTGTTGTTGTCCACAGATTTCTTGGCATCCCAAATGAGGTTTTGTTGGTCCCTCTCTGCTCTCTTTTCCTTGGCAAGAAAAGGCCTTTTATTTACACAAGGCTTCAGCTTTTACCTGTTTGGGACAGAAGGATTTTTAACTGAATGAATGTGTATTATGTTTTCTTTTTTAAATTTGTTATTGTGTTTTTACCAGTAAGAATAGGTGCTTGACCAATGTTCTGTCTCTTGTACAAGGGTACTTGTCTGGCTTGGGGTACTGTACAACTTGCCTTGGGTGGGAAGATAATATGTGTTACTCTGTCCCAAGCACCAAAATATTTGGGTCCAGAACTGGCCCTGGTGTGAGCATGCTAGAACTGTTCAAGGTTTTGTCTTTTGTTCTTTACAGTGATATTGTAGTGAAGTCAACTTCCTTTTATTATTTATAATATTACCAAAATCAGACATTTTCTATCTGATTCCTTTACAAAGACGTAAATTCATATTTTGACCATTTCTTGCCTTGACTACTGTAATTTTCTTTTGACTGGTCTTCCCTTATCTCATTTTAGCCCTTCAGTTTCTTGCAACATTCTGTTGCTAAGATTATCTGTTTGGTCCATCATTTTGATCATGACTTCACTTTGATATCTTTTCACTGGATGCATATTCCTTTTAGGATTCAGTTATAAGATGCTTTAACTTTTAAAGTCCTACATGACCTCAGTCCCTGTCACCATTTCTTTCCGACCTTATTTCTTTTTACCAGCCTGCTCAAGCTCTGCTTTCTAGAAACTCAAGGGTTTTCACTCAACCAATGTTTCCTCTACCTTGGCTTGGTTTTGTCTTTTTTCACTTGCTGCTCCATACTCCTGGAATTGCCTCCCTGAACATCTGCAGACTGCTCCTTCCTTCACTGCTTTTAAATAAATATTTAAGAAATATCAAGAAATTTGGGAAAGTTCAAGTTATCCAAAACTTGTGGAATTTTAATTTAATATTGACTTATAATCTTGCATATCCTGGTTATATGCATTTGTCAAGACACCAGATCCTATCTGATCTTGGAAGCTAAGTAGGTCAGTTTTCATTAGTACTTGCTTGGGAGACTACCAATGAATAATACCCGGTGATGTAGGCTATATTTCAATTTAATATTGTCTTTTGGTCCTGCAGAAGAAGAAAGCTGGGATATAAATAAAATAAATATTGAATATTTATTCAATATTTATTTCAGAGAAAGGAACTGACAAAGCCACCTCTGAGTATTCTTTGCATAAGAAAACCCTATGAAATTCATGGGGTCATCATAAGTTGACAGGCAACTCGAAGGCTCATACCTACAGTTTGCTTTATATTGTATTGTATTCCTTTTTGTATTTCCATCTGCTTAATTTGTTTTAAAATTATATAGTTTTACATTTTACATTTGTATTATTCTTTCCTTCCCCTATATATGTGTGTGTGTGTGTGTGTGTGTGTGTGTGTGTGTGTGTTTGTATTAGATGGTACATCTTTGGCAAGTTTGACTATTTTTTGTTGTTCTTTTATTTGTAAAATTCCATGTACGCTGGCTATATAAATTTTAAAAAATTACATATATACATGCAGAAACTGGAAAAATACATTAATATTCTTCTTTTTTTAAAAAAAATAGCATGGCTGTGGTAATTTTCTTGTTGTTCTGTGCTAAATTCTGTCCTTATGGGCACTTTCTAAATCAGAAATATTAGGGGGCCCATTAACTTCACTGGTGGAACTGACGTTTCAACAAAGGGTGCCTTGCCACTCTGTCACTGATAAGCAGCAAGTATAATAAACACTGAAGCTGAATATATCTAATAGGAGGCAACCACTTGAATTGTTTTGAACTACTTGAACCATCTAACACATACAAAGCACAGACACTCAACTCCATATTGGTCCCTAGTAAACAAGAACAAAATACGCCATAAGATGATACCATGATTTGGACCAACCAAAATAGCTCAAAACAGTGATCAGGTTTTCGAGTTTTCCAGAAATGTTACTTGGCAGAAACATGTACACTCATTTCAGGCTAAATAATGTCACTTTGTTTGTTTGTTTATTTGATTAATTTATATCCCACCTTTTCCTAATATGGGACCAAAAGTGGCTTACTGTATAAATCCCTGCTCCTACCTCTCTTTCGCCAGATACCTCTGCTCTCAACTCATCTCTGGTCTCATCCCATGAGAAAGATGGGAAAGAAATAAAATAAAATAAAAGATCTGTTTTCTTATTTTCTTACAGCAATGGTGTGTCTTTCCTTTATTTACCCCTCCATTCCTTTTATTTTCACTATTCACTAGCTTTTGAGAAAGGTTTGTGGGCCAAAATAGGTGAAACAGGTTGTTCTGTGTCAGTATGTAAATATTAAAATTCATACAGAATTTGCACTTGTAAAGCTAACCTTGCAACAAGTTCAGTTTTACTCAGAAATAGATCTCAGTGTTTTAGAGGATGCTTATTCCTTTTAAGTAGACATTGGATTGCAGCTGCAGCCACAAAAACTGAAAACATAAACCAAGGCCAATTGTAGCTAAGACAACAAGAATGCAAGTCAATCTAAATACATATTTTAAAAAATAATGATCAACAGGCTCAGTGTTCATCAGCTTACCTAGGCATGGTACCACTTGTTCATCTTCCATTTTAAAAAGACCCCAAGTAAATATTTAGGTCACTTTTGTTTAATTTTCTTAAATATAATTAAAATCAATGAGGGTAATAAGTGTTTTTCAAGGAATGGAGGCAGACAATAGATACTTTTTACATAGTGTGATAACTTAGATGGTATTTAATAGTGTCAGGTAAGTTAAACACGTTACCCCCATTTACATTTTTTCAAGACCTACAGTTTGCTCACCTGTAAGAAATCAGAAGATCTTTCTGTTTTGTTTTCTGACAATCATAGAAATGAAAACATTCTTATTTGCGTGAGCAGACATTTTAATTATGGGCTAATTCTTTGAAGTCTGGGTTTGAAGCAGGAAGGAAAGCATGCTTTGAAAGAAAAAAACAACCCCCCTAGCTTATAAAACAGCTGTACTTTTCAGATATTCAACTCTGTAAATATTTTCCCCATGGGAGCAGAAAATAAAATAAAAATGCAAATCTTTTTAAAGAACTTCCATTAAATATGGTCCTAAGAGCATTGCCTTATATGTGCTTCTTCCAGCTAACATGCATGGTTATAACAATTTTGAGATCAGAGAGAAATCTGTATTTCTGTGTGTATGCTTTTTGTTTTTGTTTTTCAGAAAAAGCATTTTTACAGATGTCTTTCCTTTGGGTTTCCTCCCTCCCTATTTCCTTCTTTGTTTTTCCATTAGCTAGTGAGCCTATCCTCTTTTAAATTTTATTTTATATGTCTCCATGAGAATCTCTAATGGAGTACAGCTATTTTTTATGAGGAAAAAAATGTTTACAATGCTGCAAAACTGGGTCACTAATGCTACAAAAATCATTCTTGTTTCCCCATTCCTTAGGTCATGAGTATAAATGGCATAGCTGAAAATAATTTTTTTGCTTAAAAGGAATTTCATAGGATTTTATTGGGAGTGAATCTTTTCATTCTTAAATTAAAAAATGTTCTGACTACTCACTTAGATCCCTCCATAGGCTCCACTCTAGGATTTGGGAGAAATGTCTTGTTCTTGTGATTTCAGAGAAGAGATATTGCTTCAGAAATCTTTCTGGTAAGTTTCTGGCTCCATGCATAGAGGCAGTGGTGTTGTACAGGTCCTAGTGCATATTCAGTGTTGCAAATGGCGAAAAGATTTCTTACACCCTGTGGGACTTTTCCTTTGTGCTTTCTATGAGTTGGGTTTAACAGTCCTGCGTAAAACTGAAATTCTACTCTGTGGACATACTCCCAAGGGCCAGTTCCCACATGCATGAAACGTCACCTGATGCCTCATCATTTGATGACTCAACACTTGATGACTCATAGACAGTTGATGAACCAACTTCATTGAAAATGTTTGCCACTGAGGTCATATAAATGTTTTAATGTTGGCTTAGGAGTTTATCACACGGGAGGCTAAGCACCCAAATCCTGTATAGAAACTAGATTTAAATTCCTAGGATATTCTGCAAAAGCTAGGAAAGCTTGCAATAACAACACCTTGTGAAAACCTTCATTCTACTATCAGTGGGCAGTACCAACCTGGAAATACAAAGTTTTGGCTTCCTTAATGAGGATCACCTTACTCATTGTGCTATTTCAGCGATGATCCATTTTGTTTTGACAGGCACAGCACAAGTCAAGCCCAAAATATAAAATAGGACCACTCATGTACCTGTTACATAGGCATTTCTGCCCTTTCTTGCCTTGGGCACCTTTAGCCAACTGAGCTTGGATGCAGGGAACCTTGTAGCACCAGAAAGACCATAGCTGCAGACCAACTGCTGGAATGAATTTTTGTCCCGATGGACTAGGAACTCATGCTGTTTATTCATTTATTATGCTGTGCTATACTACAGATGGTGAACTAGTAGCCTTAGTGTCACCTCCAACCCGCAGTGGCCCTACCAAACATTAATAAAAATGAATTACTTTTTCACATATGTCCCGCAAACCTGGTATCTCTCTGGCAAAAGAATATAATCTTTTTCATACTTGAAAATCCTGTTTAATGCCATTAATTCAGCAGCTGGTACTAAAAGGTAAGAATTACTCTGTATTCATTCAGACATTATAAGAAGAAGTGGTGTAAAAAGCCATGTGAGATTTAACTTTGAATCTCTAAGTACACAGAGGCACAGGCCAAATAAAACGGCTCTCCCTTATCTGATTAGTAGGGAGTTTGGAAATGCAGGTCCAGTCCCTCAGTCTGGTGAGAACAATTCAGATGGTGTCCAGATGATACCAAACCTGGGGTATACTTCTCTTAGAAATGGAGTAAAAAAACACTATTTGCTTCAGATCTTCCTGGAAGATACAGAGCCCTCCACTGCAATGCTGGGTGGATGTTTGCATGCATGTCCTGTTGAACTGCCTGGTGCAACCATCATTATGGTGTGTCCCTCACTCTGAGGTCAGAACAAGGTGCCATGAATTGATTGTATAGTTGGATACCTCGTTCTGAACTCTGAGCGAGTGAAACACTGTGGCGGTGATGGATCCAGGTGGCATAGCGGGACATGTGCGTCAACAGCTGCCTGACCTTGCAACAGAGAACCCCAGGTAACAGAGGGAGGTCAGGCCAACCTTGCAGCCAGGATATCCTGGTCTGTCCTGGAGTATTCTGCCCCAAGCAGATACCACCTGAAAGTTAGAAAATGTAACACTTCAGGGTCATCCTGAGACACTTCACATCCTGAGACAAAGGACAAAATGGCTTCTCCTCCATTTTCTAAAGAGAAACCAAAGAGACTAGCAGTTGAATATTACATCAACACTGCCAATAACTGCACCAGACTAGTTTAGGGTTTCAGGGATACTACAGATGTCTGTCCTTCCAGAAAAAGGAGTGCCACCACTGCCACCTATCCCTAGTAATGCACTTGCAGTTGCCTAAGGGTAGGGACAACCCTAAAAAACTGTAATTACTGAAGTACGATTATGGAAATTATTACAGTTTTGATAATAAGGAAAAAAATAGGCTGGACTTTAAAAAGAAAACAACACTGAAGAAGTAACATAGTTCCATATGGAACTATTATACCACTTTTCAGTATACAAAAGGTTTCTTCAAAAACTCCCAGCATAAATATCCCCCCAACAATTATGCACATTTTACAGAAGTGCATGAGCAGCTTTGGAACTGGACAGTGCTGGATTAGAGCCTTAAAATCAATAGTGGAATTGTATTTTAGGTTTAGAATTATTTTTATTGTTTTTAAGAAGTATTTTGATGTACCGGTAATTTAAAAACGTTTTATATTTGTATTGTATAAACTGCTTTTATTTGTTCATCACCTCAGCAGCCCTTCTCGGCTGGGAGGCAATATAAACATATCTCAGACAAACTAACAAACAAACAAACAATATCCTAGCTAGTATAATAAATCCATGGCTGTCTTAATCATACAGCACTATCCCAATATTCAAAATTACAGCAAGGATGATATGCATCCTTAGCAATTTGTGGATTTATCCCCTGGGGAAAGCAGGTGTATGTCTTGAGCACAGATCACTTCTCAACTGTCCTGGACCTTTTGTTTGAAATATGATATTCAAATATGTCAATCTATCATTTGGAGACTGTCACTATTAAGTGGCAATTTGCATATGGAAACTGTCAGAGCAGATCAAACATCACAGTCAGAACTATATTGGCACTGAAGAGACACATTTTTGACCAACACCCATTTTATTTATTTTATTTTATTTTATTTTATTTTTATTTCGCTTTCCTCCCAAAATGGGACCCAAGGCAGCTCACAACAAAAAAACACACACATTAAAACAACATGTTAAAAAACAATTAAAATAGCCTAATTAAAACAGTAAAAAGTTAATATTTAAACATACAAAATTTAAAACATACAAAGGTTTAAAATAATCTAACCCTACCCCCAATAAAACCAGTCCTGTATGATTTTGAAAAATCTTGCTGGAATAAAAATGTTTTTGCTTGCCTGCACAAGTTGGGAGCAGCCACTGAGAAGGCTCTCTCTCGTGTCCTCACCAAACAAGCCTGGGATGGTAGTGGGACCGAGAGAAAGCCTTCTCCTGAGGATCAAAGGGCTCTAGGTGGTTCATATGTGTGGAAGTAGTTCACACTTTCAGCTATAAATTACTGAGTGTTGAGTAAGTGAGTGACACGCTTATGTGTGTGAATGGCCTTGACTGTGCATTTATTTGCTAGCAAGACTGAACAGAGAGTAACTTTTTACCCAACACTTAGAAATAAAAAGTTAAAATGAACTTGTTATCCTAATTAATTAATTGTTTCCAATTTTAAAATTTGATATTTGAAACAGCAAAATGTCAAATGCTCTCATGTTACCATTCCTCATTACATTAATCTATTAAAATCATTTTCAGTTGATATTTTAAAGTTCAGCAATGAATGAATTGCCAAATTAATTGCTGGATTAAATTTCTTCATATCTTCAATTTAATGAATTAGATTTCCTGGACAATGTAATGTTGATGTGTTAGCCCTACTGCTCATGTTTTCAAGCTCTGGTTTTATCACACAGTAGCATACATGATGCATGGTGAAATCCTTTTTGCCATTCAGTGAGCTGACAGATAACCAAGCTGCCATCCAGAGAGAGAACAAAGCCAGTCTGATCATCTGAAGTCTCAGGTTACAGACACATTTTAGTAAATTTCCTCTTGGCAAACAGCAGATCTTTCACTAATTTCAGATAAATTCACTTTCAAACATATATATTGTTGGTGTAATCTTAAACATGCAATTGCATCAAATCTCAGCTGTTTTTTCTCCCATGATACTTTTTCTAGATATTGAATCACACTGGGTTTTTTGAAAAAGCAATTTCTTGAGCAAAGCCATAAATCAACTGTTTATAAGATATAAAACAAGAGAGAAGTACTTAAAATGAATAGCTCTAAAACCAAAAAGATTAGATATAACTGACATTTAAATATTAAAAGCATTTCATTAGAATTTTACTTGCTACTCGCCTGTTGGGCATCAGATCAGATCAACAATAATGTTAAAGATGTGTTTGTTCAAGTCCAGCATGTGCTTGAGGGGCAAAATTAAAAATATGAAATCTGGGTTGGGATTGCAGTGTTTCTGCAGTTAAACTATGCCTACAGTATAAGCATAACCACTGTTAAATAACTGAATTGAAATCTGTTTTGTGTCAGTATCAGTCAAATAGCTACAGTGTGTTATGAGAGAATTTTTCGTCCTACAATACATTAAAGCAATTATGCCACTAGATCACCAGATGGCTTAATCTATCAATCGAGAATCTGGTAGCATCTTAACAACTAACAAATTCATTGTGTCATGAGTCTGATGTATGAAATACTGATGTATGACAATAAGCATAATAGAAATGGACTCCCTGGAGTTTAAGGTGGGTTTGGCGGGGGGGGAGTATTTATAACCATGGCAGTAGTGCCACAATTGTGAATATGTAACATAACT
>CM034703.1:103946900-103961712 GCA_020142125.1 Phrynosoma platyrhinos
ATATATGAGTATATACAGTAATCCAGTGATTCCCAAGAGGTAACTAAAGTGAGATAAAGAGGGCAGGGCCCTGGCTGGGATAGGGTGTAGTGATTTGGGCAAAAGGAGCCTATTGGGATAATCAGAGGGGGCAGAAGCTTCTCTGACATGCAATAGAGCCTGGGGCCAGCTGGCTGAGACATGGTGTCATGATTTTGTAGGAGGAGGGATTAATCACTTTGGGAGAGGTGTCTTTATCCTCCCATGAAAAGCAGCTGCTCCCAGAAACTATTAATCTCCTGCCCGGATCTCCTCAGTGCCAATTTAGGAGGCACCACCTTTCATCTCTCTCATCTGCATTTGAGCTATCACCCTCCTCCCTCCGCAATTGATGGGATGGGATGGTGTGAAAAGCAGGAAGGAGCAGACTTGCACAACTAGTGACCTGTCAAGATGAAGGCAGACTCCCAATATTAGTTCCTGTTTCCTTCTTCCTGCTCCAGACTGAAAAGCCAGGAGGGAGTTTGGTCAAATATCCATTCCACCATAATACATATTTGATGAACTATGTTTGATTTGAAGAAATGGACCTGCTCTAGACTTGGCACTGGAATTAGCCAATCTAGGTGGGGGACTATGGCAGTTGGACTATGACTCTGGATACCAGGGTTCGGTTCCCCACTTGACCATGAAACCCATTGGGCAGCCTTGGGCAAGTCACATGCTCTCAGCCTCAGGGGAAGGCAATGGCAAACCTCCTCTGAACAAATCTTGCCAAGAAAACCCCATGTTAGGGTCACCATAAGCTAGAAATAATTTGAAGACACACAACAATAAAATCTGGAAAAGGAACTTTTACAAGCTCTGCTTCTGCATCAGCCTTAACCATCTAGATGCCTTCCAGATGCTGTCAGGCTACACATTCCAGCGTTCCTGATCTTGGCCAGACTTCCTGGGGTTGAGGGGAATGTTTCTTATGTTCAATAGATTTGGTTTACAGAGGCTGGCCTACAAATTCATATACAAACACTATGGATTGAATGTCTTTAACTATGGGTAAGTCATGCAGGTGCAAAGCTAAACAAGGAAATGCAGACCATTTTTTTCTACAGTTAACCCTTCCCCTGAACAATACTCCTGTGCATGCAATAATGAGAGTGTTATTTTCAGTTTTTTATTAGCAATGGTCTAATCTGCACTGCAGAAATAATGCAGTTTGACACTGCTTTAAGTGCTATGGTCCAGTGCTGTGAACCTTTGTAATCTGCTGTGGCTCCAGAGCTCTCTGACAGAGAAGGCTAAATATCCCACAAAACTACAAATCTCAGAATCCCATACCATTGAGCCATGGCAGTTAAAGCAGTGTCAGTACAGATTAGACCAATAGGGTGTAGTGACATAATTTAACAATTTTCTAAAAAACACAACAAACAAGCTACAAGTGTTGAAAAGATACTTATGAAATACAGTTCCCCAAACCACTCAGCAAGCCTGGCCATTGGCTGTGACATTCTGGGGGTTGTAGTCCAAAAAAAGCTCTGACTATCAGATCTTGCAGCGGAACAGAATTTGTGAGCTGGGTAAGTATGTGTATCATCAGCACACTCTTACAAAAAAGCAACTAGACTCTCTGCCTGACCTGAAAGAAGTGTGGGGAAAGGGCTGAGACCAGATCACCCAAGAACATCCATTACACACCTTCCAGGTTTCAGCCAGGTTGATCGGCACAGGGATGGTTTTCTCCTCTCCTCTTATCTCACTCCTGCTAATTTGCCAGAGCAGGCTGACATTCTGATAGGAGTGCTTTTCAAGGCTACATCAAAATTATCTGAAAGCAAAACAAATCTCTCACTTTTCATCTGCTGAATACCTCCCTCCCTCCCTCCCCCAGACACCTCTTTTTATATTTCACAAATGAATGTGGATATGTGCATTTGTAACACCTCTTCCCGCAACAAAGAGTACTGCTTGAACACAAGAACTGCCAGGTTGGGAGCACTCCAGGTCCTGAAACTTAGGGACTTAGGGAAATTGGTGGGACTTTTATGATTTACATTTATAGCCAGCCTTGCCTTCAATGAGTTCAAGGTGGAGTGCATGTTTCTTTTTCTTTTTTCCAATTTATCCTCACAACATTAGGCTGAGGGGGGAAAATGAAATATGTTCAGGCTATCTCAATTTGGCAGGGATAGTCTCGAATAAATCCTCTGTTGTCCCACTTTTTCAACTGTTTTAAAAATGTCCCAGTATCTCTCATCTCCTCCCACTTTCTTCTTTGTCTTCAGCTTACTTCATTTGGTACAAACTGAGTTCAGTTAATTCAGTAAAAATGGGAAGAGAGGAGAGGACAGAATCTTATCCTTCCCTGTAGACTCAGGGCAAAAGTAAACTGGTGCAGCAACTCCTAGCTTGTATGTTCTTCCTCAATGATAACTTTTGTCACCTTGACCACACACTGATGTTGCTTTGCCACATGTGTTGGCTTCAACTGTGAAATGTTGGAAGGTATGGCGTAATTGGAGTGACCTGCCCAAAGATATTTTAAAACCTATGCTGCAGCTTCCATGTACAAGGAGAAAATTGCATGAATATTATAAAAACAACAACAACAACAACAATGAATCACTACTTCAGACCAGGAGAAGCTGTTATTCTATAATTCAATTTTTATTTCTTTACACACAATAAATGATCTCTCAGAAATTACAACAGTTTACATTCTCACATTCTGGGAGCTGGCTGGGATACAGGCAGAAATATTTCCCAAGAGAATCAACATAAAAAGTTTCTCTGATTCTGCAAACCTAAAGGACTCTCGTTACTCTTTTCCCATCCTCTCTCTTTTATCATATTTTTTTTCATTACATTTCTATCTTGCCTTTTATATCTTACATTTATATCATGCTCAAGGCATAGAAATGTAAAGATGCTGCTATTTTTTCTCCTCCTTGATGAGAAAGAATTTCTCTCCACAAATGGTAAACTGCTATGAGATTAATATTATTATTTTGCATTTGGAACTATATTGTGAAAATCTGGAATTTGTTTATGGGGTGTGTGTGTGTGGAAAACCAGATTTTTCACAGAAAAAGTCCTCAAATGTGAGAAATCATTTGAAAACACACACAAAAACTTTCATAAGATTTTTTTTAAATTATTAGTTCTAACAGTCAAAGATTTACATTCCTAGCCAGCATAGACAGCTCACCTCCTCCTTCTTTATCCTCACAACAATCCTTTGAGGTTGGCAATATTGAGAGAACAACAGGCTTAAAGCTCCATGAATGTACAGAAAGCCCATAAGCAACATTTTTTTAAACCCAATTCATGGATGGCACAATTATCAACATCTACTAGTCATGATGGCCATATATTAATTTCAGTACTGGAATCGGCATGCAATACTAGAGTGCACTAGCATAACCTTAAGGGGCCATCTGTCTTCTTGTATCGCTACCAATAAATTAAGTCTTAATGATTGAGATCTTCTGCAGAGGGCATCTTTTAAACATCACCACTGTCTGAGGAGAGGAAGGTAATGACTAGGTTTATGCCAAGGCCCTTGGATTCAAGTCAGGGCCTGACTGGGTGATTCACATCCTGACCCATTTTGGTCCAAAGCTATTCAGACCCAGCAGGATTCTCCTTTCAGAATAAACAGGCAGATTTCTGAACCTTCCATTGAACCGAATTTGAAAATTGAAATAGGTATCGTCCCCTACTCTGCAAAATTGCATGAAACTTGGAGACAAAATACCCCCTTCATAACAAAAAAATCAAGCCAAATTGCAGAAATGTAACTCCAAAAGTTTTCTTGTGGGTGGGGGCTAGAAAACTGTATAAAAATTAAATACTATTTTTAATAAGCATGTACTGTTTGTTGAATGCTCAGCCCTGTTGATTCATGCTGGTTTTCTTCTGACACAGACCCATCCCTGACTATTGGGAATTGTGTCCTGGAGAACATAATAGAGTCTTCTAACTTTAGAGCTGAGGTACTGCACTAAATTGTGGGGATTAAAAAAGTTAAGAAACTTCACTGAAAAAAATGGCACTTGAAATATGTAGCATTTCTCTGCAGTTGCAGTATTGCATATGTGCGCTTTTTTTGTGGATTACAACTTTGTGTAAGTAGCTGACATATACTCAGTATATGGTAGGGATGGAAATAATATTTGAAAATATTTCTAAAATTGTCTAAAAACATGTTTTTGAGTGTCAAGAAGTCCAGTTAAGAAGAATCATGAGAATTGGTAATCCGGGAGTTATTCTGAGCAAAATTCTCAGTCGTTTTGAACATGTGTTTTTTTTCCCTGCAGGACACAGCTTCTTTGTGCAGAAAAATAAATAAATAAATAAATAATAAAATAATAATTCCTGTTCAGAAAAAGCTGCTTCTTGCACAAAATAACCATGTGTGAACTTTGTGCAGAATAAGTTGCAAACAGCCAAGATTTTTAAATAATATCTATTACATAGAAAAATCTGTTTCCTATTAAGAAAATGCTGTTTTCTATTCAAATCGACCACATGCAAATTTTACACAGAGTAAATCCCAAACCATGAATAGGTTTTGAAAACAGTGTCATTTTGAAGACTTTCTTGCATCAGGAAGAAAATTGCTAAATTTACTTGTTGCTTCCTTTAGGAAGAAACATAATGAAGAATGACATTCCCAGTAGAGCCACCATCATATAGTGGTTTGAACACTGGACTACAACTCTGGAGACCAGGGTTTGAATCTCTGCTCAGTGATGGAAACACATTTGGGAAGTCCATACTCTCTCAGCCTCAAAGGAAGGAAAAGGCAAACCTGCTCTGAACAAAGGAGATTTTTGCATAGGCAAAAGTGACAGGAGCATAGCAGGATGCTCCCATCACTATTGCACAATTGTGCGAAGATTATCGACGACGTCCCACGACAATGCAATTATTGCATCATTATCCCATGAATAAAGTGGATTTCTAGCTCCACTTTTCATTCATGGGAAAGTTCCATGAATAAAAAGTGGCACTAGAATTCCTCTTTATTCATGGGGTAATGACGAGATTATTGCGACTTCGTCTGATAGTCTTCACACAATTGTATGATAGTGATGGGAGCATCCCGCTATGCTCTCATCACTTTTGTCCATGTGAAAACTCAAAAAAAAAAACCCATGACAGGTTCACATTACAATCATTATAAGTTGGAAATGATTTGAAAGCATACAACAAAACAGATCGACACATGAGTAAAGGTTTAAAACAAAACATAATCGAGAAGCAAACAAAAAGACAAATGTGGAAACACAATCTGTTTTTAACAAAACTTGAAATCAAATTCAAAGCTTAGCCTAAAAATCAAGGACAATATTCTGTAAGGAAATAAGGGAAGTCTGCTGTCTGCACTACTGCTGCCATTGCTGCTACTACAAAACAACAGCACTGAGATAAAATTCAAATGATTTTTTTTAAAGACTAGGCTGGGAAAAGATTACGAACTGAGGAGTGGAAGGTAGGTATTAGCAGGAGGAAAGGAGGAGAAAGAGAGCAGCTGAAGTGAGGAAAGAGAAAACAAAACTATAACCAAAATGCTTCAAAATGCCATACTGGTAACAAACAGAAGAGCACAAACAAAAGGGAGAGAATCAATGCAATTCATCATCCCTTCAATGAAGCACCTTTATTTGAGAAACTGGTGGGAATATTGTCCTGAACTAAGAGATAAAGCTGCCAATGAACAAAGTCCAGCTCTTTCTCCTCCTCCTCAATACCCTATCATTGTATTTTCTTCATACAATAAAATGTTGGAGAAACACTGTCTTTTTATTTTAATGGACTGGAGTAGAGCAACCCATTCAAAGCAGTATGAACTGACCCAATTTGATTTAAATCCAGCTAAGCAAATCTAGTTGGGACTTAATATGGATTTCATTGGAAAAACTGGGAAAGTTGTGATTTACCATAGTGAAGGAACAAAAAAGTGGGTTTCTCTCTTATAAATAAGCATAGTTGGGTGTATGTGCAAAGTACAGGATTACAGAGGTGAAGGGGCTATAAACTTCCCCTCTACTACTAAAGTATGCAAAGGGATCTTGTAGCAACTTTGAGACAAAGGGGGGATGCAGACGAGCAGCCCTGGGCCATCCCGGGAAGCAAAGGATCGGGGCTGAGGCTGCCGGACACCTTGGCCCCAATCCTCCCTTTTGCTGGCCCGGAAAAGAGCAGCAAAATGCCGCTCCTTTCAGAGCTGGCAAAAGGGCGCCCTAAGAGCTCTTTAGCGCCTCTTCCAGTGCAGTACGTTAAACACTGCACCGGAAGGATGTCCTGACACTGTGCGCCATATGTAATGATGGCGTGTGGCATCAGGATGCCTCTGGTGTGGGGTTGAGGCACCCGGCATGTGGCTGCCCCTCCCCATCTCTGCCTCCAGGCCGGCACTTTGGGCCAGTCTGTAGAGACCCTAACTCAGATGTAGGCAACCTTTCCCCTTTAAGGGCCGAGGGACTTCAGCTCCCAGAATCCCAGGAACTATTGGTCAACATGGCTGAGGCTTCTGGGAGCTGAAGTCCCTCGCCCCTTAAAGGGGAAAGTTGCCTATCCCTGCCCTAACTGAAAAGACAGAGGTTGGTAACATGAGCTTTCATAGCCCCTTGAGCCTACTTCTAAATGCATCTAAGGTAGTAGGCTCAAGTCTGTGGATGTTATCACACACGGGGTCTCAAAGCGGCAAGAAAGCGGCATGGAATCAATCCAGAACCATACCGGAATAGACCCCCGTAGCTTCAGACAAGAAAGCAGCATCATTCCGGTATGGTTCTGGATTGATTCTGGTCGCGGCAAGATGTAATTCCTCAATGAAAGAGGAATTGCAAAGAACGGGGATGATGCCGCAATGTGCCGGGGATGGCACTGGATGGGGCGGGGTTTGCTGCAATGTCGTTTGAACAGAGGGGCAAAGGATCCGGAATGGGATGGGGATGGGACGGGGATGGGACTGCTTTAGACCCCGTGTAATAACGTCTTATTACATTGGTAATAAGCTCATGCTACCAATTCTTTCTTCCAGTTAGTCTTGAAGGTGCTGCAAGATCCCTTTGCATACTGATTTTCTAACAGGGTTGTCTTTGAATCCTACTACTAAAAGGACAGGACTATCTGTGTGGTAACTGTTTATGGTTGCAATCCTTCCTTTATACTAGAAGCGGGAATCCTTCACTACTGAGCATACTCCCTTGGGCTTCTGGAATTGAAATCCAAAACACCTGGAGGGTCAAAGCTTTCCCCCACTTGCTATATGTTTTTACATGGGAGTAAATCCCATTGATCTGAGTAAAAATGACTTCTAATTAATACTTTTGAAGAATGTATTGTAAGGCTAGTTTTCAGGTGTTCCCTAATTTGGAATGTACTGGTAATTTGGAAGAATGAGGGAAATAAAAAGTATCATATGTATACATTAATAACACCAATTAGACAAAATGAGTGGATTGCTTAGGAAATATTGCTATGGGATCATTTCTCACTTCCCTCTGTTTTCTTATTTATTCCATTTTCACCTTCTCTTCTATCTCCTTCTACACCAGGATTTCTCATTGACACATGTGGTGTGTCCCCCCCCCATTTTTTATTGCCACAAAAAGGATAGGTAGGATAGACAAATTGTGACCAATTTAATGTCACCTAGCAAGCTATCTGTGCAAATGTTTCTAAATGAATATAACAGACTGCCCCAAATCTACAAGTGAATAAAAGAGTTCACAGTTATATAACAAAACAGTTATATTACTATGATATTATAGTATAATATTATATTTATGAAATCATATAATACATTTTGAAAATATTTTGAGCATTTTTCATGTATGCACACTTCCATTAGCCAAAACGAGATAGCATTTTAAGACACACTTTTTAAATCCATCAGGGTGAACAAATGGTTTCATAAATGTCTTATTGTACCCTGAGAATGATTCTGTGCATAAGTGCTTAAGCCTCACTGATGGACTTTCTTCTCAGTACACCTGCATAGGATCTGGTTACAGTATTTGGCAAGCAGTGTGTGTGTGTGTGTAAGGGAAGGGCCCTGCATGACTATGGGCCTCGGCAGACGACTAATTGGGTCGTCTTGGAGGCACGGAAGAAGAGGGACAGCCGCACGACCGGCGCCCCTTCCTCTTCCCGAGGTTGGCCTCGGAGCTGCTGGCCCTCCGCACGGCCGGCGCTCCCAGGGTAACCTCCCGCTGCAGCGACCGCATGCGCTGCGGTGGAAAAGTCAGGGAAAGTGCACCCTACGTGTTTAGGGCGCACTTTCCCTGACTTCTAAAAGGAGCACCAATTTGGCGCTCCTTTTAGGGTCGCCGCAGGAGCGCCGCGGTGCGGAGGCTGCGGTCCTGCGGCGCTCCGGACCAGGGCATCCCCGACGCCCTGGTCTGCATCCCCCCTATATTACAAACAAGCATTTGAAACTTTGAGATAGGGCTGATGCAGATGGCCTGTTTGGGGTGGATCGGGGCCACAGCAAACACACCCCGTGGCTGCTATCCTCCTTTTTGCCACCTCAAAAAGAGCGGCAAAATGCCGCTCTTTTTTGGGGCGGGAAAAGGCCACCCTTAGAGCTGCTGTGGCAGCTCTTTTGTAACCTTTTGGCTCAGGATATGTGCACACTGCACCAAGAGGGTGCCCTGATGTTGCGCACCATGCGGATGGGTCTTGGCGTCAGGGCAGTCAGGGAGGCCGGCATGCGGCTGCCCCACCCCATCTCCACCCCCAGGCCAGCCCTTTTGGTCGGTCTGCATAGGCCCATAGTCTTGTATCTCATGATTTCTAAATACATTTCATAGTTACAAAAGGAGAGAGATTAAAACTATGAGTCATTTAGATGTAGGACTTTGATTTACTTTCCAGTTATCCAAATTACCAGTGTCCTCATGTAATGCAATGTATTTTCCACTGCATTTCAAAGGGGATTCCAAAGGGAAATTAAAACAATATAAATAGGTGAAATTATGTTTTAATCTTCTAATGAGTTTAATTGCCAATTTAAATTTAATTTTCAATTAAATCAGTTTAATTGCTAAATGCCAGAATACATGAAAAGGGCATGATTGGAGACAAGGTAAGCACCTTCAAATCCTACTAATTTTAGTGAAAGACATTCATAGTTTACACCTTAATGAGTACTGTTATGGCTTTGCCATTATAGCATTATTTCCAATATGGGAGCATAAAATGGCCCCAGGAACAGTAGCTGGTTATTTTAAAAAGTAAACTGAAGGGGAGATTATTAGTAATGTGTCAAAACAATTCTAAACTATGCTCTCAACGAAAACATTGAGAACATAATGCTCCATATGTTACATTTTTATACAGAAATTTTGCATATTATCTGTTCCATTTCACACAAATATGTTTGTTTAGCACATATCCACATTACAAATGTGTAAATGGTTTTATTTCAGTTGGATCTTTAAGGAATCCTGGAAATTTGAGTTTGCTAGAGGTGCTGAGGAAGGATCCCCAGTACTTGCACGCGCACACACACACACACACACACACACTATTACCTGAAGAGAAGGAATAACTTTGAAACCTAGGGGACATCTACACTGTAGAAACAATTTAGTTTGACACCACTTTAAATGCTGTGGCTCCATTCTATAGAATCCTGGGATTTGTAGTTTTGTAAGGCACCAGCAATCTTTGGCAGAGAATGCTAAAGACCATGCAAAACTACAAATCCCAGGATTCCCTGAGATAGAGCTACTGGAGATAGGACCTTATTCTTTAGTCCCCCAGCCTATCCTCTCTGTAGAGATGTACTGTTCAGTCTATTTTTTGGTTTGCATCAGTTTCATGTGTTCAGTTCTAGATCTTTTTTGCTGTTGTGTGCCTTCAAGTCATTTCTGACTTATGGTGGCCCTAAGGCTTGTTTTCTTGGCAGAATTCGTTCAGGGTTTTTTGCCATTTCCTTCCTCTGAGGCCGAGAGAATGTGACTTTCCCAAGGACACCCAGTGGATTCCCATGGCTGAGCTAGGATTCAAACCCTGGTCTCCAGAGTCCTAGTCCAACATTAAAACCACTATGCCACACTGGCTTTAGCTATAGTTTCCCATATTTCTGATCCACAGTTTTCTTTAAAAAACAAAAACAGAACAAAACTCTATGTGAAAATTTGTAGATAAAATATATTTTTGAGTGTTTATCCCAGAAAATACATGTTTATATGTTGTTAATTTTTTTTTTAAAAATGAATTTTTCATACATTTTATATTAAATTCTGCATTTTAAAGTTATTTCGAAGCATTTTGGGGCTGACAACTGCTTTGTAAAATTTGCAAGAGTACAAAATACAATTATGTCTTAAACTCCTCATGTGTCTAGAAAGAACGGATCAAGTTCACATCAGATTCTTTCAAGATCCATTTCCTCAATCATACCTATCTCCAAACCTTCATTTTAAGACAACAGGGTAATGGATGGACCTCAAGTGCCCATATAATTTATTATCATTGCAGTGCATCCTCATTAAAAAGTGGTGCCACCAGAAAAAGACTTGCATCAAAGATGCCGATTGAGTAAAACAATGCAGATGGCTTAAATGAATGAGCTAACCAACATACTCAATACAATAGCAGTCCAGATAGAGAAAATGTTAATGGGAAAAGTCAATTTTGAGAGGGTAATTATTTGAGCGGGTTAACCTCTTCTAAACAGAAGTCAGTCCTACTTACAGATGGCACATTGGGGCAGCCATCCAAGGGTGAATCATACAGGATGTTTCTTTCACAAAGAACCAGTATATCCCAGTGTCCCAGTGAAGTGAGTAAAAAAGGCCATTACATGGCTGGGCAGCAGCTCTAGGTCGCAGAGATGCTGATGCAGTGTTGGCCTGTGTGAACAACGCTGAGCTGTCACACTGGATGTAGACCAGTGCATGCAGCCACCATCGTGGCCAATCTGGTCAATTCTGGAGCATAATCTCTGGACTGGCCCTAGCTTTATGGCCAGTGCAGATAGGACCTCAGTCTAGGGTTGCCATCATTCTCTACCACTAAACCGGGACAATTTTTTTTTAAAAAAAATGTAGGACAAAATTTAGCCTCAAATGTAGGAGGACATTCATGAAAAATGGAGGACATGACCAACTAAAAGCCAAAAACATTTTTTTAAAAAACAACAACACATTAATATAAATGCATGCTTCTTAGTCATGCTCAAAATGGAGGAGAATTTGACAGAAGGCAGAAATGTAGCTCCTCTGGGTATCCTTGGGCAAGCACACTCTCTCAGCCTCAGAGGATTTTAAGAACAAACCCCCTCTGAGGAGTAAAGCATGCCAATAAGTAAACCACACACACACACATATATATGGTTAAGTTATTGGCATGCTTTACCCCTCAGAGGGGGTTTGCCCTTACCATCTTCTGAGGCTGAGAGAGTGTGACTTGCCCAAGGACACCCAGGGGCTTTCCATAGCCCTATTCCCCCCCCCCCCAGTATTAGCATCTCTTACTTATCTGCAGCTCTCTCTCTCTCCTTTGAGTCTGTGAAGTGGGAAGGTTAGAAGACTTTAATTTTCAATCTCTGCTGAAAGGCCCCTGTGCATACAATTTATATACTGGTAGGTGAAAATTAGCATCCATTGTCTTTCCTGGCAGTTCTCTTCTACCCCTATACAAATAGCAGGCACAGATCCTGACTATAAAGAAGGGTAAATAATTAAGCACCCTCAGTCCCAAAGATGTGATGCAGATGGGGACTGTGCTGGCTTTTTGGAAAACAACAACAACAACAACACCACTCTAACTCAAAACAGTTTCACCTGATATAGAAGGCTTAAATACCTTGAAGGTATGAGATCTTATCTAATCCTGGAAGCTAAGAAGAGGCAGGACTAGTTAGTCCCCGGATGGAGGACCATCATGGAATATAACATGCTCCAAGCTATATTTCCGAGAAAGGCAATGGCAAGCCACCTCTGATGTCCTATGCTCCACTTAGCAAGGGATCCAGGACTCAGAGGGTTGTAAGGTAAGAGTTGTTAGGTGCTTAATACAGTCACAAGCTATCCAGAAAGATGAATGGAGAAACAAGTTGGAAATCATCAGTTGGTCCAGAAGTCATTACAGCAAGACATTAATCCAAACAAAGTAAGCAAGGAGTCATCAATTATAGCCAGGTCAAGGTCAAACCCACACCAACAAGGCAAATACTGCCAAACACCAAGGAAGAATGCAAATAAGACACCAGGAAGCTGCTAGGAGATTTATAGGCCACTGTCTCAGGATAGTAGGTGTTTAATGAGAGTTTCCTATTTAGCAGACACTGGGATTTGCATAGCCTCTCCTTCTTTCTTCCATGACTTCCAAAGGGGAGACATGAGTTCTGAAAAGTCTGGCACTTCCTGCTGAGGAATGGGCCTCCCAATTGCCTCAACCCCCAGCTCCTTGGACTTGGAGGCCTCCATTATCTGGAGTTGTATATTCCTGGCAATCTGACTGTTCCATGAGATTCCTATCCTGCGACAATCATGTTGTCTGTAAAAATGGTTCGTTTTCAGTCTAGATTAAAATGTGGAGTAAATACACTGCCCTACTGACATGGGAGCCACCAGCCACTGCTGCTGAATTGATTGCTATTGTTTTTACCTGCAGTGGAACACACACACACACACCTGGAATATACACATGCCAAAAGAAAATGTTCAGATTTGGAGACTCTACAGCGGCTTTTTGGCGTTCCTTTGGTGCAGCCTGATGCCGCCCGCCAACCGGTTGGATAGGCAGCGTGATGGTGGCATCAGGAAAGAGTCGGGGTGGCCAACATGCGGTCACCATGCCCCCACTCCACCTCCAGGTCGGCCCTTTTGGAGTGGGACACAACTTGATATTGGAGTGGGACACAATTTGATGTTCATCTAGATCAGGGGTAGGCAACCTTTCCCCTTTAAGGGCCGAGGGACTTCAGCTCCCAGAAGCCTCAGCCATGTTGGCCAATAGTCCCATGTTGGCCAATAGCTCCTGGGATTCTGGGAGCTGAAGTCCCTTGGCCCTTAAAGGGGAAAGGTTGCCTATTCCTGCTCTAGATTCTAGAGGACATTAAATATGCTTTGGTTTATGTTTATTTATGTTTATGTTTATTTAGGATTTTTGTGTTAATGTGAAACAGGGTAGCTCATAGATAGCTTGCTCCTTCTAAGGAGCAAGCTATCTATGAGCTACCCTGTTTCACATTAACACAAAAATCCTAAACAAACATAAACAAAAGAGCCATAAATAACATCCGCTGACATTCTGCATTGCCTGCTTATGTATGCATAGCTAAATAACATTTCCTGGTCTGGCTCCCAGAGCATATTTTAACAGCCAGCAGCCAGATTGGACTAAGGAGGTCTGTTCAACTGCTCATCGGGGCACAAGGAGGAGGATGTTTCCAACTCCCTCCCACCAGTGAGTGAGGCTGTGACTATCAGAAGTAGGCCCTTGTAGTAAGGCCCTTTTCATTTGTTTTCCTACAAGTTTTCACAGTAGAAGCTTTTGCAAGGGTGGGGACCAGATGTGGTTATGTAGCCCCACCTAGCACTTTCACTGTTGGCTATACTGGCTGGGGCAGGTGGAAGTTGCATGGAAATCAAGAAGATCACATGATTCTCAGCCCCTACTTTATAGCCCCATGGTTATAAATAGCACCTGTTAATATAAACAAACCTCATATTTCAGGAAACTCTTCCAAATATTTTTGATAACCTGTTGGTTAGTGTATTGACATTTGTATTTGAGGCAAGGGACTGTAGTGTAATTGAAGTCAAGATGCCTGGGCTCGTTTTAATTTTTAATTTCTATGCAGTGTTTCTAAGAATTCAGATGATATTAATCAAAATCATTTCTTTGTGTGCTTAGGCAAATGTATGGATATGAATGCCAACTTTAATCGCATAAAAATGCAAAACGCCCTTGAAAACAATTCTTAGTTTACAAGGGTTGCTTTTATTCATTAGCTAACATTGATTTCCCACTTTTCCTCCAGTAAGTTCAGGGCGGCATTGGTAACTCCTTTCCTCCCTACTTCTTCCTCACAACAACCCTGCGAAGGTTGAGGATGAGTGGTCCAATGAGTTTCATTGCTCAGTGGAGGGACCAAAACTTGGATCTCCAAAGTCACAATCTAGTTTTGTGTGTGGATAATCTCTCCCCCCCCCCCGCCGCCATTTCTGAGAAGTTGGTATATTCTAGGACACTTTATCCATTGCACAAATTGCTCAGGAGGCTCATACAATTCCTGTGAAGTCACTGAAAACATTTCAAAGATTCCAATTTTCAATTGCTTTAGTGTTGTTTTTTAAAATTTGGATGCATTGCTTTTTATTTATTTAGCCTAACAACACTTCAATGGCATTCTAGTGGGAATGTCCGGCAGGCAGCCTTCATTTTTTAAGCAACCATAGTAAGTATTCTAAAATATTATCCAAATCTTTGACCCTGCAGACATAGATATAATTAATGTTTTCTGAAACATAAAGAGTTTGTGGGAACTCTTTCTGTTTCATTGGAAAGGAATAGATCAGTGCTGTGCCTCTCATTAGCTCTGGTTAGCAAATAAAGAATTAGCACTGTTCATCCATTACTCCCGCATTAAATCCTGAAGGAAAAAGATCAGGTCTTTCTTTTATAGCCACATGACCAAAAAAGAAAGGAAAAGAAAAGAAAAGAAAAGAAAAGAAAAGAAATACAGACAGCCTTGCTTTAGGTAGCAATGTCTTTTGTGTGATCTGTCTATGAGCAATTGTACCAGCTTAGGGCTGAGACAAAGGACGTTATCACACTTGCAGTAAGAGAGCGGCGAGAAAGC
>CM034703.1:103961812-103977100 GCA_020142125.1 Phrynosoma platyrhinos
ATGACGCTGAAATGACGCTGCTTTAGGGCCAGTGTGATAATGTCCAGAAACTCAATAGCGACTCGAAATTCAAGGCAAAATACAAAACTAACTGTAGCTAAGCACTATAATTAAATGAGTCTCAACTGAAGAGGTAAGCTGGTTTTTCAGCATTCACTCACATGGTGTTTTGGAAGAAATGTATAGTGGAGGGTCAACGTGATCATAATGTATACTGTGTCTACTTATTGCATTACAGTTTAAACTGTAATCTTTTATATGTCTATTCAAAGGAAAATTTGCTAATTTTCAGTGATATATATAGGATTGCAGCCACAATCATACTTTCAAACTGGTTTTAATACTGCAGACTGCTGGGGATGGGTTTCTCTCCCTGGTGCACCATGCTGAAAACTGGCACAAAAGAGTTACCATTGCCTGGTATATGGATGCATTGCTTCTGTTAAACTGTTGCCATTTATCAAATAAATGTTGTAGGTTGTTCTTATCTGACATAACCCTAACATACACAGTTCAAATATTGGAGGACAAATTCATAAGTTAAACCTATTCGCAGATGATGTCTTACTTTTTTTTTTTAGAACACACTCACAGCTCTTTTGGCGAATTAAAAGATACTTTGGGCTCCTTTGATTATTTTGCAGTCCTGCGAATCAACTACACAAAGTCAAAACCTTTGTGTGTCACTATTTCCCTTAATAACCAGAATTCACTGCAACACTTAACAAACCTACAATTATATTCATCAGGCTAAAGACTAAAGATATTAACCAGCTTATCTTATGAAATTATAATAGTGTTACTAGATGAATTATTTCCAGGTTAGGAGACTGGAAATATTTAAATCCATCTATATTAGGGAGAATTGTTTTGGTGAAAATGTTCTTGTCCCCCATCTTTTTAATTATTATTATTTCAGGTAATTCCTATGGCCCCTTCAATATTGCGATTTAAAAAGTGGCAATGATTGATTAATTCTTTTATCTTTGGTAACAAACAGTCATGTTTTCGTTAATCTGTTAGGCATCTTTCCACCAACATGGGTGGGCTGGCCATACTGGATCTCCAACTTTATTTTGCAGCTTTTCAATTATGTCAAGCAATTTGCTTAGTGAATAAAAGTACTAACATCCCCTGGGCTAATATGGAACAATGTAGATCTTAGCACATTACATAGTATGTTCTTTTGAAAAAACTCTCAAGAAAGGAGATTAGAGACTTAAAGAATCCATGGTTCAAAACCACTATTGAGATTTAGCATAAATGGCAATATATTGCTTTTCCAGACTTGTCACCTTTATGTCCATTTTTATACCATTCAATTTTTTTTCACCCAGATGCTGGAGTATAAAGGTTGGAAAGAAAGAGGAATTTACCTAATTAGATATCTTTTCACTAATGGCAAACCCAGATCTACGGAGGACTCAATATCAACTCTAGTCCCACTTTCAGTTTCATGGTATCAAATCAACCAAGTCAATACATTCTCCTCTAGTCTCCTTCGGAATGAGAAATTGTTAAGATCTATGACCCCTTTGAAATGTTATGCAGGGATTCCTCTGTAAATGTTAAGAGTTCAGTTTCTTGTATCTATCAATATATATTGAAAGATACCTGTACCTATTCAAGACACTAGTAGTTCAAAATAAGGTGGGAAAGTGAATTGAATACAGTTGTCCCTCTGGATTTGCTGACTTCCCATTCACGGTTTTGAATTTCTACAGATGGGAAGCCAGGAGGGACAAAATGGCATGCCTGCCTGTGGTGCACACATGGGGCTGCATGCAGGATTGTGCAGCCATTACAAACAATGGGGCTCCAATATTTGTGTTTTTTTCTGATTCACTGGGTGTGGGACGGGGTCTTGAACGGATCCCCCGTGAATCAGAAGGGATGATTGTATGTCAGTACCTGAATCTGAAGGGACTACTATCTGATCATCTCCCCTGCTGAAATCAAGATCAGCCATGACCAGAGAGAAATTTTTAGAGCTGGTTCACAAATAGTATATGACTCCTATTAGATTATTACAGATGGTAAAATCCATGTCACCCTTATGCTGGCGAGAATGCCTAGTCCCAGGGACATATAACCATATGTGGGTTTACTGCCTCCAAATTAATTCCTTTTAGCATGAAATGCTTGATCAGATTGTTTTAATTACTAAACAAAAAATCAACTTCTGCTCAGCTCTATTGTTACTTTCATCTATACTATGGGTAACAAACATTTAAGGCACAGAATGTTGATTACTTTTCTCTTGATGGCAACTCGACTTGAAGTGGCTAAAGCTTGGAAGACAGTACTTGTGTCCTAGATAAATGGTGGAAAGGAGTTTGGGAACCAATGGCTGATGGAGAAGCTATCGGATAAAATGAAATATAACTTAGTACAACAAAACCAAGAATCTTTTTATGAAAAATGGCTTCCTTTTATTGATTTCGTTAACACACATTATATAACTGTCCACCCACCATACTGTCATGTGTCATTATGGTCTTATGTTTTTCAAATAATTCAATCTCTATAGCAGGGGCAGGCAGCCTTTTTGAGCCGGGGGCCGGGTTGCTGTCCCTCAGACAATTGGGGGGCTGAAGCACCAATAAATAAATAAATAAATAAAATATTTTTTAAAATTATTTTTTTTAAAAAAAATATGCATGCACACTTTCTCAGCCCCAGAAAAGCCATGGCAAAACCCCTGTGGAGATTTTGCCAAGAAAACCCCAAGAACAAGTAATAATAACAATAATCAATATCATCATGGTGGGCAGTGGCGGCGGCGGCAGGACTGGCCTGGGGCCGGTCCAAAGGCCTCAGGGGGCCGCATCTGGCTCCCGGGCCTTAGGTTGCCTACGCCTGCTCTATAGGATTATATATATGTGGCAGTATTGCATGTCTCTTTTTATAACTGTAATCTTTTGTGGGGTTTTGCCATCTTTTATTATTTCATTTATTGTATAATTTTAATAAATTTAATATTTAAAACATGTTGTAGGTTGTTGTGCCAAGAGGATGGGACAATAGAAATGCATGTACAGAGCCCCAGTAATTACTCTGCAATACCCGCTTCAGTTTTCCAAGAACTATTGTCTGTCTCTGGTGCCACTGCTGCCCAGCAAGTTTCAAATTCTGCAGTTTGGATAGCACTGAGCCAGGGCAGTTAAAGCAGTCTCAAATAAATAAATAAAACTGGGTAATCTCTGCAGTGTTTCTTTGGACCACTGAAAGCAAAATATTTGCATGCTTGAATCTTACTGGAGATAGAAAATACTGTATAGTGCTTTGCAAGAGATGGCGCCTTATACAACCACTCAAAAGATATTATAGAAATATTCAATTTTTTCCTCCTTAAGATATATATATTGTGGGGGGCGGAGGGAGACAGAAGAGGCAATGGGAAACACTGGAGGCAGGTCATTTGGAGCCACCTATTTGTGTGACTGAGGAAAATTGCATGCTGATTAATTATATTCCTTCAGACCTAAAAGTTAGAAATCTAGTTTTACTCAATTTCCTTCAAAATTTCTGCTTATGAGTTTGGAAATGGGAAAATCCCAAAAGATAATGATGAGATGGTAAATAATGCTAAAGCATTTTTAAAAGCGTGTTTTAAAAGGAAAACCTTGAAATGTAAAACTTGAAAAACTTTTGCACTCATATATACTGCTGAATAGAAGCACCAGCCAATTGTCTTTTTTATTTTTTGCATCTTCTGCTTCATACTCTTGTCCTGAGACAAACTAATTTGTACTTCACTGTGGCTGCAGTCATCCTTATTTGTTAACACGACGATATAATGCTGTTTCATGAACAGAAAATGTTGTTTTCTGCACAAAACAACCACATGTGAATTTTGTGCAGGATAAGTCCCCAAATACAGCATTTTTCTGTGTATAAAAAAACATTTTTTCTACATAGAAATAGTTTTCTGTGCACAAATGCTGTTTTCAACACAAAACACACATGTGAGAATTTTGTGCAGAATAAGCCCCAAACTGTGAAGATTCTTCTTGGTTCAGTTCAGTTTCTCAGCATTCAAGCATTCAAACAACAACAACAACAACAAAACAACCCACTTTTTTTCAACATTTAAAAATATTTTACAGCATCCCTGCATTAAGCACACCTTTGAGCCATTCTCCTATTTTTGATGTTAATGTAAGACAAAAACCTGGACAGCTTAAGTTTATTTGTTTTTTAAGAACATACATCTTAAATTATATTCAAAATGTACATTTTGAGTAACATTGGTGCTACATTTGATTTCCAAGCACAGGGACAGCAAAAATAACAATTGAATAATCAAATGTGAACCGTTGAAGAGCTTCTAATCAGAGGAGATTCTCACATATATCTACATACAGAAAAATTCTATACATTATGTACTTGGAAAGAAATCCCATTTATCTCAGCAATGCTTATCCCTGAATGAGTACAAAGTGCAACTGAAATTGCTTAGGAAGCTAAATTCTACACATACTAATATTTCATATAGGTTAAAATCAGAATACTGCTGTCATGCCTGAATGCTTCCAACAAGATGTACTATCATATATGTCACTGAAGGCACTTCTCTGCTGTTATTTGCTGTGTTGGTAAACTAAGTAGTACAACAATTTCCTTTTAAAAATATATATAGAAAAAATAGGGAGAGAGAAGCCCAAGATATTCATGGACTATCTGACATTTTGTAGTGGAGAATCATATGATCGTAGAGTACCTTTGACTCAGAAATCTTCAGCATTGTTTACTCTCTAGATCAGTGGTTCTTCTGCTTTGGTCCTCCAGATATTTTCGATTTCATCTTCTGGAGTTCCAGCCAGGATGGTCAATCCTCAGGAATTTGGGGAGTTCAGAATTCTGATGTATTTGGTGAACCAAGATTGAGAACCACTGATCTAAACAGAGGGTGAGGATCAAGCTTCATGTTCCATTAACTGCATGTTAGCAACTGTAATTTTATTAACTGGCATATGTAATGTGTGTCTGTGTGTGAGAGAGAGAAAGAGAGAGAGGGAGGGAAAAGGAAGGAAGGAAGGAGAAAGGAAGGAAGGAAGGAAGGCAAGCACAGGACTGTGATCTTCGGCATATGTTGAACCATGAGGAAGGGAGTTTAATTCCAATGCAAAGAACAATTTTTGTCAGGCCTCACAGGAGGGGGTAGGTGAGGTTGCACTCCCTATTATTAGCTGTATTCCCAGTTATGCCTTTCCACAACTGCTTTTTAAAAGCTATACATTAAATGCAAAGATGCACTTATGAGCTTGTTACCTTGACACTCAGCATTCATGTGAATGCATTTAGTTATTAAGTGCAGAAGGCGGATGTATGAACAGGCAGTTTCCATTGTGTCTAGCCAGAGACCATTACAGCTTGGTAAATAGTGTAACAAGAAAAGCTCTGTGTTGTGTGTGTAGTATTGCAATATATTAAGAAAAGTAATATTATAACATTAAAGTATTATAATATATTAATAAAGCTGTGTTGATGTGTGTATCTGTGTATCTCTACCACAGTTCCAAGACTGAAACCTGTGTGTGTGTTTGTGTACACTAAAGAGATACAGGGGAATTGCAGACTGCCAGAAATAGTGCAAATTGAGTCCACTTTTAGGGTTAGGGTTAGTGCTAGGGAATCATGGGAACTGTTTTTTTTTTTTTTTTTTGAGACATTGAGCCTTCTCTGTCAGAGAGCTCTGGTGCCACAATAAAATGATTCCCTAGCCTTAACCCTAACCCTAAAAGTGGACTCAATTTGCACTATTTCTGGCAGTCTGCAACCCCCTTAGATGTCCACCCTGGAGTTACTTAATTTTTAAATGCATCCATGAGTTATTTTAAATGTTTGTAGCCCACAGTACCAACCTCTGTCACTAGGTAGCTAGCTCTAACCAATAGACAGGGCTCTAGACCAGTTACTATGCCATGTGATGGTGTGCACAAGCCATTGGCTGCCAGTCCACAACAAGGGAAGAAACAGCTATAGCTACTGAGAATCAATATAGTGTTGGTCTGTGACACATGGGGGGAGGACTTGCCTGTCTACCACATCAGAAAGCTTAAGAACCACTGGTCTAGACAGCTCCACATGGGCTAAATGCACAACCGGGAAAACAATACACCAGGAACAACTTTGCATCTCTCTGGACGGACCCCAAATTCTTCAAAAAGAGGCAGGAGATCCTCCTGCTTGATACTGTAGGGGCAAGAATGTGAAGAGAGGGATAGTCTGAGTGAGTTATAAGGTGGGAGGTGAAAAAGATGATCAAGAAAGAAAAATAATAGAAGACAAGAGAAAAGACAAAGCTGAGGGAAAGAGCAAGAACATTGCAGTGGGTACTTCTGCTGTATAAAGTAAAACATAACTTACTTTGGAACCACTTTGGAACTATAATAATATATGCAGCAGATATATTCACAATCGTTAACTGTTTAGAACTTTTAAAGCAGGGGTAGGCAACTTTCCCCTTTAAGGGCCGAGGGACTTCAGATTCCAGAAGCCTCAGCCATGTTGGCCAATAGCTCCTGAGATTCTGGGAGCTGAAGTCCCTCAGCCCTTAAAGGGGAAAGGTTGCCTACCCCTGTTTTAAAGTCACTACAAATAAGACCTAAATCCTATTGTTGGTTCCAAATGATTGAATCAACTGGATTTACCTATGCATTGATTCACCAATCCACAGTTGATTCCAGTGATCTATTATAGCTGGGATTAACCAATAGGATTGTAACCTTACTTTTCTGGTGGCTACATCAAATAATGATACTATATAGGTCAGGGGTAGGTAACCTTTCCCCTTTAAGGGCCGAGGGACTTCAGCTCCCAGAATCCCAGGAGCTATTGGCCAACATGGCTGAGGCTTCTGGGAGCTGAAGTCCCTTGGCCCTTAAAGGGGAAAGGTTGCCTACCCCTAATATAGGTGGAAAGATGGAATATTTCCCAAAAAATGTACAACTATGAGTATAGTCTGTGCACCTTGTGCATACTAAAGAGACACAGGCTGTCCACCTAGTGTGTTTTTTTAATTAATTCTTTTTAGTTAATTTAAATGTTTATAACCTGCAGTACGATTTTCAGTTCCTAGGTGGTAAGTCTTAATCAACACAGAGGGCTCTAGACCAGTGCTACTCAAGGTGGTGACTCAGGAGGGATTCATCTTGGGAAGAAACACTTTGAATCCAGTGTATATACATTTACATGCATAAGCACCAAAGTCAAAATGCATCCATATCATTTCAGATATTTAATGGCTAGGAGACCCAGGAGTAGGGTGGGAACTGGTGAATGATCAGTAATAGCAACTCTCAAACACACATTTGTTAAAAAAAACAAAAAACAAATAGGGACAACTGGAACTTATGGGACTTTTACCCAAGTCCAATAATGTAATGCAGATAATCAATCTGAATCAAGGCAAGGGACAAAATAATGCATCTACATCATTCCTTCTTATATGTCAGAGTACTGCTCTTGTAATGTCTATATGTAAAGGAAAAATCTTGCACTCAGTTACATTTGATTAATCTCACTAATAATTACATTTAAGTAATCTCACTAGTAAAAAATGTAACCTTTAAAGGAAATCATTAAGAGTAAATGGAACTTTATATGTCAACCCAGGTGCGAAACATCATACACATTCAAGCCTATGGACCAGACCTCACTATCTTAAGTGTAGTACTTACTCAAGACAGATTCTGTTCCAAAGAGCTCACTTTTGTTTTGCAGCAATAAAAGACTTCCTAGACCTATAGAAAGGCTAAAGACAAGGAAGCTAAATAGTGCACTAGTAAAGGATAACCAGCATGGTATAGTAGTTTGAGTAGTAGATTATATGGATTGTATTGGAATTTTAATATGCTGTTAGCTGCCCCGATTGTTCTCAGAGGGGCGGGGTGTAAATTATTATTATTATTGTTGTTGTTGTTGTTGTTGTTATTATTGGATTACAACTCTTAAGATTAGGGTTCAAATCTCACTGGGAGATCTTGGGAAAATCATGCTCTCTCAGCTTCAAAGGAAGGCAAAACCAAACCCTCTCTGAACAAATCTTACCAAGAAAATCCTGTGCTAGGGTCACCATGAGTCAGAAATGACTTGAAGGCAACCAGCAGCAATAACAAAGGAGAACCATGAATAAATATCATGCTATAGCTGAAAAGCCATCCTGGTTCCCCTTGCCAAGCAATTAAGACACATACCAACTTTGCATCATAGGGCTGACTATACAGAAATTTAAATATAGGAAAAGAGGATAAAAGAAGCATAGGAAGCTATACCCTTACCTTTCTGCTGTTTGGGACACACACACACAGATTACTAGCAAATCTAAATGCAGGCAGCCTTTCTGAATGCAATATCCTGCCATGAATTCTCCCTCTCATATTCTCTACCTATTAATTTTTTAAAAGGTCAAGTTCCAGAGACTTGAATAGGTTTGAAACTGAAGAAATGGGATCCTCCCACAAACAAAAATCCTGCCATTACACTAGCTGCTGGCGGTTGATTTTGCATTATCTTTCTTACAAAGTTCCATGTAGTAGTAGCTCTAAATGACTTGATACATTGCACGTAAGGGACAAGGGGAAATCCCACATCTCAGAAATCCATTTCTTTCCCTCTTACTTTCCTTCCCCTGCTTCTGCTCCCAACACTTCTTTTCCATATAAGTATCTATGTAGGAAGAACACAATGCAAAATATCACCTGAAGTGACTCATATCCTGGATTCACTGGGCACACCTCACTTTTCTATCCTGTACACCCACAGCCAAATACAGACCCATTAACCATGACAAATTCTATGGTAGGTTCCAAGCAATTTATCTTTGAAGGGAAAAATTGAGGTATTTTGTATTCTATGGTTAAGTAGGTCAACTATTAAAAAAGGGGGGAATGAACATTTTTATCAGGCCTACTTCCTCTATTAATAATTTGTATACACTTCTCTCTTCTTACCATACCATGCATATTTTTCCCCTTAAGGGTGATATATATATATATTAAAATCATATCCTGGTTATTATATAACTGGAATAAATCCAATGTGAGTGCCACCTAGAGCAGCCATATTGAAATAAACAGGCCTTTTAAATCCTCACTCAAGTTCATTGGTTTCAATGGGTTTACTTGACAAGATTGACATACTGGAGTCCATTTTATTTGCATGATGTGGTGTTGAGATGATTTGTCCATGACAATGGGCTTGCTGGAAACAGGCCCCCACAAAAAAGACCATCACCCCATCTACTCAACACCAAAAACCAAATCCAGGTTATGACGTACCTTTCCTTATATGCTGGACCAATGACATGCTGAGACAGTCCCATGGTTGTCATCGTAGCTCTGTGGTCCTGATCCATCCCCATCAGGACAGCCTTCACCACTGTGTTGAAATGTCCCAGAACCACAATCCTAGGGCTTTTCATCACAACCACTGCAACAACATCCGCCAGCTCAGGCAAGGAGATAGCTGGGCAACAGGGTAGGCAGAATTCCAGCAGCATCCTTATTCTGTCTCTCTGGCCCAATACAAGGTACTAACCCGTGAAATTGGTGTCCTGGTGGATGGGTTTCCTCATGAGAAGGATGAAATTCTTATGGATGATGCAAATCCTCCCCTACCCCATCCATCATCAGTTAGTGTTGCATTAAGTATTGGGGTGGACAAAGATGGAAGAGACCAACTCCTCCTCCTTTTTTTCCTTAATGGTTTTTTTTTAAGAGGGGAGTTAAAATATGGAGACATGTATGAGAAACCACAGGAGGGTTACAGGTGGAAGATATAATCATTGTAAAATTTTGTAAAATGAGTCAGGTGTTTGCGTGGCTAAGGCCTCATCTGGAAACACCATCACCAAGAAAAGCTTGTTGCATTTTAAAAATATATAAAATAAAATTATAATTATAATTAAATGAGACAAGGTCTTCCTCACCTTCACAGCCTGGCCTTCACTTCTGTTCAAAGTCCATAATTATTTATATGCTACTATTTTGAGATGTGCCTGTTCTGAATTCATCTTGGTTCTATAAAAAGATATTGCAGGTGATAATCCGAAGCAGAAACACAAACCTTGGTCTAGACTTCCAAAACAATCTGTGGCTAAAGAAAATTGCATAAATATATTATCATGGAGTGTAATCATTCCCTTTAGCCCTTTGCTTGGACAGAAAGGAATTTTAAGACAGCAATTCCCAGTAACTTATGCTGTTTTATAATAATAACTCAAGGGTTGTGGGATTTAATGTTATGGTAAGTAACCTCCAGTAAGATGAGCATTTATTTTATAAATAAACAGGAAAGGCAAGAGATGTTCAGCTGTTTCTTGTCTCCACCTCCCCTCTCCAATGACTTTTCCTCCTACATAGAAAACATTAGTATCGCTATGATATATATATATATATATATATATATATATATATATATGCACAAGTGAAAGAGTACAAATATATTTAAATTTTCTGTCTTTCTGTCAGTGAGGAGCCTTTTTTTATCCCAACAGACTTTTAGAACACTGTTTTTAAAGAAATTTTTAAGAGGGTGCTGTATTATTTTAATTACACTGTTTTATCCCTTTTAAGTGTGCTTTTTAAATTGTTTTAGTCTTCTGAATAGTTTAAATCTATTCTACTGCTGACTTTTGTGTATTTTTGTCTACATTGCAATTGTTTTAAATTGTAAGTTGCCTAGAGTCTCAATTTTGTAAAAAAGATGGGGTACAAATAAAGGTGATCACCAGCATCATCAGCCAAGACGTCCTGCACAGAAGAAAGGATTCAGGGCATATATGGCCTAGAACATTTTATACAAGCCTTCCTTACCCTGGCACTTCCAGCATCTACAGCCAATGTCCATGATGTCTGATGATGATGGGAGTCATATCCTAAGACATCTGGAGGGCAGCAGTTTGGGGTAAGCTGATTTAAAGAAAGATGCAAAAAGAAATGGAAATACACACAAACATGCATGAATATATGCTGGTGATTTAGATAGACTGATGAAACTTGTGTGTCTAGAGATGTTTTCAGTCAACTATAGAATGAAGACCTGGTGGCGCAGTGGTTAAATGCCTGTACTTCAGCCACTCACTCATAGACCACAAGGTTGCGAGTTCAATACTATCCAGGGCTCAGGCTAGACTCAGGCCAGCATCCTTCCGAGGTTGCTAAAATGAATACCCAGCTGTTGGGGGACAATGAGCTTACAGTTGTAAACTGCTTAGACATCCCATAGTGCGATATGAAGCGGTATATAAATGAAGCTGCTTTGCTTTAAAACAGGAGATATTATATGGTTCCATCTAACTAAAATGCCAAAGTGGGTCAGGTGTAGGGATCAGTGAAGTACAGTTCTTGGACTCAATGGAATTTCCAAACTCTTTTTGCAGCTATTGACCCATTCTGACTCCACAAACTGTTACTTTTTTGCCCTCAAAACAAGGGCAAGTGTCCTCTTTTTTCAAGTAGATAATTCATCTTTTAAAAAGATTGAAAATAGAAGGCCCCATTTTTCAAAGTAGAGTTTTAGCCACTTCCACTTTTGTTTTTTGATCTTTTTTTCCCAGTCCATGTGGCCCTGGAGACTCCCAAGGGCAGAAACCTAGCCCCCAGACCTATTACATAATCTAGGTCTAGTGTTGTTAATAATGATATCAAAAATACCATATCCATGTTTCCATGTACAGTGTATTCTATTAGTCCCTATCATTGTTTTTGCTTTTTTGAAGCAGCTACATAATCCTCCTCCTTCTCCTTCTACTTGGAAGCAGGAAGGGCAGATTGTTCCCTGGGGATCTGTTTCTGTTTATACATGCATTGTTTCTTAAATGCGAAAACAAGGTTGCAGAAGGTGAGAGGACACCCTACCTCACCTGTCCACTTCTGTATACAGAAGCTAACTTGACTGGTGTCAGCACCGACAATGAGATGACATCCTTCACCACGTTGAGGCAACTGGCTAGTTTAGCAGGCTAGTTAAGCTCTGGACACACTCATATAGCTCTGTCTTCCAATAAATGGGAACACATAAGAGGTTATAATATCATATGCACAACCTAAATATATTTACATATATAGATAGTGAAGATTTGGTTAAAATGTGATGCTCTTAAAGACATTTTTAAAAGAATAATTTTTAATTTTTTTTAAATCAAATTTTGATACATATGGTATTGCTGACATACTTCCTTTACTTACAATACTTACAGCATTGTTCTTCCACCATCTACTACCTAAGGCGATTGCTATAGTCTGCCTTATGGTAGGGCCAGCCCTCTGTGGGATACTCCTTCGGGATCTGGTGCCAGCTGAGGGGTTGTTTATGTTCTTCCACTCCCTTTATATATTTGTAAGTAAAGGAAGTATGTCAGCAATACCATATGTATTTGGTGCAGTGGTATCGCTAGGGGGATGCATACCACACCAGGTGACACCCTAAGCAGGAGCAACACCACTACTCCTTAAACATCTACCTTTCACATAATCTGCTTCCCTTTAGAATACTTTAAGAGATGGTGGGAGTAGGGTGATGCTCAGTGATAGGAGAAAGGAGACGCCCCAGAATTTTCTTAAATTAAAATGTCAGATTTCAAAATTTGATTTAAAAAAAATTAAAAATTATTCTTTTAAAAATGTCTTTAAGAGCATCGCATTTTAACCAAATCTTCACTATCTATATGTAAATACATTTAGGTTGTGCATATGATATTATAATTTGAAGGTAAAATTTTAATTTTGTTAGTGGTTTATGTCACAACTATTAGTATTACATCCAGTGCTTTATGGGAATTATGATTTATGAGTAACAGCGCAAAAAAACATTATTAAGGATTCTGTATGGTGTGAAATGGGAGAAGATCAGTAGAGAGGGACACCATGAGTTATATCACCAGGTGACACCAACCTTGGGGACACCACTAATCTGGTGCAGTGCCATCCTAAAGTAACTCAGGCCTGGAGCCCTTTTCACATTTCAGTGTTACATCACTTTGATTCCACTATAACTATCATGGCTACATTCTATGGACTCCTGAGGTTTGTAATCTGGTGAGGTGCCAGATCTCTCTGGCTGAGAATTCTAAACACTCCATAAGATACAAATGGAAATCTGATCTAATCTGCACTGTAGAAATAGTGCAGTTTGACACCACTTAAACCACCTTGGCTTAATGCTATGGAATTTTGGGATGTGTAGTTTTGAGAGATATTTAGACTTCTCTATCAGAAAGCTCTCATGCCACAACAAATTACAAATCCCAGGATTCTGTAGGATGGAGCAATGGCAGTTAAAGCAGTGTCAAACTGCACTATTTCTGCAGTGCAGATTAGACCTTTGATAATGGAACCATGTGCAGCAGAATGGGATGGTAGATGCTTGAACTGAAGGAGTGGAGGAGCCATTTGTAGATGTTCTCCCACTCAAGAACCTCACTGCATGTGTAAAACTAACACATCAAAACCCACCCTGACTTTTGCTGTACCAATGAATTTATCAAGCTGGAAAGCAATTTGAACAATACAAAGATCCCCACTTAAAAGATGGTGGGACATTCCTTTCCGATATCTCAGTTCTTACCCTCTCATTCTATTGCACATTGAGTAGGCATAGGCCTGGGGATATTTTTCTACATGGGTGGGATTTAAAAAATGCAGTATGGAGAATGGTTGAAATATGTTTTCCTCTCCTTCTTTGCTGGGAGTCTCTGCCATTTTATAGTCCTAGGAAGGCTTCACTACATACTTTCTGCCTGTGTTGATTTGACTACCAAATTGAATGGGGAAATCCCTGCCCTCCTTCCTTTTTCCTGTGCTTCATTCGGGAACTACATAATCAGGCAGAGAACTGCATAAATCTTTCAGCATCTGAAATATACATCAAGTTTTCACTTTTGATGGGTGTTGTCATCTTTAGTTTGAACACTGCAAGCCTTGAGAATTCAAATTAATAGTCAGAAATATAATAACAGTACTGCTATAACCCTTGGCATGAGGGAGACCTCAACAAGAGAGAATGAGTCATAGGGGAGAAATTACATTTACATTGAGTAATTAACTTCTTTTTGTCCCAGTTTCTGTTCTCTTAAGTGCTGGCAGTTGGCCATAAGTTGGAAAAAAATACATATGCAAGAGATAAGACAAACTGCCCCCATTATTCTTAGATATATATATTTTTCCAATTTAATGGCAATTTCATGTAAACTAAAAGTGGAAAGTGTAATGCAAATGTATTTATTACTGAAGTAACAGAGCTTGGGAGCATTGAGTTACACAACAAATTACACAACTGATCCATTTTGCAAAGTAACTTCCCAAGCTCTGAGAGGTAAGCAATCCTTTGGCCTGCGGGTGTCACATTAAATGGTAAGTATGGCCCCATGCCAGAAAAGGGTAGTGGGGTAGGCTTTCCTCCCATTTCTTTTCCTTTCACACAATCATATCCAGTATATATACACACACTGTCTCCCATGTCAAGTGTTTGCTCATGGACCAATAGTGAGGCAGTGTGTGATCTACTATCAGTCTATGCTACTTGTGCCCCTCTGTCTCCCTCTCCCTCTCTCTTTCACACAGTCTTCATCTCAGTCACTCTCTTGGTCATACATACATAGTGCCACTGTCTCATATGCATGCATAGGCTTCCCACATCCACTGTCTCACAGACAGAAAGAGACTAGCACTCCCTCTCTCCCCTACATACCCTTATCACCCCTACACTTCAACGGGTGTAGATGGAAGGTGTTACCCACAGAACATACACAGAGTGTGGGTATGTATATGGGCTGGGCTGTGTGCACAGCAGCTGCTTTGACCTATTTATACCTTAAAAGAAGCCCAAAGCAATGGGCTGTCTGGCCAGGTAACAAAGGCTGAATGGCTTGTCCCAGGAACCTACAAAGGGATTCTGAACTGGTGGATGATTTTAACAAAAGCAGTGGTGGGATGGCCCTTGGAAAGGAAGATGGAGAAGTTGAGCTGGTATCACAACAGGGGCTAGAAAGACAGGTTGGCTTACTGTTTTAAGTGTGAAGAGTTCTTTTGTCTCAGGTATTGAGAAGGAATGCAGAATATTTAAAGGAAGGATGAAACACTTTAGTTTTGATAATTTTGTTTACTTGAATGTTCACATTCCTAGAGAAGTGACTCCTTTTTTCCTAGGAAACTGACCCAAGGTCATTAATCTCTCAAAAACATGCTATCTCCAAGATGTCATATTTGCCAAAATGCAGGGGTGGATAACATTAGGTCTTAAACCAGGGGTAGGCAACCTTTCCCCTTTAAGGGCTGAGGGACT
>CM034703.1:103998120-104008998 GCA_020142125.1 Phrynosoma platyrhinos
GTTTGAATTTGCTAAATGGCCAACACAGCTGCCCCTGAATGTTTTCTGCCTGGAACAATTTTGATGTTGTCTCTGAGATACTTTTCTAATCTCCCATCTATCCCTCTGTCTACAGCTACACTCTCCAATATTTCACAGATGAAATATTGTGTGGCCAAGAAATATCAGTGTATCAAGGTAATGAATAATGAATGAGGGAGAACACACAAGCTAAGAGAGGCTTCAACAGTTTGCTTTTTCCTGAGCTTACTGGGCTTTCTTTCCTTTCTTCCCTCTGACTTAAGTGAGTGCAAACTACTTTTGCACTTTGAACTCAGTTTGCAGCAATTGATGTAAGCTGAGGGCAAAGGGGAAAGTGGGAGGAAGAGCAAGAAACTGGGACAGTTAAAAAGCATCTGAAAATGGGGGATGACAGATGATTAATTAAGACTGCTCTTGCCAAACTGAGACATCCCCCAAGCTCTCCATCTCTCTTTATACACCATAAGCTTCTTTTGACTTCCATGAAGTTCTCTACCACTCCTAACCCAGCATTACAATCCCAACCTTCCAGGCCAAACCCCACAAAAAGGGTTTGCTGTGGTCAGGGCCTTCTGCTGGCAGGAAAAGGAAATATGGCATGATGGACACTCTTTTGTGGTAGAGCTAATTTTGCTATTAAAGCTGGAGCTTTGGACTTTTTCATAATTTCAAATTTTTCAAGAGCTACACCACTCAAAAAAGAGTAAAAATGTACAGATTTTTATCTCAGTATATATAGGTAATGTAGTCATTCCATAAGTATCTTTTATTTTTTCTGTTTTTAGTGTATTGCAATGTATTTGTCTTGTAGAAACTACATCTGATGCAATTCTTTCTTCAATACAACTATTACAGGTGCAGGAATTCTTCCATCTTTTGCATCTGGCTACACTACATGGGGTGTTTTCACACAGGGCTTTAGGCGGACGCAATCCTACCTCCATCCGGCCCCAGTCCGGATCCTTTGCAAAGTTTTTCACATGACGTCGCAGCAAGCCCTGCCCCATCCAGTGCCATCCCCAGCGCTAGCCGGCGTCAGTCCGGGGCCTTGCTCCGTGTGTTCACACAACGTCGCAGCAAGCCCCGCCCCCACCCCGCCCCATCCAGCGCCATCCCCGGCGCTGGGCGGCATCATCCCCGGTCTTTGTAATTCCTTTTTTTAAAAGGAATTAAGTTGCTGCTGCCGGAAGCAATCAAGAGCCATTCCGGAATGCTGCTGCTTTCACAGGTCTGAAGCTGCAGGATCCATTCTGGAATGGCTCTTGATTGCTTCCAGGCGGCTTTGGACGTTCAAGTGTGAAAACATCCAGGGTCTGCCTTGGTTAGTACTTGGATGGGACATTACTAACAAATACCAGGTGCTGTAGGCTATATTTCAGAAGAAGGAACTGATAAAACCACTTCTGAATATTTCTTGCCTAAGAAAAACCTATGAAATTCATGGGGTCACAAACACACGAACGCACACAGCAAAAAAATATAAAATATATATTTATAGTGAAGGCACAAACTAAACCAGCACTTTTTAGATCTATGCTTCATTTTTGGCAATAAATGGTTACCAAATCATTTAATGAAAGAGCTTACTCGAGAGATAGTTCAGAGTTTGAAATGGTGAATAGCTTAAATACTCTTCAGCTTGCAAAAAAACCCCAAAACCAAACAACTGAAAATCAAGAAGAACCTGGTAAAATAAGCATTTGCTCAATGAATGCTACCATTTTCTAATTTTTTGCCAAGTTGCTGTGTATAAAAACAGCCACAAGGGACATTTCTGCTTTGCCTGTTTCTAATCTGGCAAATTTGACTACCTGTTGAATCCTTCTGCCTCCGTCCGAATATGGCAGGCAGCAATACTGTTTAATAAAGCTTTCTTCTGTTTACTGAGGAGCTTCCAGCATCCCAGTGTTCATGGCATTACAGAAAGCCACCAGGTACTACTCATGTACCCTTGACATAGGCAGGGACAAAGAGGTTTGTGCTTATTTCTGTGTCTTTCAAATGATATTGGCTTCTTTAACACTGGAGCAGCATTAAAAGAGAAGATACATGCAGGTACATAAAAAATACAGGTCTAATAAAACCATTATCGATGTAGGTATTTAAGAGCTTTGTAGTGTTTCAGTGATAAAACATTGTTTAAAATGAATCATAAAAACCACAAATAGTTCTGGCATGTACCTAGAACCATCTCAAGCATTTGATTTTCAAGCTTTCTTAGAAACAAGGCCTGGATTTCTTTTTAGTAAAAAAAAAAAAAAGCAAAAAAAGAAGGCGGCACACTGTTAGTTTATTGTTGCTTTCACTCAAACAATTTAGCCATCTTGCCAGTTCAGAAATTTATTATAACATTCTGCTCCATGTGAGGACCAGACCTGAATTTGGTTGATTTAATTGCATTTGATTTAATATGATTCAATTTAATTCAATGAGACCAGTAATTTAGGGGGGAAGCAGATGGGCGGCACGGGGCCGCCTCAGGAAGCTGCGTCACCCCTGGAAGGAGTGCTAAAATAGCGCTCCTTCCACAAATCGCCGAAGGTGTGCTGCAAAAGGCTGCCAGCGCACCTTCGGTGACTCTTCAGCTGCAGCATGTACGGACACTGCAGCGGGAGGTCATCCTCGGAGCGCCGGCCGTGCGGAGGGCCGGCTGCTCCAAGGACGTTTGGGGGAAGGGGTTGGGGCGCCCAGCGTGTGGCTGCCCCTCCCCTTCCTTGCTCTGAAGACGGCACTTTGCGCCGTCTGCTTAGCCCTTTAGTTCTACTTTGAAAAATAAGTGTGGCTGATTTTAACACAAAACGGATCATTCATATGGGGTGCAGTTAACAAAACATGCTTCAATAATGTGGTCTTCTCTTCATTTCAGGAAGAAAACTAAAATTATATTGTGAATGAAAATGAAAAGTAGTTGTTTCAATTTTGAATGTGAAATTTTACTCACTATGAATATTTCAACATGTGGATGGGTGGGTTCTTCTTGTTTTGGTTTTGGCAGGCATCAAATACTCAGAAACTTGTCAAATCTCAGACATCAACTACTGTAACATGCCCAAGTTGTTACTATTCAACTGAATTGTATGACAGTGATCCAACAGCTGTGTGTGTGTGTGTGTGTGAGAGAGAGAGAGAAAGAAAGAGAGAGAGAGAGAAAGGCTTACTGCTGAACATAAAGAAAACAAAAATAATGTCCATGGAGGATCTACATAAATTCAACCTAGATTAAATAAATCAATATAAAAATTTCCCATACCTTAGAATAACTATTGATCAGTACAGAGATTGCAGTCAAGAAATAAGAAGACTAGGAATGGGAAGGGCAGCCATGAAAGAACTAAGCAAGATCATAAAGTGGATAGACATACAATTTATTTTATTTTATTTGTTAATTTTTAAAAAATTGAGCACTAAAGAATCATCCAAGCCATTATATTTCCCATCACCATTTATGCATGTGAAAACTGGTCAGTGAAGAAGGCAGATAAGAAGAAAATAAACTCATTTGAGACATGGTGCTGGAGAAGAGTGCTGAAAATACTGAGGACAGCCAAAAAGATGAACAAATGGGACCTTGAACAGATCAAGGCTGAACTCTCCCTGGAAGCCAAGATGACAAAACTAATACTTTGGCTACATCATGAGAAATCATGACTTCCTAGAAAAGATAATGATACTAGAGAAGATAGAATGCATCAGAAAGAGAGGAAGACTGCACTTAGATGGATAGATTCATCAATCAGGGAGATAACAGGCCTGAATCTACAGGACCTGCAGGACCTAAGCAGTGGAGAATCTTGGAGATGTTTCATCCACAGGTTTGTCATGAATTGGGGCCAACTCTAGAACATTTAACAACCACAGCAATTTAAACTACAGAATGAAGAATGTATAAATGTTTTTCATTGTTGAACTGACAATCATAAAATGCTGACAGAAAAATGTTATTCAAATATGCTAAATGTGGATATCAAACATTTGGAGAATATTATGATCTTCAGGAAATATTTTACATCAAATCCACAGTGTTGAATTTGGCAGAAATTTTGAAGTTTTAGTTACTTTGAATGAGACAGGAAGAATCCCTGTTTAATGCCTATAGTAGTTTCAGGATTATTTCTTATTTAGTGCTTTTTAAAGATCTTTTTCCATGGAGTTTTATTAATTGGAAAATTGTGGCAATCAGCTGTTAAAGGAATGGTGAAATTTCTTTCTCCATTAAGCATAAAGGGACATTCATCTTCCTTTGTACAACACTTGCCTATGACCTCAATTGTTATGATAATTAAAAGAATGAACATCGGGGGTTTTATCGTACCCAAAGTTTTGTACAATGATCTGGCAAAATCCATTCTCTGAGGATTTAGAGTTCTGACACATACTGCATTTTTTAAAAAATTATGAATCACATACTTTGTGATACAGATCCTGCGAACTGGTGGCCATTTTCAGGTTCAAACCTGTTCCTCAACCCAGCCAATATATATGTTGGCAGGGGCTAGAAGCCCACAAATCTACAAAAGATGGACTAGGCCCGCAAGGCAGCCTACTCACCACTATTTGGCAAAGGAAGTGGAACACTAGCAAATGGGAGCCATGACTAATCCATTTAAAGGATCCACCCAATGAGATTAAAATTCAGCAGCCATTTTGTGACATATAGCCCTAAACTCACAAGTGGGCCAAGGTAGAACGTGCACCTGAATTTCCCCAAAACTTTACCTGATGTCCATCGTTTTAAAAATTCATCACTAAGAAATCAAATACTTGTATAAATCTTTTCTGTGTTTGGGAGATGGTAAAATATTTGAAGAAAGAACAGTTCTAATATTAAAAAGTAAATTTTCCAAAAGTCTGAAAAATGTGGGGGTTTGTTTATTAATAGAATGCAACATAGGTGGTTATTTTAATATATAAATAAAAATATGAAAATCAGAATTGAAGCAAAAGATTTCAATATTCTGGGTGTAATTGTTTCCAGGACATAACAGTGCCTATTGGGCAGTGTTGTTTTGCATAATATCTTTATGAGTTTTCTGCTGCAGTTATTGTTGCAAAAAAGATCTTCAGCTTTGCTCACCTATGGATGTTTCTCTAATTTGTAGAACAAAATAAGTCCAACAAACCAAACACTGAATGTGGAGATCACATGAAAACTAGTGTCACAGAGACAGGGCCTTGGCAGATGGCTTAAAAAGCCGTCCTGGAGGCAGGTAAGAGGAGGGGCAGCCGCACGCTCGGCGCCCCTTCCTCCTCCCGAGGTTGCCCTCAGAGCCGCCGGCCCTCCGCACGGCCGGCGCTCTGAGGGTAACCTCCCGCCACAGCGTCCGGACATGCTGTGGCGGAAAAGTCAGTGAAAGTGTGCCGCAAGCTTTTGCGGCACACTTTAACTGACTTGTGAAAGGAGCGCTATTTTAGCACTCCTTTCAGGGACGGGGAAGGTGCGCTGCAGGATCGAGGTGTGGGGATGCCTCAGTCCCGCAGCGCACCTTCCCAGGGCGGCCCCGTACCGCCAGTCTGCTTCCCCCCTCAGTGTGCTGTACTGGTTTGAGCACTGGACTATGACCATGGAGACCAGCATTTGAATCCCTGCTCTGCCAAGGAAAGCCACTGGGTGACCTTGGACAAGTCACACACTCTCAACCTCAGAGGAAGGCAAAGGAAAACTCCCTCTAAACAAAAACTGCCAAGAAAACAGATTGTTTTACCTTAGGGTCACCATAAATTGGAAGCAACTTAAAGGCACACACACACACAAAGCTTGCAAAACTGTGATTTGGACAGCAATCTAATAACATGAAATTTCTTTTAGCATGATTCCATATAACAAAGACCAACAATAACTGTTCCTGTTTCATCTATCCAGACTATTAATTATATGATATTCTAATGAATTTGATACTGGAAATTATTGTGCGATTTTATGTTGGTATATTTTGCTTTGGTCATTGTTTTGTTTTTTAATATTCATCCATTGTGGGTAAATCTACAAAAAGTAATTCAAAATATTCCTCTGAATGTGACGATGGGTATAAAAAGGTTCAGGTATATTTTAGCTCTATCAAATTATATAGCAGTTCTTTTGTTTCTTTCATAAGGATTTGAATTTCATTCACTGAGCTAGCAAAACACCTTGAGTACTGGCAAGGTTTTAGACCAGGTTTTAGTGAACTTATATTGGTGAGAGGAAAACATGAGTCTTTCTGTGAAGATATATCAATCTGAAGTGAGAAAATGATTTCCTTCTAAATAAATGCTTGTAGTCTTTCATTTGAAGCCAGGGGCTCCATTTATTGTTGGGAAAACACACAATGGTCTCTTGCAACCTTGTTCAACATATTATAGACCTTAGACTATGTATGCATGGCATGCACACCTTGGGGCAAAATTTAGGAAAGTAAGTGGCAGTCCTTCCCCTGTTTTCTTCCATTGATGGGTGTTACAATAATTGTTTTAATATAAAAACCCCTTTGTGGCTCTCCTGTCATGGCCTTAGACTGGAAAAGACCAACCGCCATGGGTACAAGGCGAGGACCTCATGTAGACACCTGAAAGGTTATGTCTGCATCTACAACAATTTCCAGATCAAAAGGGCCAGGCTTAGGACCTGCAAAGCAGGACATTTGCACCTAGGAGATTTATGAAGACCAGCCAGGATGTATCCAGATGAAGATGAGATAATATTAACATCCCATCTCCTCTCTTTGGAAATTGTCTACTTTAAAGAATAGTAATCCGGAATCCTTTGCTATACAATAGCAACTCTTTACCTCAGGCTAGGTTTAAGGGTATAAAAGATCCCCAAAATCTCAGGCACATTAGGTCTGGTTAGATTTCATGGTGACACTGCGTCACTGTGAACTATGACTTGGGTCACTGCTCTTTCCGTTGTTCTTTCCTTTTCATAACGGTTGAGTCTATCCTCTTTCTTTCATCGTTAGAGCAGCCTCCGTCAGGTAATTATCACCATTAGAAAGCCTTTTGTTTCCTATCCAAGCTAACCACTTTATTCCTGAGTTCTTGTGTGTATGAGTGAATGTTAAAGTGTCTTTGTATGTTTGAATCTCCAAATAAATCAGAAACTCATTGAAAGCTTTGTCTCTATCAGTCTATTCCCTAGCCACTTCTGTATACATAGGATAAAAGATTCCATTGAAGACTTGAACTTTAGTAATTTCCCAGGTTCAAGTTCTTCTTAAATGGATTATTCCTTGTGTGGTAATAATGGGATTATTCATCAAAAGCATCTATATTTGTGGGCTGCTCAGTGCTTCTGCACCCTGAATAGTTACAACTATAAACAATCCAGCATGTGAAAAACTCTACTGATATTTTTAAACAACTACAAGAATTTCACTTAAAAATACAATGCTGTCACTGCTCACAAAGTGTGAATGTACCCCATTCAGAAACAATGTTCATGCAATAAAATTGGGCTATTAGTGCAGCTGTACTCCCAGGGCATGGGAAAGTGTCCCATTTTTGGACTACATCTACCAGAATTCTGCACTAGCACAGTGTGTGAGGCTGTCAAAATCACACACACACACCATCCAAATATTTCTAGACAGAACAAGGGGAAATTTGAGATCATGCTTTTGTGTGATTTTTTTTAAAAAAATGTTAATAACAACTGGGAAGTGTGTGGGGGAGATAGAATACAGACTGGAATCAGGCACTGTTGGAATTTCTCCTTCAAATTGATATTTATCCATTTCGATGAAGCATACACATTGAACAGAGGCATCTAGATGCAGATGTCATTGAGCAAATTGTAGTATCAAATGGCAATTCTGTAGGGCAAAAAAGGAGAAGACAGAGGATAAACACTCCTTCTCTCTCGCTGTTGTCCCAGTTTGAATTGGGGCCCCAGAGCTGCTGTTAACTTTTTTTTAAACAAAAAAACAACAGAATATTCTGCTCACTGGCCTCTTGTGAGCATCACCATTTGAGACAGAGAGATGACATCAGGTGGAAGATGTGAAGCAAATAGTGGAAACTCCCAGCTGTTCCTTCTGAGTTTTCCCATTTCCTACCAGTCCCTGCTGACCTAACTTGCTGCCTTTACACGTGGGAGAAAGTCCTACTTCATTGCAAATGCTGAGGTAAGGTTGAACTGCCATTTTAGTCAACGTCAGTATGTGGAAAGGAGTAAGGGAGGAGAAACCTCTTTTCCTTTGCCTCAGGCATCAAAGGTCTGGAGTGAACTTCCCTGTAATTCTTCTTGTTTGGACCTTCACTTTGAATACATTCAAGAAAAGGCTTTTGGTCCTTTCTGTGCATCTTTTCTCTCCTCCAGATTCTTTTTTGAATTTTGGAATACCTGTATTTGCATATACGTCCACAAAATTCATTTATGTTTCATATATACCTTATACACATAGACTGAAGATAATTTTATATAATATTTTTAATAATTCTGTGCATGAAGCAAAATGTATGTAGATTGAAACATCAGAAAGCAAAGGTGTCACTATCTCAGCCACCCATGAAAAAGTTTTTCCTTTTGGAGTATTGTGGACTGCAGAATAATGGACAAGGGAGACTCAATTTGTATCCTACTCCTACATATAGAATCAGAATTGCAATGGAACAGAAACCAGTTTACATTTTAAAATACCGCTTGCTCATACCCTCCAGCTATTCCAATTTGGCAGGAACAGTCATACTAAGTCCTCTGTCATTCCATGTCTTCAGATCTTTTTAAACTGTCCCAATTTTTCACATTTTTGTCCCACTCTCACCCTTAATCTTACTTCTCTTGCTGCAAACTGAGTTCAAAATGCAGAAAGTCAGTGGAGGGAGTGGAGAGGAAGGGATGGAATCCTTCCTTTTCCGGTAGACTCAGGTATAAGCAAACTGCCATAATTTCTCCTAGCTTGTATGTTTTTCTTCATAATAACTTTTGCCAACTTGACCACACTCTGAGGTGGCCACATCAGTCCTGGCATTCATTTGTGAAATGTTGGGAGGTATATAGATAAAGCCTCCCACTTTTGCAACCTCTGGTATGCAGCCCATTAGGAGGATTTGATCAGGCCTAGTATGTGGGGATGCCACTTTTCGTTTCCAGTTTCTGAAGCCAAAGTCTGTTGAGTTCAAAGTCAGCAGGAATATTCAGGTGTCAAGTAATCTCAACTGACTCCCTCAATCATTCACTCTCTTTCCCCTCTGCCAAATTCTTCTCTTCTTTATTCTATTGCCAAGAGCTTGACTCATTGGGTTCTTTCTCTCCCCCCCCACCTCAAAGTTTGCATATTCTCAATCCCTCATACTAACAAGACAGATAAATGAACACTTATTGTGTGCAGATCTCTCAGTATTGTATTCAGATGGGTAACGCACAAGGGAGAGAAGGCTGAGGCAAGTCTCTACGCCTTCCTTTCTCCAGTGTGCAATTAACTGGGAAGGCATCTTTCCAAAATACCTTGCAACCACTGAGGGAGAGAAGGTTGACATGCAATAAATAATTTGATGCCTCATCTTGTGGCATCCCACAGACACTTTCAGTATCCTTCCCAATACACAACAGCTGCATTTTGCATGTTTGCATAAATTTCCTAGGTAGCAGTAAAGGAAGAATTACAAAATGAACACAGACATGCACCATCTCATAAGTTCCTGTGAAAGATTTCTCCTTCAGTCAAATGACTTATACTCTATTAAACCTCTCTATACCCACAATGAATGGGGGGAGGACCCTGAGAGTGGAACGTAATCAGGGATAATCTCATATATTTGTTTTTCAAAAATGACAAAATCCACTCACAGAAAATACCAGTCTATGCATAATTTTGATAGAGGATCATTATTTTTGTTGGCTGTAATGGCCAATGATCACAGCTGAGGGGGGGGGATTTGTTGAACTAGAACTCTCAGAATCCCTCAGTTAGCAGGGTCGCACTTCATAAAATGGAAAGCTGTAGTTCACAAAAGTAATGTTATAAAGCTCTACTAACTCTGTTAGGATTTGGAAGAAGGCTCATGTGGCATGGTTGGTCCAAGACATTATTTATTAAATGAATGATTCTAGTTTTCAATTTATCTCCACATTAGGTGGTTTGTTTGTTGGAGTTATATTGTTCTCCTAATTAGAGATATGTCCCTAAATGGACAAAACTGGAGAACTGTTTTTCCAGCAATAATTAAAGCAGAAGCTTTGTTTAAGACATGATCCCATCCTTCAGAAGCTGATCAGCCTGGCAGATGCATACCCTCCAACATTTCACAGATCAAAACTAGGACCATCAGAGTGTGAGCAAGATGGCAAAGTTCTTCATGAGAAAGAATGGACAATCTAGGAAAGGCTGCAACAGACCGCTTTTGCCTGAGCTTACTGAGAAGGGCAAGGCTCCGTCCTTCCAATCCTCTGCCCCTGCTGAGTTAAACTAGTTTTTCTCTTTGAATTCAGGTTGCAGCAGATGAAGCAAGCTGAGGACAAACAATAATCTGTAAAAAGGATGGAGAAATTGGGACATTTAAAAAAATAGTTTTATTGATACTTCTGTTATATACAAATAAATATTCAATCTGTTATAGAAACTGGACATTTTAAAATCGGGCAAAAAAGTGGGATGACAGAGCATTAGTTGGGATTGTCCCTGCCACAGACGGACAATTGGAGAGTATGCAGCTGAATGTTATACTGGTGATGATGGGACAGCATCCATCACTACACTTAAGAGAAAAATTAGCTCAATGTGTGTAAGACAGGCGAGATGAATGACGGAGCTTCTGCAGAGGGGACTGGCAGGAAGATTGCCCTACTGCCCTCACTATAGCATACACTGTCTGCCACCTGAGACAGCTACCTCACTCTACGGACGTTATCACATGGGGGCAAATCTGCTGGTTAATCCACAC
>CM034703.1:104017146-104037235 GCA_020142125.1 Phrynosoma platyrhinos
CAATTCCCCAAGAAACCGGCATTCAAAAGAACGGGAATGATGCCGCATAGTGACGCAGTTCTGACGGGGTTCTGTGCGACGTCGTGTGAACACACAGAAAAATAAAGTGCAATAGGACGGGATTTAGTGTGGATTCTGTCTGCTTTAGACCCCGTGTGATAACGTCCTATGTGTGTTATTTATAGTGGATCAAAGCATAGTCTGTGCAGTGTTATCAGATATGCACTGTGGACACTAGATGATTTACCCCAAAGTTTAGGCTGCACAGTCCCTTATTCCTCATTGCTAAAGAACCTGGATTATCATGAAGAGTGTTGCATTTAAAGAAAAAACAGAGAGAGAGAGAATTCTTTTGGTTGTTCACAGGATTAAGGAGCTTATTACACACCTGAAAGAAGTGTCTTTCTTCTTCTGGGTTCAGTCCTTGATCCAGGATACACCCGGATACATAATTCGCTGCCGATTCTGCTGCAATGCTGCTGGCCACATCCATCCCAGATCCAAGGAGCACTCAGCTGGCCAATTTTTAAACTCGGAAAACTTACGTTTTCGAAAAAGGGCTGGCTGAGTGTGGCTTTGACCCGGGCTGGATGCAGCTGGCAGCATCGCGGCAGAATTGGCAGTGAATTATCTGTGGTAACATCCAGGTGTATCCCAGGTTGAGGATTGAACCTGGAAGAGGTAAGACGCCTCTCTCGGGTATATGATAAGCTCGAGACATATGATGTGGTGCTACCAAATATTATTGTGTGGTTAAAGAGTTTATGCCAGGGGTAGGCAACCTTTTTGAGCTGGGGGCCAGGTTGCTGTCCCTCAGACAATTGGAGGGCCGAAGCACCCTAAATAAATAAATAAATAAATAAAATATTTAAAACCATTTAAATAATTGAAAAAATATGCATGCACACTCTCTCAGCCCCAGAAAAGCCATGGCAAAACTCCTGTGGAGATTTTGCCAAGAAACCTCCAAGAACAAGTAATAACAAAATAAATCTCATCATGGCGGGGGGTGGCAGTGGCGGCAGGATCATCCTGGGGCCGGTCCAAAGGCCTCGGGGGGCCGCATTCGGCCCCTGGGCCTTAGGTTGCCTACCCCTGGTTTATGCATTTCAATTTCATGTAGATACTTATTGGTAAGCATCTCTGAAGTCAAGGTGTGTTTAAAGAGCACAGCATTAACACACACACACACACACACACACACATACACAGTTGTTGGGGGGGTTTTTTGAGAGAGAGAGAGCATTCATGGGGATCTTGAAAAGATATGATGTCGCATAATCCAGATTTTATTTTGTGTTCCAGTGACATTTAGAAATCAGTTCTGTACTGAGGTTGCTCATTCAGCTTAGCTACAAACTTCTACAAAATTCAAGTGCTGAAAACTAGAAATCAATTTCAGCCTCATCAAATTACTGTTGTACTTCAGCAGGCTCTCCTTCACACTGAGATGAAAGAGGCATATGCAGGTTTTCTTTTCTAATCCTTTTGGGGAAAGTGTTTTGTTTTTCTCAACAAACGGTTTCTAAAGCACATGATTTTGCATATTCTTGTTTGGGTCACCTGAGGACATATTGGAGAAGCCAAGTTTGTTTAAATATTGTCTGCTTGTTATAGAAAACCTTTCACTCCAGGTGCTGAAATTTTAATTTTCAAATCCCTGAGGGATGGGTGGAAAAAGGCATGTCAGGTAGATTTCCATAACTTGGCCTAGACATCAGCTATCCCATGTTGGTAATGATGAAGAAGATCCCAGCAGTGAAAAGCTCTCCCTTCTCTCTGCTGGAATAGCCTTCCTTGTTCAGTAATTACTGAGACAGAATCATTGTGCATCTCCTTTAAATGCAGTCTATTAAAGATGCATTTTTTTAAAAATTTTATTAAACACATATAAAATGTATAATACAAACAAAACATATAAAACACTACCACACACTAACTACACTAACTTATCTCACTAACTACAAAACCATAATACACTCATACACATCCAACATAACTAACATACATTTCAAAATCTATACCTATAATGGTAACTTATAAAAATAGTTTTTTTTTTCATATAAACATTAATCTTTAGGTCTAATGAATATATATTACAAGTTTGTCATCTCAATGAATCTTCCAACAGAGTGTCTCTTCAGATCACATATTTAGAATCTTTCCTTTCCTTTTAATTTATTTCGCTATCTCTGTCTTCTATCATTTTATTTACACATAACCATTCATCTTTTTGCTCTTTACCTTTTAATTTTGCTGTTAAGCTATCCATAATGGCGTAAAGATGCATTTTTAAGAGTATAGTCGTGGGTCCTTATTATTTGTTTGGGTTCCTTCCAGGGCCCCCTGTGGATAACAAAATCTGTGAATGCTTGAGTCCTATTAAATACAATGGCACGGCAAGATGGTGTCACTTATATAAAATGGAAAATTAAGGTTTGCTATTTGGAATTTATAGTTTGCTATTTGGAATATATAGTAGCATCCATGAAACTGTGAATAAAAAATCCATGGATAAGGAGGGCCAACTGTATGTTGTACCGTATATTCAAGGGCTGGGGGTATGTCTGAAATGTGATGATACTCTTGTGTTTATGTTCCCAGCCAAATAACTTGTTACAATGCTACTTAATACCAACAGGTATTTCTCTTTGTGATGTTGTGAGATGACATGTTATCACACCTGATTTTATCAAAGTCTGTTTGACAAGATTTACTGTCTTCACCATTCCGTGTCTTTGTTACTTTCTGTCTCAGAACCAGCCCAACCATTTGGCAGAGGAAGGCAGCTGCCTTAGGAGATGGGAAGGAGGCAGTATGGCTGAAAGCTTCTGTCAGTGGAGTAACATATTCACTACATGTTTAGTCTAAACTTTACCTTTATTTATTTATTTTATTCATTTGAAAATAAAATAAATAAAACTTTAAAGAAGATGGCAATAGAACTGAACACTTTGCAGAGTTCCATTAGATTTCCAAATAGCACCCAGAGTGAGTTTGCTGTCCTGTTGAAATGGAAGCCACCAGCTTTTTGTATTCTCCAATCATTCCCCGTACTTGAAAAATAACACAAAGCCCATCCTAATTTCCCTTACTGAGGCCTTGTCTGCATGGGTCAAATAAACTGGCAATGAGCCAAAGTAGGAAAGATGCATTCAAATTATGTGTTATGGAGTCCTTAACCAAGGTATCTGAACAAAGATAACATTTTGACACCATTTCATATTAGCATTTGCACTGCAGAAATAATGCAGCTTGACACCATTTTCATTGTCATGGCTCAGTGCTAGGGAATTCTGGCATTTGTAATTTTGTGAGATATTTAGCCTTTTTTGCAGAGAGCTTGGTGCCATAACAAACTACAAATCCCAGAATTCCATAGCATTGAACCATGGCAGTTAAAGTGGAGTCAAATTGCATTATTTCTGCAGTCTAGATGCAGCCTCAGTATTCAAGCTCCTCAAGTGCCTGGCACACATTGGGCTGGCCCTGCTATTAGACAAGGCGAGATGATGCTTCAGGCACAAGATCTGGACTGTCATGAAAGGGCAGCATTTTAACTTGCTTGGTTATTATTGTATTTTTACTGCCAGGGATGGAGAAAGTTGCTTTCTTGATATATATTTTTTTTCTGCCTCACACTCATACCTAAATTGCTCCCTGGATAATTTTGGGATAGGCAGTCTCTCTTGGCCTGACCTACATCACAGGGTTGTTGTGAATATAAACTGGGGAGGAAGAGAACCATGCCCACTGTCTCATGCTCACTGGAATTGGGGATGGAAAGGATATTCACTGCTATTTTTTTCTTGGCAGAATAAAGGTTTCTTTAATAATAATAATAAATAATAATAAAATTTATTTGTACCCCGCCCATTGGTAATCCAATCTGGGCGGCATTTACAGTTAAAAGATACAAATTTATGCTGAGGAAACTTCCTTAGGAAGAGTAGAGTAAAAATGGCATCCTTTGGATTTTACCAAGAGTATCAGGGCCATACATTTGTACAAATATATATGAGGCTTTCCTACCCAAAATCACTGTGATGGATTGCATGTCTGCCATCTTAGGACCAATCTAGCTAAGGATGGAGAGACTCAATCCCAGAAAGCTGACTAAAAGGTGATGAATGAGAATGACAATACAGAAGAGTTGGAATAGGGATGGAAAGAATATTTGTAAATATTTGAACAACAGATTGAAAATGAGCTTCCCAGGTGCTGAGAAATACTGATGAGGAGAATCCTGGACAGATGAGAATCTATGCAATTCAGGACTTACTTTGCATGGAAAATGTACATCTTTGCACATGGAATTATTGGTTTATTTGGACAGAAAAGACTGCTTTCTGTGCAAAACATTCACTTCCCCCCCCCCCGAATAAATTCCAAACTGCAATTATGCCTTGAAAACTGTGCAGCTTTTGAAGACTTTCTTGAAGCATAGAGGATAATAGTAAAATTATTCATTCTAGCCTATGGGAATGAAATTTATGAAGATTCACATTCCAAACAGTGGAAGGACTACCTACATGGATGAAACAACAGCTCTTAAAAGTGTTCAGTTGGGAAACAATGTCTTTCATCCCAAACTTTCAAAAGAAAATGTCAATAAATTCTTCACATTAGTTTAATGTAATTTGCAATATATTCCTTATTAACAGTATGTTTACCATTCTTCTAGGAAAATTGTAATAAGTTTACATTTTCTTGGTAAGGAAGATGTAACAAAGTTACATTTCAATTAATGAAATTACTGTATTGATATAACCAATAACCTTCCATTTATCTTTTAATTTTTGAAGTTGTATTACATTCTCTTATCAACCCTAAGCTATTTTAAAGCAGCAGAACATAATTTACACTTTAAAATGAAAGTTTCCCAAACTCTGGGCTTCATGAACTGTGACCCCTGCTCTGCCTTTCCAAGGAGTTTTGCCTGAACATTTTTTGAAAATAATTGTTTTCATTGGCTTTAAACTATTGGTGCTGCTTTTGTTAATATCCTTTTTCCAATTGGCTTTTAAAGCAATGCAGGATTGTTAAACACATATTGATGGAGAATTGTGTGCTTTACATTGTAAATATACTTGGAAGAAAGTCTACAGTCTGGAAACCTAAGAATTGCATTACAGAAACAAATAAAATGTAGTGTTATACAAAATAGAAATTCTTTCACCTCTTGCTTGTGTTCATGGGTGCAATCCTCTTCTCCACACACAACCAGTCTACAAATTGGTGCAGCTCTGTCTCTCAGGTTGTTAATTTTCTTTCACATCAAGGCTCTCTTATCTGAACTAGCTCCTGCACACATTCCTTGTGCTTTGATCTATTGTTGCTTCCACTTAGCTAGGAAAGCAGGACTCCTGTTTCTAAACACAGTATCAGTTCCACATCGCAAGCACAGAGAGACAAAAAGAAGCTCTCTCTTGATAGAACAAAAGGTATGGATGTGAGCAGCGATTAGGTGAGCTGATTTGTCAAAAGGGCTTCAGGTAAAAGAATTCTTCAAGTGCACCTGAACTTTGCAGCAGATAACTCTGCCTAGCAATTGACAGAAACATTACTAAAGAAATATCTAGTTACAGAATATGAAGTTGCCTCACAATAGGAACAAAAGACAGGAAATGCAGCTCAAAGGTACATCTAGTCCAGCTCTTCATGCAACCTGCTATGGATATTTAGCCTGCAATCTTAAACTCACTTTCTAAAGAGAGAGGACCATTAAACAGATTAACTTACTTCTACAAGCCACAGAGGCAGAATCAGGCACAGTTCTAACTAAAATCTGCCAACAGATATGGAAAACAAAGTAGTAGCTCACAGACTGGAAGCAATCAATATGCATTCACATACACACAAAAAGGAGACACAAAAGATTGCAGTAACTACAGAACCATTGCACTAATTTCCCATGCAAGCAAAGTCATACTCAAAATTCTGCAGCAAAGGACGGTCACGAAGACAAACAAATGGGTTCTGGAACAGATCAAGACAGAACTATTTTAGAGACCAGGATCAATACATTGAGGCTGTCATATTTTGGCCACATCATGAGAAGGCACAAATCATTAGAAAAGACAAAAATGCTAGGAAAGGTAGAAGGCAGCAGAAAGAGAGGGAAACCATCTGCCAGGGGATAAATTGAATCAGAGAGACCATAGACCTGGGCTGGAGGACCTGAGCTGAGCAGTTGAGGACAGAGGGTCTTGGGAGTGTCATATGTCATATGTTTCTTTAAGTCTTACATTTTCTCTTTTCATCCACCTGTTTGGTGTTGATTGTGTTATTATAAATGATCATGTGATCTTGGGAGGGGCTGAAGCTTTTGTTTTTGTTGGAAAAGAGACTGACTGGTGTGTGTGAGTATTCTGAAGCTCCAGCTTTCCAAAGGATACTGCCTTTTTTAAAATAAATGTATTTTTCTCTTTGAGAAGCTAGACGAAGCACTCTTCTTTACATTACAGGGAGTTTATCACATGGGGGAAATTGGGAACAGCAAAAAGTCATTAATGGGAAAATTCTGTGAATGAATTATTGTTGTTTCTTGCCTGGTTCTTCATGGGATAACTGCACTTTAATCACGTTTCGTCTCAACGTCATGTGAAAAATCATTCACACGTTTATGCACAAGTGCAGGTTAATCACAGATTCTGCATAGGATAACAGTGCTTTGTGTGTGAAAATCATTTGTGCAATTGCACAAATGTGCGGGTTAATCATGGGGCAATTACCATTTATACTTCCAATTTCCCCGCATGTGATAAACTCCTTCGAGATGTCTCATCCACTTGTCCAATGTTATAGTTCTATGATTCTAAACAGTAGTGTCCCTAGGGTTGGCATCATCACCTGGTATGGTAATTCATGGTGTCATTCCCCCTTGACCTCCTCCCATACCGCACTGTACCAAATACTTAGTAACATTTTTGTACAGTCAGCCCTCTGTATCCACAGACTTTTCCCCACAAATTCAAGCATTCACAGTTTGCAAATATTCTAAAAATATATAAATTCCAAATAGCAAAGCTTGATTTTGCCATTTTATATAAGGGACACCATTTTATTATGCCACTGTATTTAATAGTATTTGAGCATCCACAGATTTTGTTATCCACAGGGGGTCCTGGAACTAAAATGAGCAGATCCCAAGGGCCCCCTATACTAATGTTATGTTATACTATACTCATAAATCGTAATTTCCATATACCCCAGAATGTAATGGTCCACACATAAACTACTAGTAAAATTAAAATTATACCTTTAAATAACAATATCATTCAGACAGTCTAAATGTATTTACATGTACATAGTTTCATGTGGTTAAAGTGAAAATTTGGTAAGCTGTGATGGTTTTAAAGAAATGTTTACAAGAATTTTTAAAAATAAAAAAATTTAAAAATTTAAAAGGGGTTTCTCCTTTCTCTTCCCATTGAGCCTCACCCCACTCACCCCATCTCTTCAGCATTTTAAAGAGACACAGGGGAATGCCACAGCACATTTCTGCTAAAAGGCAGATGTTTGGGGAGCAGGATGTCACCTGATACAGTCCGCACTCCCATGCTCCCTAGTGATGCCCCTGGTTCTGAGTGTTAGCTTGTACACATTATGATTAAAAGATGGAATTAGATCCTCCTCTGACATATATATATATATACACACACACACACACACACACACTGTCCCCTCTTCAGTTCATTGGGTAGCTCTTGTGTATCTCTGCCAACTTTCCCCTCTTTCCTTTCTTTCAGGTACTTTTCTAATCATGCCAATGAGTCGGTACAGCTTCATTTAGTTTCTGTATTGAGTACCTGACCTAAATACCTGTAGAAAAGTGGCCTGTAAGAAAAACCCACTTCAGGAAGGAAAAGTAAGAACCTTTGAATGAGAAAGAAACATCTTTTTATGTCCAAGATCTCTCTCAGTCTTTGGCAAACCTAAATGCTTTGTATCCAAGGTTCCTCCTTCCAGTATTCTTGCCTTCCCCTTTTTTTTAGTTCTTCCCTGTTACACTCCAATCAAGAAATTGCTATTTTTTTTCAGATCATTTTGCAAACTACATATTCTCCAGCTGTCCAATTTGGCAAGGACAGCCAAATTAATCCTCCCAATTTATCCTCTGTCATCCCTCTTTTTCAGCCTCTTAAATGTCCAACTTTCTCTCTTGTTCTCTCATTTTCACTCTTTCTCCTTAACTTATGTCCAGTGCTGCAAACTAAGTTCAAAGTACAAAAGTAATTTGGACCCAACTCAGTGAGGAAGAGGAGACAAGGGGTAGAATCTTGGTCTTCCCAATAGGATCAGGCAAAAGCAAACTGTTGCAGCCTCTCCTGGCTCATGGGTTTTTCCTCATTAATAACATATGTAATTTTGACCAGACTAATGATGCTTAACCATATGTGTCCCACTTTCATCTCTGAAATTTTGGAAGGTATGAAACTATACAGCATTTAAATAACCTGCGAAGACTACCCCTTGGAAATGTATGGTGTGTTTATCCAGCACAAAGCTTCCTGATTTTTAATCCTGAAATTTTTATGTAATCATAAAGATATGATGGAGAATCCAGTAATAATGCAAAGTTCATCCTATAGGGCTGGTCTTAGCATTCAGCAATGGGAGGTAGATGAGGTATCTATCATATGCTTGTGGGCAACTACCTAACCATCCCTTCTGAGGCAAGCCATCGTTCTCCTGTGTTGGAGAATAGAGCTGTGCATGCCACATAGTCTGCCCTTCAATTTCAAAACTAGTCTGCTGTGCTTGATTTAATGGAGGAATGTCCCATTGCCAGTGCTAAAGCAGGGCTTTGCATAAATTAATTTGGGCTTACATAGTGTTTCCATATTTCAGCCCTTAAAATCCAGGCATTAATTTTGCTTAGGATGTAGACCATTCTAATTATAAATATTGCCAACTTGCATACTAATTATGCACATTTAGCTCCCCCTCCCCCCCGTTACATTTCAGCCTTCATATCATTTTACAGTAATTACTTCTCCGAGAGAACCAGTACAGGGTAATGTCTAAAGTTCTGGATTTAGAACAGGGAAACCCCATCAAATTCCTACTTTGTCATGAATTGTTCACTGTGACCTTGGGCCATCACTAGCTCTCAGAAAATCTGCTTTATAGATTTGTTTTGAGGATTAATAGCAAGGCAGGAACCATCAAGAGTGGTCATGTATATTCTTGGATTGGCAATGATAGTGGTAGTAGTGGTGGTGGCGGCGGCGGTGGCAGTGGCTTTTTCACACTCAAGCACTTCTAGTGCTAGTCCCATTTAATCACTCTAGTATCTTTTTGCCATAAATTTATTTAAAGATAGCAAAAAGATACAGATCTATGAAAATATCATAGGAAGCCTCTGAGAGTGACTGTCATCTGATTCACAGGTGGAAATATGGAGGAAAGTAAGATAAACATACAAATCACACTGATGTCACAATTGGTGAAAGACAAGGAGCAGAAGGAAAGGGAGATAAAGCATGGTGGGGAGAATATAGTAGCAGGGGCATGCAGAAGGCAAGAAATTGTTTTGCCAAATAAGGGAATCTGGTAAACTCAGCATGTGGGAGCTCAAGACCATGTAGACATCATATAATCTGCATAATCCCTGCACTGATAGGAGTGATGGAGGACAATAGACTTGGTGCTTTCCTATGAACAGAAATCCAAGTACACTCCCTTCTGGGAGTGATACTCCTTTGTTCAAGGACATTTGCACTGATAATCCAGCCATTCTCAACTTCCTTGCTCATTTCTCCCTCCTGGAAATCTTTTCACATCCCGAAATCAGACCTGAGATATGTTTTGCCCTATAAAAGTGCCTGCCAAAACACCTCCAATTCACTCTTGTTTGTGATTCAGTCAGACACTCTGTCCATCTCTCACCTGACTCCTCGGCACAAGCTGGCCACCCCACTGTTCCAAGACAACTGCTGAGCCACTTTCCATTTCATTGCCCCTATGGGAACTACATGTCTGGAGCCAGTACGATATTACCCTCTGCAAACCCCTTTAAGTCACTATCTGCAACCACCCTTATATTGTTTGTTCTTGAATGTGTGAGAGAGTGAATGCCTTGTAGGAATACTGATTTCCTATAATTACCAATAAAATTGTGTTGGACCTGCACTCAGGAGTCCAGTTTCTCAGAGCCAGTATACATAGGCTTGATCTCTGCTTTAGTTATCCAGACTCTCTCAGCTGCTGTCCTTTAAGCTAATAAAATTCCCTTATTTGAATATTAAGTGGGGGGTGCCCTCTCAGGACCCTTGCATTTTGCATAGCAAAACCTTTCTTTAATTCACATAATAGACCCACAATCTCATTTTTACAAATTGCAGAACATCACTTAGGTTATTGTTTCTACAATGTAGGTCTAATCTGCACTGCAGAATTAATCCAATTTGACACTGCTTTAGCTGCCATGGCTCAATGCTATGGAATCTTGGGATTTGTAATTTATTGTGGCACCAGCGCTCTCTGACAGAGAAAGTTAAATATCTCACAAAACTACAAATCCCAGAATTCCATAGCATTGAGCCATGGCAGTTAAAGCAGTGTTGAACTGCATTATTTTTGCTGTGCAGATTAGACCTACATTGTAGAAATAATGAAGTCTAACACCACTTTAACGGCCATAGCTCCATACTACAGAATCCTGGGATTTGTAGTTTTATGATGCACCAGCACACTCTGGCAGCGAAGGTGAAAGACCTTGTACAACTACAGATCCCAGGATTTCATAGGCTGGAGCTATTCTGTAGCTGAAGTGGCATCAAGCTGCATTATTGCTTCTGTGTAGATGCACCCAAAGACTCTGCATGTCTTAGGGCCAATGCAGACCGGCACTATAGGCCAGCCTGGAGGTGAGGTTGGGGTGAGGCAACTGCACGCCAGCTGCCCCAACTCCACCCTGATGCTGCCCTGATGCCGTGCACTCGTCCGCATGGTGCGTGGCATCAGGATGCTCTCCTGCATACACGCTGCACCATAATGGTGCAAAAGAGCCATGGTAGTGGCTCAAAGGGCAGTCTTTTGCCACCCCAAAAAGGAGTGGCATTTTACCGCTCTTTTTGGGGTGGCAGAAAGGAGGCTCAGGGCCATGGCATGTGGTTGCTGCGGCCCTGATCCGCCACTCCCAGGGGTGGCTGAGAGCTACCCCAAATGGGCTGTCTGCATTGGCCCTTAGTTACCTCTCATTCCTTTTGTGTTCTAGGGAAACTTTTCTCCACGTTTCCACTACCCCTCATGTTAACTCATAACTCTGTTTGAAGAACTCAGATTTTAGTTCTCAATCAGAGCTTTCCAAAGTGCCGTTCTTGTACTGTAGCTCTTGCAGTTAGTATGCTATGTTGAGTATGCTGGCTAGGGCATTCTGGGAGCTGTGGTGCAAAAAGTAACTTTTCCAAGCTCTGCAGGTTCCCTCGATGGTCTTCCACTTGACTTTTACTGTGCACTCCTATTGTTTCCTGTGCTGATGTCATGAAAGCAAATAGTGCCATGAAAGGAAGCTTGGATCTTGTCATCTCAAATGGAAAAACTCTCCCTGCCAGACTTGCATAAATCTGTACTTCCTGGCCAAAGTAAATGAGAGCTCAGGTGGGCAGGCGGGCAGGCAGGGGCAATGGAAAGGTGGAATTTTGGCTTTGTAGCTAACTACTTACTGGCCAGCAAAGCTGAGGCAGCACATAAGCAGCATGAACCTCAAAGCAAGGAAGAAACTGATGACTCAGTAGGTCTGTGTTAGAATTGATCTAATGCCTTTCAGGTCTGCTTTAGGGGTAATAAGCTTTATGTGTCATTCTTTGCTCAGGGGTTATGCTTGGATTTGCCAGTTGGGTCTTTAGCCAAAGTAATATATAAAAGGTTCATGTCTAAGTTGCATGAGCCATTCTCAACATAACTAATTTAGCATTATCTACTGGGGAAAATCCCCGCCAATCTGTGTAGGTCCATTGCCTGACTTACAGCAAATTATTCTCTCTCATCTCATCTTACAAGGCCTGTTAACAAATCAATGTTGTCATGAATCTTTGTGCAGATTAATTAGTAGATAATCAAATCATACACATCACTTCATTCCTTACTTGTAAAGTAGGATTAGAAATGATAAGTGGATTTAGGAATCAATTCATAATAGGTATGCTGAGCTAGCGTGGCATAGTGGTTTGAGTTTTGGGCTACGACTCTTGAGATCAGAGTTCGATTTCCAGCTTGGCCATGAAACCCACTGGGTGATCTTGGGCACAGGCAGGCTTTTTATATATTCTGGACTTTACTTGGTTTTGTACAGCGCCATGTACATCTATGGCACTTAATAAATAAAGCTAATAATAATATGCTCTCAGTCTTAGGGGAAGGCAATGGCAAACCTCTTCTGAACAAATCTTGCCTTAGAGCTGCCATAAATCCAAAATGACTTGAATGCACACAACATACACACATGCTTTAGGGAAGAACCACATAAGATTCTGCAGAATGCTTATAAGTTTACTTTTCAGGGACCAAGTTCCAAGTCCTTCAGCTTCATTGACTATGAGGAATATAGTTGTTAATACCACCCTGACTTTTTCTGGCTTTTAAAAAAAACTGTAAAGTGTACAGGAGGATTTGCAACATGGTCCTATTTTAGTAAAGGAAAAAGGGGGGAAAAGGTTGGCACTAGGAATTTAGGATAAGCTATAATCAAGGGATCAACCTGAGAGATAAGATGTGAGCTCAGTCCGTGTGAGTTTGTTGACACAATGTCAAAATAAATAAATAAATAAATAAATAAATAAAATCACAGTATTGTAAGAATTGGTCATGGCCCCTAGACAATTCAAGACTTGAGGCAATAATAATTATAGCATTATTATTCTACTTTAATAGCCATGGTTCCATCCTATGGAATCCTGGGATTTGTAGTCTGGTGAGACACTAGAGTTCTGTAGCTAGAATTCTAAATGCCCCTTCCTAAACAGCCAATCCCAGGATTTCACAGGATGAAACCATGGAAGTTAAATGGAATCATAATGCCATAATTCTGTGCCCCCATAATCATAATGCCATAAATGTGCCCCCAGATATATGAGAGAGAGAAAGAGAGAGATGGGAAGTGAATGGATGGATTATCATAGTGGCCTAAACTTTTGGACTTTTCTTGGGTACTGTCATGAAAAATGCCCACACTTCACTGATTTTACATGGTACTTCAATCAATGGGACCATTTAGCCAGGCACTTCAGTTGCTGGAGGCTGTGAGTCTACTGTATTCATTAAGGCGCAGTAGGTCTTTTAAAAGGATCTTGTGCCAATTTACTATCTTCTAAATTTGGTCTCTCCCAGTAGCTTGTTCCTTGACTGTGCTTGTTCTTTGTGTGTCAATATTCCTTTTTTTTTTTTTTTTTGCTGTTCCTATTAGAGACAACAATGCAAGATGAATGTCTTCATCCTCTTATTCTAGATATTTGTTGTTGGGCCTGAGCAGATGGAGAGGAAAAAACCAGGTTGATCTGTGTTTTCCCATACTGGTTGGAAATCCTGCTGACCACACAGCTAGCTCTCAAGGTGGGCCATATACCCATGGGCAATCTGCATCATGCAGCATCAACCGGCACTGCTCATGGTTTTCCCTCTCCACACCATGCATACACACTATCACATAAATACACTACCTGAGGCTGGCAATTACCCCACTCTTCCCATGCAGCTGTCATCTCATTGGATGCCTCACAGTCCACACAGTCACACAAGCAATACACTGCCTGCACAGTGCATCGGTGCACCCAGTGACACATTGGCAAAACACAATCATGGAGGCCCTCCATACATGCCACTTTCCCCCACTTCACCCCACACCCCTGTTGGACCGTCTGGTTTGTGTATGTTTTAATTACAGCCATTGTATCATTGGAGACCTGCTGTGTCTGTCGTACTTTCGCATCATGGGGAGTGTGACGGCTCGATGGTGCAATGGGCTGATGATGCAGCTGGCCAGTCGTGCAGCCGTATGCTCATACAAACAAACAAAATTATGGTAAGCAATGGCACTGGTCCCAGGATGTGTGCTCCAGATCGTTTCCATACACTACCTGGGCTTTCCCACATTCCTGCACTTGCGCTGTGTTGTTTATGTATCGATGCAATGATATGCACTTTCCACATTAGAGCAGAGTATGTGGGCTTCTTTTTGCTTCAGTTTTTAGCTCCAAAGCACAGCTTAGTCCCAGTTTCACCCCATTTTGACAAGTGTGTCATTTAAATAGCCGAAGCTATTTAAGGTTGGGATGAGGCAACTGCACGCCAAAGTGAAACTGCTTTATTTTGCCAGACAATTTTTTTCAAGTAGTTTCTAATTTATGGAAACCCTAAGATAAAACTATCACTGGGTTTCCTGGGGCTAAGAGTATGTGATTTGACCCAAGTCACCCAGTGCATTTCCATAGCCCAGCGGGGAATTGAACCCTAATCTCCACAGTTGTAGTTCAACACTCAGACCACTACATTGCCTTGGCTCTTATTCTGGATATAATCAGGATGTGTTCCATGCATTTTTACAGAGGCAGACAAGACATAAAGACCCTTTAAATAGCACTGTATGGGGAAACCTGTGAAACTGGAACCTGCTGGAATGAATGTGAAAGTTAAGTCAAATTATGGCTTGAGTCTGTCCACCCCACCCCAACCTTGTCTCCTGAAATAAAAATAATAATATGTACATTCTTGCTTTGAACTAACCATCATGCAAGCAAGGCACTGTGATGCTTAGCACAATTATATCTTGCCTTTATGTTTTGGTTATAATAAATAATAATATTAATAATAATATCTGGCTCTTTTCATCTTCAAAGAGTTTCAGGAACAGTTGGCTCAGTAATCCACACACATTTGAAATACATGTACATGTTGTTATTATCAGTGCTTTACAGAGGAGAAAAGCAAAGGGGAGAGTGAACCAGAAGGGATGCATTCAGACTCAGCAGCAGAGGATCAGGACATTTGGGATTTCAGGTTGTAGCTGCACAGCAATGATGACCACAGACATTTTAATGCCTAAGGCAAAGAAAAGGATGCTTCTTTCCCTCCTGCCTTCATTCCACATGTCTCCACTAGCAGTTGAGCTTTCCCCCAGTACTGGCAATGGGACAATGTACTGAAACACTCTGGAAAACAGCAAGGTAGTTTCAGGGTTCAAGCCAGTTTACCTACTATGCCATTCCATCTTGTGCTGCCCTGTTTGCTGCCATCCATCATCTCACACCTAGGGCCTGAATATATCTCTCTGTCTAATGCAGAGTCTGGAAAAATCATTTGACTTTTCCAAACTCTGCTCCCAGAAGCTTATGGCCAGAACAGCCATGCTAGCTGGAGAAATTCTGGGGATCTTATTTTAAAACTCATTTTCCCAAGTTCTGGCCTACTGTTATAACCGCTCTTGGCCAATGGACTCCTGCTACAGTGCTTCCTATTGCTTGAGATAGAGCCCTACTCTTAGTTTGAGGCCATTTTCATAGCCATAAAGATGCTAGTGGTAAACCTTTTATGACCTGTATAAGATAGTCTCACAAAAGTTAGAATCATAGAAGCCATTGTATTCCCTATTACCATCTATGGATGTGAGAACTGGACAGTTAAGAAAGATGATAGGAATAAAATCAATGCATTTGAGATGTGGTGCTGGAGAAGAGTGTTGAGGATCCTATGGACCGCCAAAAGGACAAACAAGTGGGTCCTAGAGCAGAAATATCCCCAGAAGCCAAGATGACAAGACTTAGACTGTTGTACTTTGGACACATCATGGGAAGGCATGAATAGCTGGGAAAGACAGTAATGATCAGAAAGGTGGAGGGAAATAGGAAGAGAGGAAGGCCACATGCTAGATGGATTGACTCTATTAAGGAGGTCACAGGTATTAAGGGGTTGCAGGGTTTAAGCAGAGCAGTGGAGGACAGAGGGTCTTGGAGATGTCTCATCCATAGGGTTGCCATGAGTTGAGATTGACTCAAGGGCAGTTAACAACAAACACTAAAAAAATAGGCTTGCACAGGCTGTGACTCACTCAGTCAAACCCTGCGTATGAGCCCTGCATTAGAATACTTGGGTAATTTACATCTGTAACATAGAACAGGCATGTGCTGACTGGAGATAACTATTTAGGAAGCTCACATTTAGGTAAAACGGAAAAAAATGTGTGTTTTATCACATGAATTCATGGACAGTGCAAGAGAAAGTGCCATAAATATGGCTATGTTGTTATGTGCCTTCAAGTCATTTCTGACTTATGACAACCCTAAGGAAAACCTATCATTGGGTTTTGCTTGGCATGTTTCTTCAGAAGGGGTCTGCCATTGCCATCCTCTGAGGCTGAGAGAGTGTGACCTGGGGGTTTCTATGGCTGAGTGCAGATTCAAATCTTGCTCTCCAGCATCATCATACAATGCTCAAATCACTACACCACACTGGCTGCAGAAGACCCTAATGCTGACTCCTTCATGTACAGATTCACTGGTAGTCATTATGGGGGGAAGATCCCATGTGCTACTATCATGCTAGGTTTGGACTGGAGGCTGCATACAGTCACCAAAACCCACTTGTGTGGTCCTTGAACCTCTCTGGCAATCCCACAAAGTCCTCTGAGACCTCCCAATTTTTTAAAAAAATATCAATGTGGATTTTGGGCAATTTCCCACCAAAATCACCTGAGACCAAATAGAAAACAGTGGTTTGCCTTTTCTCACCCTTCCAAACCACCCCAACAGAGCTTTTAGGGAGGATCTAATTTAGTGGGAAGTGGTGGCCAGAAATCACCAGTGTAGTGCATGGGGGGGGGGTCATGGGAGTGAAAATTAGCCTCTATGCAATTGCCCACCCCTATGCTAAATGGAACTAGAATTAAATACTTTTGGGGGGGGAGGAGGAGGAGGAGAGAAAAGTCTAAATGTGGCAATTTACATATTCAAATGAATATCACACTGAAAAGTCAAGAGCTGAGAGATGCCTGGCTCTGCTAGGTTATCCATCTGTCTACTGCCCCCACTGTTTCAGGTTATTTTTTATAATGTTGGTGCTTTAACTGCCAACATCTCATGCTGTGGCTTCTTGGTCCTTGACAACCCTGTTTTTCTGTTTCAGCCAGGCAGAACAAATAAGATGCTGGCTGTCTTATGCCTGATGGGCTTGTTGGGACACAAGTGCTGCAGATGCATGGATTGTGAAATATATAGCTCTCTTTCCTTAGCACCGTCTAAGAGTCCCAAAGCAAAAGCTAGCCTTGGCACTGCCATCATTTGAATCAGCAAGTATAGGCTTCCTTATAGTTAGAATCAGAGGAGTTACCTCTATGCAGGGGCACATAAATCTACTCAATAATGCTGATTATTATATTCTTCTTCTTTTCCTGTATGGGCATATGCAAAAACTTTCATTCTTGTTTGCTCTGCTTATAAGATACACTTTTCACCAACGCACTGCAGAGTGTATTTTGCAGGGTAAATAGCTCCACTTTTGGTCTCTGAATTTACAGGCCAGGTCTCACAAAGTTTATTTCGATTGCTCATAACACCTTTTAACCAGCTACTTATCCAAGGGCTAAATAATGAAATTTTGAAAGAACTCATTTGAGGAACACAGAAACCAGCAATTCTTAAAATGTTGTTGTTGTTGTTGTGTGCCTTCAAGTTGTTTCCAGCTTATGGTGACCCTAAGGTGAGCTGATCATGAGGTTTTCTTGGCATGATTTGTTCAGAGGGACATTGTCATTGCCTTCCTCTGAGACTGAGAAAATGTGACTTGCCCAAGGTCACTCAGTGGGTTTCCGTCACCAAGGCCCAAAACAGATGGGTGAAAAAAGCCTGCTTCCAGGTGGCTTGGGGGATATGACGATCATATGACGCACGCCCCCAAGATGCCCAGAAGCTGCTGCCAAATCGCCCCAACCTGGAAAAGCTGCCCTGAAAAGGAGCGGTAAAAAACTGCTCCTTTTCAGATGCCGCTTTGAAACAGCAGCGTTGGGCTGGATTGGGGCCATACGCATGCAGTTGCCATGGCTCTGGGGTGAGTGGCTCTGGGGCTGCCCTGATCTGCCATTTTGCAGTGGTCTGTTTCACCCCCATGTGGTTTTCAGAATTATAATCCAGTGCTTAAACCACTACATCATGCTGGCTCTCTAAAATGACCTGGCACTGAGTAATACATGAACTGGGCCATAAATTTGCCCAGTAAGAAATTTCACATTTGAATGAAATCTTTTGCTTACCAGGACATTCTAAAAAGAAAATATATTTTAGTAACAAATATCCTCCTTTAATACAAGACATATTGTATTTCATGGCATTAAGTAGTCAGGGGCTTTTTACACTCTGGCCCACAAGAAGAAGAAAAAAAGCCACTTGATCTGCTCTGACTTGGGACCTTATCCCACGCTGCTCTCAAAAGTGGCAAGAAAGCGATATGAGCATCATTGCAGTACTATAGCACTAGTATAAATATGGCGCTAGCGCTATAATAGCGCTATGGATAAGCTAGCGCTATTGCAATGCCCGCTGAAACCGACATTCAAAAGAACCCGAATGATGCTGCATTCCGAACGGTTTCTTGTTGGATTCTGAGCGACGTCGTGTGATCACCCGGAAAACTATAGCGCTATAGCGCCTGATTCTTAGCGGATTCCGAGCGACGTCGTGTGATCACCCGGAAAACTATAGCGCTATAGCGCCTGATTCTTAGCCGATTCTGAGCGACGTCGTGTGATCACCCAGGAATGTATAGCGCTATAGCGCCTGATTCTTAGTGGATTCTTGCTGGTTTTGGCCCCGTGGGATAAGGTCCTTGGATGCTGTATTTGACATAGGTCCAGAGGAACCTATATTATTGCATACATTTCAATTTGTGCAGCAGCCTGTGGATGTGGATAGGATCTTTAGAGAGGTGAAAGCCACATGTGCACTGGACCCTCGTTCCTCCTGGTTCCTGAAATCAGCTAGAAGGGGACTATCTGAGTAAATAAAAGGAATGATAATCCCTCACTGCAGCAAGGAAAATTTCCATCCTATCTAAAAGGGGTTGTGGTAAGGCCATTACTAACCCCCTCCCCAAACCCCACCATGCTCAAGAATTATAGGCCAGTCTCAAATATTCCTTTTTTTTTTTTTTGAGCAAGGTCAAGCTAACAGAAATCTCCAAGCTATTTAGCAAAAGTTGCCCAAGTGCTTATGAAGGATGTTTTCATATGGTCTTTATATAATGATAACAAACCCAAAAGCCAGATCTGCCATAATAACAGCCTTAATTATCTTTTCTACTTCTGAACAAACTAGTAGTAGGTAGAGTAAGAAGAGTACTTACTAGCAGTAAGCAGAGTTAGTACAAAGTGCTTAGTCAAACATAAGCTGATATAGGATTCTGGCCATTATAATTAAAATGGATGCGTGTAAAATAAGGTGGTTGACTGACATAGGAAGAACTTCTTTTTCTCTCTTATTTCACATGCATTCTCATTCCACCGCGGTATGTTATTTGAACAGCCTTGCTTATTTTTACTCTGATAAATGAATTTACACTCCCTCCTCCTTTGCTTCAAAGTACACAGTCTATCCCTCTTGAAAAACTGCATTGTCTCTTTAACAGGACTCCTAAGGGGATGCATTTAAAAATGAGAAAGAAATGATAATCTCTGTGGTAATGTCATAAATGGTGAACTGAGAATATACAGTCATTATCAGAGCAAATCTGGATGCGTCAGTAATTTTAACTGGCAGTTTACAGCTCATTTGAAATCCAAGTTGTGGCAGAAAAGCTGAGTAAGGGTTTAAATCAGAGTTGTCTGAAAAATGGAGCTACCTGAAACTCTGAATGCTGGGATTTGGGTTTTGTGATTATCATTTGCTAAACAACTTGTTTATCCTCAGCTCACCGTACTAATTTTCTTAGAATGCTAACTTTTAAAGTAACCAATATGTTCTTACATTTCAGTATCAATCATAGAGGTGAACAACTTGCAACTTTCCAGATGTTATGAGACTGCAAGTCCCATGAGTCCTAGCCAGTGTTGCCAGTGCAGATGTATGTGGGCAATTAAAGGCCTGAACAGAGTTCCTATGAT
>CM034703.1:104043891-104055293 GCA_020142125.1 Phrynosoma platyrhinos
CGCACATAGACACAATGTTTCCTTTGTACTTCCTGAAAGTCTGGCTCTCTTTCCCTTTCCCAGGTTCAAGCCCTGGAACTCAGCACTCTCTTGTACAGGCTGCATCTGCATTGCAGAAATAATCTAGTTCTGCGCCACTTTAACTGCTCCATGCTGGGTTAGCTTGGGAGTTGTAGTTTGCTGTGGCACCAGGGTGACCCGGTGCCCCTCTTGTCCAGGACATTTCAGCCTTCTGCCCAGGAGGAATTGCAAAATGTCCTCCATTTTTTTAGAGCAGGACGAAGCAGCATGAATTTATATTTATAATAGGGGTTCTGAGGGGTTTTTTTGGTGATGCTCTATATTTTTTTCTTGAGTGCCCTACATTTCACAGTGCCTTGTCCTCCTTTGTGGACACCCTGTGTGGCACCAAGGCTCTCTGACAGAGGAGGATAAAGGTCTCAGAAGACTACAGTTCCCAGGATTCCATAGCATGGAGCCCTGGCAATTAAAAGGGTGTCAAACTGGATTATTTCTGCAATGTAAATGCATCTTCAGGCATGTCCAGAGAGGTTTACATCCAAACCAAAGGAGTGGGGGTTTTCAGGAGCCCCTCTAGACATGCCTTGAACTTGTAAATAGTCTTTTTGACTCAATTCCCTATGTGATTTATAGGATTGACAAATACCCCAGGCTATATTCCCCACCCCACCCCCTCTCAGCTTTGTTTTCTCTAGATAACTATGTTTGGATAATATTATATTGATTTAAAATATTTTCAAGCATTGATTTGTTGCTGTTGCATGCCTTCAAGTTGTTTCAAACTTACGGCGACCCTGTCGTAAGGTTTTCTTGCCAGGTTTCTTCAGAGGGGGTTTGCCACTGCCATCCTCTGAGGCTGAGAGAGTGTGAGTTGCCAAAAGTCAACCATTGGGTCTTTATACTTGAGTGGCAATTCAAATCCTGGTCTCCAGAGTCGCAGTCCAGTGCTCAAATCACTACATCATGGTGGCATACACTATGGTTAATGTTTCTTTGGTGACGAGTTTAAGAAGGGTTGTTGGTGTCATAGGGTGTATCCACATTGTGGAGATAAAGCGGTCTGACACCGCTTTCACTTTCACCACACAATCCTGGCATTTGTACTTTGGTGAGACATACCACAGCTTTCTCTCTGTTTTTTATAAACAAATATTTTATTAGATTTTTTTATACTTATTGTGTAATAAAACAAACAGTACATATTCCACAATGAAATACACAAAAAATATGAAAATATACAAGAATACATTTGGGAAGCATTTGGGACTAACTGCTTCCTCAATGCCGAGATGACAGACCAGGCTGAATACCTCACCAAACTACAAATCCCAGGGTTTCACAGAATGGAGCCATGACTATTAAACTGATGTCAAACTGAATGCAGTACTCCAGATGAGGCCTGGCCAGTGCAGAATGTAGTGGGGCTATTACTCCCCTTCATTTGGAAACTATGCTTCTATTAATGCACGCTAAAATAGCATTCACCTTTTTTGCTGCAACATCACACTGCTGGCTCATACTCAGTTTATGATCAATAATAATCTCAGGGTCTTTTTCACATGTAGCATTGCTGTGACGTGTATCCATTCTGCACCTGTCCCTCCTCGTTCTCAAACTTCAAGTCCATGGTCTCGCTCTTCATGGGGAAGGACAAGGGCTACAGTTTAAACAACCATGGGATCGCGCACCATTAGTTTGAATGGGGCTCAAATATTTACGAGCTGCCATTTTTGCAGGGGGTCCAGAATGGATCCCCCATGAATTGGGAGAGGCAACTGTACATTTAGACCACAAAAATCAATTGCACAGGTATAGGATAGGGGATACTGGCTCAGCGTTTTATGTCATTTTCATTTTATTCAAGAGATAAATGCAATTGATCCATCTATTTTAACATACTATTTTTGTATTGTACTTTTAATTGTATTGTTTTTTAATATTGTAAGTTGCCCTGAGTCCCAGTTTTGGGGAAAGTGTGGGATATAAATCATAAGCTAGTGTTCCCATCTATTCCACATTTTTTCAGTTTACTAATCAAATTAGTAACCAAGGTTCAAATCACCTCTCACTCATGGAAACCTATGTGGTGACAATGTGCAAGGTCCAATTCTCTCAGCCTCAGAGGAAGGCGAAGGCAAACTGAATGAATCTGGCCAAGAAGACCCTTTGATAGATTCGCCTTAGGGTTACCGTAGGTCAGAAATTACTTCAAGGCACCCAATAACAATGATGTTATTACTATTATTATTAATAGCTTGCCTTTTCAACAGAAACAGCTAAAATATTAAAAATATAATAAAATAATCATTAGAATTAAAAGCAATTTAATCATTAAAATGAACAACAAATATAAATAGTACAGTACAAAAAAGGTCCTTTCCTTCATTGCACCATTTTATTAAAGAAGCTGTATTAAAGAACTGCTGATACATAGCAGGCTGTCACAAGATTGGGAGGTTGGTAGTTCGAGTCCTGGGTGCTGCATGATGGGATGAGCTCCCATCACTAGTCCCAGCTTCTGCCATCCTAGCAGTTCGAAAGCATGCAAAAATCCAAGTAGATAAATAGGTACCACTTTGGTGGGAAAGTAACAGTGTTCTGTGCAGCCATGCTGGATGGTCACAGAGTTGTTTTTGACAATGCTGGCTCTTCGGCTTAGTAACAGAGATGAGCACCAACCCCAACTGTGCTCAGACACGACTTGACAACCTTGTCAAAGGGGAAAACTTTTTTTATACAATGAAGACTAAATAATGGCTATCTGTCCAGGATTGTACTTGCGACAAAATGTTTGATTGCCAGAGCTGATATGATGGCACAAAATGTCACAGACCTTCAGGCAACAAAGCTGTCAGTGTTTGCAGTCCAGATCCTGTAGTGTGAAGGGAAAGTTGCCTGTTTGAAAATATTTGCAGGGCTATGAACAACCAAGATCTAGCACCCTAAACTGCAAATATCCTAATTCCATAGGATGGAACCATGGTAGTTAAGGTGAAGGCATATTTCTATAATTGTATAGTGTGAAAGGCTTACTTGTCAAGACAAGGCTAAAGTGAATTCAAGTGAAAATGTGTTTGATTCCGGGGTTTGTCTTTAAATTTTACTGAGCCAACAATGTTCCCTTATCTTCGTACCTAGCAAAAAACATTGGTGCTTGACAGATCACCTTCATTGATCTGTTGGATGAAATACCATGCTGGTCTGCTCTGGCTTCATTTTCAAGGAGCCATCTGGAAAGAAATAATTTTTCTGACTTCTTATAGGTTTAAGTGGAAAGATTGTTTTCAAAAGTGAATGAAGTCTTTTTGTGTGGTCCTTTCCTTCCTCCCCATGTATCTGAAGCAGAATCCAGTCATCACTTGCTTTCAAATGTCTAGAGCTCTGTGATGGATTATGCCTCTTGAAGTCTGGGACATTGTGTTCTTGTCTGATGAAAACTTTTAATGATGTTTACTACTTAATTGCAGCAGAAATATATAGGTTTCTACAATTGCAAAAAGTTATTGGCCGATCACAGCAGAACATTATATAATTGGTACTTTGTAGTGGCCAAGCTCAGAAGCCTGAGTTAATATTGGCTCTTGTTCTAGTGTAAAAGTGTGATCTCTGTTTGAGGGACATGTAGCCCTCCAGCTGTTTCTGAACTGCAAGTCCCACCAGCCCTAACCACCATAGTCATTTGTGAGGGCTGATGGGATTTGAAAATCCAGAAATCCTTCAAATCCTTTGGAGGGACATGCATTTTCCATCCATGCTGTAAAAGAAAACCAGTAGAGATTAAGAATAACTAGTGACACCTGTATGTTTAGTTGTTATGGAAGCCTTGAAGCCCTGAGACGTCTGTGACAAGATAAAGATATTTAGGGCTAGAGTCCTGGACATCCTTGACACATGACAGTGACAATCTCTTTCAGGCAGTAAGACCCATTTGTCAGTCTTTGATTTCCCAAAGTGGCTCAGAACTGGATCTCAGTTTGACACAGAGCTTGGCAAAATTATTTAGGGGTGGAAGTACAACTATGAGAGTCCCCCAGTTGTGATGCTGGCTGGAGAATTCTAGGAGCTGTACTATTTTAAAAACACCTCCAAATAATGGGTTCACAGGCAGCCATATGACTGAAGTGGAGTCCTTATTGTTGTTGCTGTTAGCTGCCCTCACGTTGACTTCAACTCATGGTGATCTTGTGGATGAGACATCTCCAAAACCACCTGTCTTCAGCCTTTCTGCTCAGGACTTGTAGACCTGGGCCTGTGTATTCCCTGATCAAATCACTCCATCTGACATATGGTCCTCCTCTCTTTCTACTGCCGTCCACCTTTCCTAGCATCATTGTCTTTTCTAATGATTTGTGACTTCTCATGACGTGGCCAAAATAGGAGAGCCTCAGTTTAGTCATCTTGGTTTCTAGAGAGAGTTCCAGTTTGCTCTGTTCTAGGACCCATTTATTTGTCTTTTTGGCTGTCCACAGTATGCTAAGCACTCTTCTCCAGCGCCATATCTCAAATGAGTTAATTTTCTTGCTATCTGTTTTTTCCGCTTTCCAGTGCTTACATCCGTACATGTTGATGGGAATACAGTGGCTTGGACTATCCTCACATTAGTGTTCAGAGTTACACTTTATGATCTTGTCCATTTCTTTCATAGCTGCCCTTCCTAATCCCAGTACTCTTCTGATTTTCTGATTGCAGGCTCCATTTTGATCAATATTTGAACCTCACTATTTCAATTTTCTCATTGTCTGGGGCAAATTCTTTTAGATCTTCTGTGGCCATTATTTTTGTTTTTGTTTTTTTTCATGTTTAGCATTAATCTGACCTTGGCACTTTCCTCCTTGACCTTCCTCAGTAAATGCTGCAGTTCTTTGTTGGTTTCTGCTAGTTGTATTGTGTCATCTGCATATCTTAGGTTCTTGATGTTCTTTCCTCCTATCATCACTCCTCCTGCTTCCAAGTCTTAAGTCTGCTTTGCGTACAGTGTTGAATAGATGGGGTGATAGTATGCAGCCTTGCCTGACCCCTTTTCTGGTTGGGAACCATTCTCTTTCTCCATGTTCTGTCCTGACAGCACCTTCTTGTCTGGAGTACAGGTTACATATTAGGACTAGCAGACGTTGAAGGTAATTCCCCTTTCCCATCTACCTAGGCAATGCTGCTGCTTGGAACAAGTGTTTCAGGTGAACACTACAGTGATCCCATAATTTCATAGCTTTGAGCCATGGCAGTTAAAGTGGTGTCAAATTGCATTATTTCTACAGTGTGGAGAAACTGCTTAACAAAGCACAAGGAAAATTAATGGGGAGACACTGAAAGACCAAACTCAGGGTGCATCTACACTGTAGAAATGATGCAGTTTGACACCATGCTAACTGCCATGACTCCATCCTACAGAATCCTGGGGTTTATTGTTTTGTGAGGTACCAGCACACTCCCCAGAAAAGGTAAAAGACCCTGCAAAACTATAAATCCAGGGATTCCATAGGATGGAGCTACAGCACTTAAAGTGGTGTCAAGTTGTATTATTTCTGCAGTGCAGATGCACCCTGAGTTTGGTCTTTCAGTGTCTCCCCATTAATGTCAGTAAGCCCAGACCATCACTACAGGTACTACAAGGATCTTCTGGTACCTAACAAAAAGATGCAGGAGATAGTTGATTATATAACTTGAAATTTCACACAGTCCCCATAAATATTGTCATTGTAGAGTGTGGGTGAAGCTCTGAGGGAGTCCAGCTTCTCTCCTCCTATACCCCTCATCACACCCCCTTGCTGTTTTCCTATATGGTCACATTGGAGACACACTATCTGGTTCCCCCAATACTCTTATTTTTGACCCCCAAATTCTGAAATCACCCCAAAATACATTGAAATATGATGCTATGCTCTGAAGACTGATCTGATCTGGAGCTGATAAAAAGTGGTCCTAATTGGCCAGATCATTTATCTACTACTAATAAGTATACATGGACTCAGATATCAGTTGAGTAAAGCTCTTTTTAAAATTTAATGATCTGCACTCATGATCTGCAATTGGATAACCCTCCAAGGCTTCAGTTTGCCAAATTCAGCATTTTACTTCTGGCTTGCATTAAACCACACTACTATATCTTGAATTGGATATGAGCAGGAACTTGGACATAACACAAGCCAGCAAACTTTGAAGTGAATTCCTAATAGGAAGAAGCAATGGGAAGGAATGGTGTTCAGTTACATTGTCTATCCAGCTTCATGAACTGTGGTGTGTGAAGCAATCAGTGATCATCTGAACACTGCTGTACTGAACCAGTGAGTTGGTGGTTTTAGTGTCAGGTTGCTGCTTCAATCTGGTATAAGCAGCCAGTTGGGAGTAAAACTCATTGAACATAATTGGATTTACTTTCTATATATGCAACAGATTGGGCCACATCTGCAATAATAAACTTTTGTTGTTGTGTGCCTTCAAATAGTTTCCAACTTATGGTGACCCTATCATGGGCTTTTCTGGGCAACTTTCTTCAGAGCAGGTTTGCTGTGGCCTTTCTGAGGCTGAGAGAGTGTGACTTGCCCAAGGTCACCCAGCGGGTTTCCATGGCCAAGTTGGGATTTGAACCCTGGTTTCCAGTGTCCTAGCCCAATACTCAAACCACTATGTCACTTTTACTTTTTAAAAAATGATGGTTCCTTGCCAGCGATTTTAATTGCAATTTAAACCATTAAAAGTGAGCCCTTCAGAAACATCATTTAAATCAGAACAACCCTGCTTCAGTTTCAGGAACATGCGGAAATTAGCATGTTCATGTTTTTATAAGTTGGTGTCTTTCTTGCAATACCACACCTGTGTCAATAGAGGACAGCAGGCACAACAAATAATCTGTTTTCACCTACTAGGCATTGGCAGGTTTTTCTGATGTGTCCCAGCCTTTTCTTAATGAAGGAACGATTCTAATTGCAGAAGCAGTACAGCAAAATATAATCTTATCTTCTCTGAAGATGCCAGAAAGAAACTCTTCTAGAACATGGCCACACAGCCCAAAAAACCTACAAAAAAAAAACACTATAATCTTTCTTTCTTTCTTGTCTAAAGTCGATGCTAGAGAGGTTAGTATTGAATGTAAAGCATAGTACTTTCTAGCTGTTGCTGTTTATAATAATATTTATAATAATATTTGGCAAGACACTGATTAGTAAAGGTTTTTTCCACAATAAAATACAGTTCCCATGATTCCCTAAAAGTGGACTCAATTTGCATTATTTCTAGCAGTCTGCAAAGGCCCTACATTAGCTTGTGGGCAGAGTAAAAGATGCCAGGCTAAAGGACTGAAATAGTTGTTTCTCCTTCTCTGTTCTTGCTTGTATTTGGCAGCTGGCTAAGGGGGAAAGCTCCAGACTATTTCTTGTCCTTGGAGGAAGGATAGGAACTTCAGGAATTCTGTCATAGCATGGACTATGTTTCCCTTCCTTCCTCCGAATATCTTTAGGGGGATGGCTGGGACTAGCAGTATTGTTTTTTTAGCCATTCCTGTCAAGGGGTAGAGTGGGGGGAGCCACAAGAATGACTTGGTTGGTTATTGAGTTTCTTATAGCCAAGATTTCCATCTGAAGACCCACGTGATTCCCATCCTTATTCTAGAGGGAAGCAAGACAGCTCTAGAAAAAGAGAGGGAGAAGGTACACAAGCAAAGAATATTGAGGCTGACATTGTCAATCTGCTCTTTCTAGCAGTAGGAGTGGTTAGGCAGTATACAAGGCACAGGTGCTCCTGGTGAGTCGAAAGACAAAGACACTCCCCTGAAAACAGGTTCACAGTTTGGGGAAACTCCTGGATTCAGCTCTGAGCCTGGAGGCCCAGGTTTCAGCACTGACCAGGAGTGCTTTTGCACAATGTGCCAACTGTGCACATTCCTAGAGAAGTCGGATCTGGCCACAGTGGTAAAAGCCTTGGTTACATCCTGTTTGGACTACTATAATGCACTCTACATGAGTTGTCTTTGAAAAGTGCTCAGAACCCAGTTCATCCAAAGAGCTGCCAGCAGGTTTTATCTGGAGCTGGCTATAGGGAGCATACAGCTCCCTTCTTGCAACAGCTCTATTGGCTGCTGGTCCATTTCTGGGCACAATCCAAAGTGCTGGTTTTCTTTCTTGACTGTCCAGCTCTCACATCCATACATGGTAACAGGGAACACTATAGCTTGTATGATTCTGACTTTTGTGCTAAGTTGCATATCTTTGAATTTTAGAATCTTTTCTAGTTCTTTCATATCCACCCTCCCCATTCTTAATCTTCTTCTGATTTCCTAACTGCAGTCCCCATTTCTATCAATATTTGATCCCAGATATGAGAATTCTTTTACTATTTCCATTTCTTCATTGTCTGTGTTGAACTTGTGAAAGTCCTCAGTGGTCATTATTTTTGTTTTCTTTATGTTCAACATTAAGCCTGCCTTAGAACTTTCCTCTTTGATCTTCCTTAGTAGGTGTTCCAGATCTGTGAGGTTTTCTGCTAGTATTAGCATGTCATCTGCATATCTTAGATTGTTGGTATTACTTCCTCCTATTTTCACTCCTCCTTCTTCTGTGTCCAAGTCTGCTTTTCTTATATAATATGTTTTGCACACAGGTTGAACAGATAGAGCGAAAAGATGCATTCTTGTCTGACCCCTTTGCCAATTGGGAACCATTCTGTTTCTACGTGTTCTGTTTTGAGAGTAGTCTCTTGTCCAGAGTACAGATTCCTCATCAGGACTATCAGATGTGTTGGCACTCCCGTGTCTTTAAGAGCATTCTGTAGCCTTTCATGATCTATGCAGTCAAAAGCTTTGCTATAGTCTATAAAGCACCATAGAGAATCATTGGAGAATACTTACCGATAGAGAATATAGAAGCTGGGATGCTAAAACATTCAACACCAAAAAAGGAATCACTAAATGATTCTCTATGGGCAAGTATTCCCCTATCTTTCCCTATGTATTCTGCAATGATGGTTTATGGGCAAGTATGGTTTCCCTATGGTCAAGTACTGTTATTTGTTTTAGTAGGTCCCCATTTTAACTGCCCTGACCCAATGCTAGGGAATTCTGGGAACTGTGGTTTTGTGAGACGCTTAGCCTTCCCTGTCAGAGACCTCTGGTGCTACAATAAACTACAATTCCCAGAATTCCCTAGCACTGAGCCAGGACAGTTAAAGCCTCAAACTGGATTATTTGTGCAGTGTGTTTTGAACCCTTTTTAACTTAAGCTTTCATGGGCTGCAGCTTCCTTCTTCCTCAGACACATGGCTAGAGAGCATTAGCAACTGTTATCAAACATACCTTTTTAGCCAGTATGTTCTCAGAGCACAGGTATGAACTTATCCATATTCTGGGTATACAGAATATGCCTTTTGACTTTGGCAGTAGTATGACTCAGGGCCTTTGCAGACTGCCAGAAATAGTGCACATTAAATTGAGGCACTGCCCTGGCTCAGTGCTAGGGAATCATGGGAACTGTATTTTTTTCTGGGACATTGAGCCTTCTCTGTCAGAGAGCTCTGGTGCCACAATAAATTACAGTTCCCATGATTCCCTAGCACTGAGCCAGGGCAGTGCCTCAATTTAATGTGCACTATTTCTGGCAGTCTGCAAAGGCCCTCAATCAGATTGGATCCAACAAGCTGCATCATCACAGACTTATCTAAAGAGAATTTTTTACTGCGAACACAGGAAACAAAGGAATAGCAAAGATTATGGAAGAGCTTTGTGGTGGTGTACCTGCAAGTCATTTCTAACTTATGCAGACTTCATACACAACAATAAATAGATGAAACATTATTATTATTATTATTATTATTATTATTATTATTATTATTATTATTATCCCACTTTTCTCCTAAGATTGGGACCCAAAGCAGCTTACAGTCTAAAAAACACAGTACAGTTAAAAACTTACAAAACCGACAATTAAAATGGGGAGAAAAGTGAAAAAGAATGTAAACTTTGGGGGGATGCACATGGGCTAAAAGGGTTGTTTTGGGTTTGAGTGAAGGCATGGTCTTTAGATGACACATGCCTAAAAAGCGCCCCCCCACCTGCCTATTCCAGTGAAAGTGTGCTTCAAAAAGGAGCCGCTTTTTTCCACTCCTTCTGAAAACATGTGCACCTTCAACGGTACGTCGGGATGCTGCAATGGAGGTACGGCGGAAATTAGGACTCCCGAGCACAAAAGACGGTGGTATAAATGCATGTGTACAGGTGCGCCGCATTTAGAGCTGCCCTTGGGGAGCATACGCCCATTGAAAAAGGCTTCAAATTAAAGCGTTTTTAGGGTTCAGGTGTGGGCGAATTGCCGCAGGTGCGGCTGCTTCAGAACCCTAGAGCTAACCCTAATTTTCACAGTGTGCATCCGCCAGAGTGGGAAGGTGAAACTGTTGCTACTGGATGTTACATTGTGTTAAAGAGATAAAGGGGAAGTTTCACTTTTAAACTGGACCCTCACACACATTCCAGCACCATTTTCCCAGTGCAACTTTTGCCAGCTGCAGACCTCCACAGCTGTCCAATGCAGGGCTCCTCTCATCCACAGCGGGAACAATGGCAGAGCCATCCACAAGCAGAGAGCCAAAAAGAGGGAGAGGGACATTGTGGACCCATGCGGAGACAGCCGACCTCATAGCTCTGTGGTCGCAGCCACACAATGAGAAATTGAGAAATTCCTTGTTGAATGCTGACACATTTAAGGAGTTGGCACAAGCCATGAGGGCGAAGGGCCACCAACGCACCTGGGAGGAGTGTCGTCGGAAGACCAAAAACCTCAGGTCCAATTACAAGAAGTTTAGGGATCACAAGGCCAAAAGCAGATGGGGTCCCTCCTCCATGCCCTTCTACAAGGAACTTCATGCCTTCCTCAACAGGGATGGCAGCATACGGCCCAGCAGAATATGCACCAGCAATGAAATAATGAGGGTCCCAGTGGGCCAGCCAGCCAGAGTGGAAACCGTGGAGGACATCTCCGAAGGAGAATGCACCCAGGAGCTTTTGCCCCCTCAAGGTAAAAGGCGCCAGGGCCCTCGGGAAGGGGTGCAGGGGACAGCACTAGGGTGGCCACAGGGCAGAGAAGACCCCATCCCTTGTCATTTTTAGATGACCAGGAGGAACACTCCAACTCAGATGAGACATCCTGCAGTCAGAGGGCTATGAACATCTCTGCCATGAGACCACCGTCCTGTGCCTCTAAATCTTCCACCAGCAGGCCACCATCTCATACTTCAAAGTGGAGCACTGTATCTTCCAGGACCAGTACCCACTGTGATCGCTCCCCTGTCCCAAGGACAAGTACAGCACTCAGCGACTTTGAGAGTGAGGGTGAGGAGAGGACAGGTCCTGAACAATTCACCCAGCTGATCAACCAGGTCCAGGCTGCACACAGTAAATT
>CM034703.1:104067521-104078425 GCA_020142125.1 Phrynosoma platyrhinos
CAGGCCCGGAAGACGACCCAATTAGTCGTCTGCCGAGGCCCTAAGTCTCTGATTTGGTGAATAGCCGTCTTTAATTACCAATTTGGACAATGTGGCTGGCATGTATTTAGAAAAGGTGGTCCCATAAGAAGTGAAATATACCTGTTTCTCCTAGCAAGTGCTTTTTCTCACTTACACATTTTGCATTTCACATATTTTGTGACTGATCACTAGAAGGATGAGAATCGAACGCCTTGAACTGGAACTGAACACTTTGGTGAACTGCATCTTCTACAGCTTGTAATGAAATAAAGCATGTGTTACTTCACCCACCTCCAGAAGTTAGCATTATGATGGTCACTGTCAATAATAAAGCATGTGTTACTTCACCCACCTCCAGAAGTTAGCATTATGATGGTCACTGTCAATAACATATGCCTAATTACAGTTGTTAGTCTCAACTAGGGGAGATCCATTGAAACAGAGAGAACTTGGTAAAGCACCACAATTGTTGTTGTTATTCAATAGGTTTACTCTAATTAGAACTAATAATTAGACTTCGCCAATAGGTCTGTGCTTTCCATATTAAGTTTCCCTCATTGTTTACTTCCTCTTCCCTGCTTACTTCCTGAAGAATTTAACACTAATCCACAGAAGTTTATGCCTTGATAAGCTTGCTATCCTATTGGAACCTACTCTAGTTCTAACTAGAGTAGGCCCATTATTCAATTGTTGAATGGAGAGTCAACACATAGATAAATCTAATGGATTCAATAGGACTACTCTAATCAGAATAAAGATTTAGGGGTAAATATGGTAGTCTTTAAGGTATCAGCACTGTCTGTTTTTTCTGCAACAAACTAGCATGGCTATTCCTTTGGAAATACTTTTTCAAAGGTAACACTAGAGTGGGGCGTGGGATTTGCTAGGAGGTTCCCTCACCATGACATGACATGCTGTAACTCATTGTTAGCCTGCAGCCCACAAAATGGGAATAATAATTCCAATCCACCTTGCAGGTTTATTGGAAGGAATGCAGAGAGGAATCAAAGTGAAGTGCTTGAAATACCCTAAAGCACTATAAAAATCAGGAAAGGAAACTGGAGAGCACAAGGGCCAATTTTAACACACACACACACACACACACACACACACACACACACACAGTCTCTGCATGCCTAAAAATAGCTGCCATATGGTCAAAAGTTATTAGTGAGTTCTTTTTTGGACCGTGTGCTGTGAATTTGCAGGATTGTTTTTTTTAAGAGTTGTAAGGTTCTTTATGTTATGGCACTCCTGAATCCCCCCAAGATCTGTTTTTGGCCATGGGGACAATTTGCACCCCCTCCTCAGATTTTTTTTATGGGGGTTCAGGAATTTGGAGGCTCTGGCAGCCACAAAAATGCCTCTGGACAGCTTGCAGATTCCCCACCCCAATTCTGCTATGAGTCACTTGAGAAATCTAGTTTTATAGAAGCTGGAGTACATTTCAGTAATTCAGTCACTGCTGACATAATTTAATTAGGCCACAGAGGCCAGATGTGAAAATCCTGGGTTCAAATATAGCATCTGTCTATGGGTTTATTTGTGCAGATGGTTTTCAGAAATTCCTAGAAGTTTAAAAATAAATACAGTATGTCATGCCACACAAACGTTTTTCGGTAAGTTCCAAGATGTTTCGTAGGGGAAATGATTTGTCATGTTTTATCTGCTGTAGCTCAGCCATGGGGAAGGGAGGGTGGAGAAATAAAGCACCCTCCTAAAAGAATCAACCTTATACTAAGTATAAATGTAAAGTGTCTATGCCTCTGCTGCATGTGACATATTCAAAAGCCACTAGACAAAAAATAGCATGCTTCTATTAAGATATTAACTGTTTTTAAAGTACTTCTGATGTTATGATCTTTAAAAAAAAAGGCATGAATTTGTCATCAGTGATAAATTGGTCACACAGAATAAACATTACCTCATTGGTGAAATTATGGCTAGAATCCTGTTGGTTAATCAGTTATTGAATGGTGAGTCAACACATAAGTAAACCTAATAAATTCAAAGGCTCTGCTTTAGTCAGGTGTGACAATTGGATTTAGACCTGTGTTTGTACAGTATGTCAGGGTGTAGAAAAGTTCCTTTCCTGGACCACAACTCTCAGAACTGTCCAGGTAGCCAAGGACAATGCCTGGGCAATTTGGGAGATGCAGTCCAAACAGTAATTTTTCAACCTCTGGCAGGGGTTTGAAAGCAGAGGCAAGTTGATAATAAGTTTGTAGGGGGGAAAGTTTTTTGTTGTTGTTGTTGTGTACCTTAAAGTTGTTTCCAGTTTATAGTGACCCTAAGGCAAGCCTATCATGTTTTTTTCTTGGCAAGATTTGTTCAGAGGAGGTTTGTCATTGATTTCCTCTAAGGCTGAGAGAGTGTGACTTGCCCAAGGTCACCCAGTGGGTTTCATGGCTAAGCTGGGATTCGAACCCTGGTCTCCAGAGTTGTAGTCGAACAGTCAAATCACTACTCCACACTGGCTCTATCAATATCTTTAAATAATCTAGAAAAGTCCCTACTTCCTGCCATACCCCCAGTGCACTATATGCTTCAAAAAGAAAATGCCATTTTGTTTATTTGCTCTAGGATCAGAATTTCTGACCTGAACCTTTCCTAAAGAGCTTTCAAATGCCTTACTGTAAGAACTACCTAGTAAACTGAGGAGTCAAACTTGAGAAGGAAGGGATTTGACCAAATGAGGCAACCCACTATTTCTCATGGCTGTTTAAAGTAAGGTTTGTGTGGCTCCTTGCGGCTGTATTTCATTCACTCATTCATTTGATTTCTATCTCATTTGGGACTTAGAGCTGCTAACAAAATAGGCTAAAACAAAACAGACAAAACAATAGGTAGTACAAAAGTTTTAAAAGCCTTAAACCCTCAAAATTTGATATTGTCTTCAGGAACCACAACAAGGAGGGGTACCGGTTGTCCACCCCATTGTTATGAATGTTCCTAAGAAAGAACCTGCAGCTGTATATAATACCTCTTGTGAAATGACCATACTCACACATACACACACGCACATCCTTGTAAATGTGTATGTTTGCACAGATAGATAGATACAGAGAGAGAGAGAGAGAGAGAGACCTTGGTATCCTTTGGGGTCTGCTTCCAGGACTCTTATGAACACCAAAATCCATAAATGCTCAAGTCCCATTAAATACAGTGGCAATGTAATATGGTGTCCCCTATATAAAATGACAAAATCATGGTTTGCCTTTTAGAATTTATATATTTTTGAATAGTTTCAAGCTGTGGATGGTTGAATCCTTGGATACGGAAGGTCGACTGTATTACCAATAAAGTCAGTTATTAAAGTTTTGGAAGACAATAAGGTTATTTTAAGTCATGGCTTTAATTTTAACTTTTGAGTCCCTTTTCCTAAAATTCTGGAATTTAAAGAGCTAAAATAATTAGACAGTATTTGCAGTGGTTGGGTTTTCTGTTTCCTTTATTCTTCTGAGATCACTGGTTGTAGAATAACTCCATTGTAATGAGCAAATAATGGTTTTGGCCTAAACATTGGTATTTTGTCATGTAAAAGTCATTTGAGATGAGTCAATATCATAAAACTTAGTCCAGATGGTGTTCACATGCCTTTTTTTTTAAAGGCAATAAATATAAGAGTTTCCACATTCTTGCATGCCCAGTTTTGCAACGTAGCTTATTCATCATGGGTCTTTCACGTGTAGGCTGGCAGTAGGTACTGTTTTAAGTGAGACAGCACCATTTTTTAAACATTTTCTGGCCGTCCCGTTGTTTTAGCATAAATGACCATTTTGCCCCATTTTTAATAAACTGCAGCTCTATTATTAACATTTTTTATGTTATCGGTGTTGTATGCCTTCAAGTCACTTCCAGGCTATGATGATCCTATATCAAAACAATCACAGGATTTTCTTGACAAGATTTATTCCAGGGGTCGGCAACCTACGGGCCGTGGGCCGGGTGCGGGCCATGGAGGCCTTGGGATTGGCCTGTGGCTGGTCCCGCCGGCAATGGTGCCCCGCGCACGCCAGCGCGGGCTCCATTTTGGCTTCCAAAATGGCGTTCATGCGCACAGCAGGGGGGCGCCATTTTGAAAGGCCCCACAGCGGCTGCATAGCCGCCGTTGGGCCTTGGGAAGGCCACACCGCGGCTGCGCCGGGCAAATTCGCCCGGCGCAGGCACGGGGGAACCTTTCCAAGGCCCATGGAAACCCCCCTCATGGCTGTGCCGGGCGAATTCGCCTGCTGCGGGCACGGGGGGGGCATTTCCAAGGCCCAGGGAGGCCCCCCCCACGCACAGCACCGTTGGGCCTTCCAAAATGGCGGCGGCGGCGCGTGCATTCCCCCCCCCCCCCCCCCGGGCAACAAAGGTTGCCGGCCCCTGATTTATTCAGAAAAGGTTTGCCTTTGCCTTCCTCTAAAGCTGAGTGGGATTTGCCAAGCCCACCCAGTGGATTTCCATGATGAGCAGGGATTCAAGCTCTTGTCTCCTAGAGTCCTAGTCCAACACTCAGAGCACTAGACTACACTGGTTCCCTCTTTATTGACTTCTGCAAATATTGCTTTGGTGTTCAGGATGAATTGTGTTTTTAGGAACCTGCTGGTCACTGCATTGTTACATTTGATGTAATGTGTTTTAAAAACAAAGTGAGACACAGAGATTTGGGGGGGAATCAGGATTGGGACCATAATGGGCCTGGAGTAAGTTTAATTCTCTTCACCCCTGGTTCATTCTTGATGAAAATCTCCCTCCAAATGCAGTTTTGGGAGATTTTTTTGGAAATCAGAACAAAGAGGGAAAGGCCACTTGCTGTAGTCCCAGTTCAGTTTAGATTCCTCCACAGAAGTTTTGGGTATTTTTTAAGTGATAGCAGCAACATCTTTAGCGTATCATACATTTTTGTCCTTTAGAGGGAGACAAATGTGAGTGTTGATTTAAATTATGTATCGTTTCAAAGAAGAATGTGAATTTGCATCTGTCTAAAGAACTTCTGCCTGATCTGGTATGTTAAATAGTGACTTGAAATATCTAGGATGTAATAGTATTATTGTATGTGTATTTACTTGGATGTAAGCCACACTGAATACAGTGTGATTTACTCCCAGGTCAGTGTGTATAATATTGCAGCTTATGTGTTCCTGTTACTTCAAAAAATCTGTTATAGATTTTGAACCATCATCCTGAAGTTGAATGACGTCTTGTCATTTTGAATGACGTCTTGTTGTACTTACAGGTTTCAGTGGATAAGGTGCTAAAGACATTGAAAGAAAATGCAAATAAAGCAACCAGTTTACTCCTGACTTCTATACCTCAAATTGGGTCCATGGAATGGGGAGAAACCCTACAGAATTTGAAAGTAATATCATTATTCTCTTTTATTCACTATATTTGTGCCCTAGGTCTTTTTCAAGAATGCTATAAACTTTGTGTATGTGAAGAAGATCAAGATTTAATCCAGTTGCTAGTCCCAACTAAAGGAGACTCATAGAAGCCGTTGCTGAATGGTATCTCATCCTTTGTGTAAATCCCATTCACTGGGTCTGCTCTAATTGGACTCCTAACTGGATTTTGGTTGTAAGTAAGAAGACCTGCAACAATAAAACTGAAACCTAAGTAATACACAATTAAAACAGAAATATGTGGCCAAAACCTGAAGTCAAAAGCAGCAAAATGTCAGTGCAGTAATGATAAAAGATAATGCTGACTTTAGATAATAAAAGATTATGCTGTCTGTAAATCTCTGGAAAAATTGAATTGTTTTTACTTGATTCCAGAAGCTCGTGAGTAGATACCAAAGTACAGATCATGGAAGGATATTTCACCAACTGGGTATCCTTTAGTTTGGTAAATTCTGGAGCTGGGGATTCTATTTTATGTTTAATTGCCTAGATTTGTAATCGGAACTATGTTGATTTTCTTGTTTAGATCTGTTCACAACTGCTCATACCCAACTCCTTGCATCATCCTTGATTTGTCATCACAGATAGACTTTCATTACTCTGTTTCTCCACAGCTATCCTATTTTGCAGTCTGGAATACCTGCTTTTCTCATTTCCTTTTTGCTTCATTCCACCTGTACTTTCAGTCACCTTCTGTTTACATGCATATCTTTAACCTGCCATTATTTCCTTCCTCAGCTGAATAGTGATTTCCCTTATTAGTTACTGTCCAAGTTGTAGAATGAACTTGTGACTGTGTTCATCTCTGAATGGCTGGATGTGCATTTATTTGGATAGACACATACAAGGGAATGTGTTTTGAGCTAGTATAGGTGTTAACTAGCAAGACAGGAAAATGAGAACATTCAAGAAGACCTGGCCACATAAAAAGAGGATGGAGTTCCTATACCTGAAAGGAGAAAGGAGGAAACACAGCTGATGTAGCTCATTATATAAGCTGTACCTGCTGAAATTCATATAGTTAAGCTGCAAAGTGATTTGTGCTGTTTTCCACATCCTGATTCTGAATGGGAGGAAATTCTGCAGATTGGATATAGCACTATGATCTTCAAGTGGATCTCTTTCATTCTCTAATTTGTTTCATTGTTTTGACTAGTAAGTCATGGCAAATATAATAACACAGTATGTATAAAACAAGGTCTGGTTGGAACCTATGGTCCAAATGAGAAGTGAGTTAATTTTTAAAGCAAATTCCCTAGTACATTTTCTCTCAGTCCAGAGATTATTAATAAATGCCCATCTTATGGAACTGTGTATTACTTTTCACCTGGGGTAGGCAATCTGCAGCCTTCCAGATGTTGATAGACCATAGTCTCTATCACTCCTAGCCAGGATAGTCAGTAGTAGCAGATGGTAGGAATTGCAGTCCAGCATCGTTTCTTGTTTGTATTTTAACAAATAATTAGCTACTGTACAGTTATTTACAGTCATCATTTACTTGAGCTTGGAGGAGATGTTAAAGGAAATTAGCTGGACATCATTTACAATAGTTTGTAAAGCATGTTGTATCTTGTAACTGTCAAAAGTCTTAAAATATTTTGCTTATCAATTCAGCTTGTTTTCTGTGTACTGACTTCTGTATTTCAGAGTGCTGTACAGTTGTCTGTTATACTTCCAAAACATTGAAACCATCACAGGAAGACCAGCAAGAAGATGGATATTTCATGAACATGATAACACCCTGAAAGAATATAGTTAAAACATGTGATGTTTTTCATTCTTGTTTGCTGCTATACCTTTTGTTTTGGCATAAAAATCTTATAGAGGCTCGGGAAAGGACAGTTCCCACTAGGCTGGGCCTGAATTGGTTATAGATGTAACATTCCACAGGGTATGGATTTTAATTGCAGATACGTAATCATGTTTTATTGAAAGGAGAGAAAAGTAAGATCTCAAGGGCTGTTTTGGGGGTTTAGGTATAAACTTACCATTCATCCTAAAGATTTCTAAGCAAATGTAAGACTATTGTAGGTGGTCTTAACTTCTACAAATGGAAAGAGCCCTAAATAGCTCAAATCCAAATATTAATAGATCAATTGCATTGCTAAGTCTTATTTTAGTGACACTTTTTTAAAAATTTGAAGAAATTGTTTTTGATTAGAGTTGGTTATGTATGTTTGATGCTCACATTTGCCTTTGAGAAGAGAACATGCTGCTGCTTTCAACAAATAAAACCAAATGTAACCTCCTGCTGCATGTCTGGCTTATATGAAACATTGACAGTGTTTTATTATTTTGGTCTTGCAGTTAAGCAGAGAAACTATTCAGGATCCTAGTGACATTAAAATAGATTTCTTAAATATTGGACAGCTGAAAAATCAGATTTAAGTTAAGGAGATTCTTTTCTATCCTACCACTAAATAAAGATGGCAAAAGTTACTTGTAATTTCTTGTGGCATACATTTTACTGGAAAAGTGAAGTAAATCTCAGCAATACAGATTTTGGTGTTTGCGTTTATCCCATTTACTGAGGTTGTACTGAGAGTGTTCTTAGTTTCAAACATGGTTTAACCTAGGATCAGAAAACATTCATCAGTTTAAACTGGGGCATTTTTAAAACTAATTCATGGCTCTGGTCTTTGGGGATGGTGGATGGAGAATCTCTTCTCTCTTGAGTGTGACATTCTTGTTTGGGGAGGGCAGCAGTTTGCCATTATTGGTCAGGGCCAGAGCCAGCATTGGCAGGAGTTGCCCCTTTTCTCTCCTTGACCCACATGCTGTCCAAGAGGGACTGGTTGCACTTACTGTGCATGGATTGCACAGAGACCTGGAATTATAGCTTCCAGGTGGTTTTGAATGTCCAGCCCTTGTTGGAATATACCTGTTTGATTTGATTTAAATAGATTTATGCATTTTAATCTATGTTGTACCCCACCTGGGGGGAGGTGGGTAAGAATTTATTTATTTAGGCATAGGTTTGCTAAACAAGGACATTCCAGAGCCAGTATATTAACATACATTAACATACTGCCTTTTAAGTAGGTCCAGGTCATGAAATGAGTTTACTTACAAACAAATGCTAAACTGTTTCCTTTTCTTTGTTAAAAACTAACTGAATAGATTTTTATAGACTGCAGGAACTTCGGATTTTCCCTACCAGTGGTTATTGGTGCCCTTTGATGGAATGTTGTTTGATACACTGCATGCTTAGGCAATAAATACTTCTGCTTATTGCTTGTGAATCCCCTTTTGACATCATTCCTGTAATGAATCCAGCAATGTCACGTGCCTGGGGGAAAAACACTTAACATCAAAGCTAATCTCCCAGATGGTGTGAAGTCCCACAACATCCAGCCTGGCTCTTTCAGAAAAGTATGACAACATCCTTGTCCATAAATAGAAAGGATTTTGTTTCCCGATTATTTCACTAGTCATTCCTTCGAATTATATTGATACTCAGTTTTCCAAAAACTTACTCATCTGAGACCAGAGTTAAAGTTATATCATGTCTATTCAAGCTCCACAGTGCCAGAGAAACTGCAAGCTACACCTGATGCCTTAAGAGATGTGGCCTGTGATCAGAAACGGGGATCTGTAAAGTTGTAGTTGCTTACGACTTTAATGAAGAGGTTGTTATAAATAAATCATCATCACCACCACCACCACCATCATCATCTTAAGCCTTTCAAACAGCCAAAAATTTCAGACCAAAATCCAAAACAGCATGGGGCTAGCAAAGGTGTTCCACCTTGTCCTCTTCCTATATTGCCTCATGAAGCATCTGAAATTTCACCAAGCTTCACCAATTTTTATAGAAATAAATTATATGCCTCCTCAAAAGTGGGAGGAAAAAAGGAACTAATCACCAGAATCTTATTGGTGGCATACATCAAAGTGTGTGTGTGTGTAACTTTTGTGATGTTATGGAAGGGAGTATTTGGTATTTCCTTGTGTAAAATATTGGCCATAAAGCAAAGTACAATAACATCCAAAATCCACAAAACAGTAATAATAATAATAATAATAATAATAATAATAATAATAATAATTATAATTTCTATCCTGCCCCTCTGCAGCGCAATCAGGGCGATACTTTTATCGGATCAACCAAAATTATATATACCTGTTCAACTTATATGCAGAACATATTGTAAGGAAAGCAGGTTTGGACATAGAAGAAGGAGGAGTGAAAATAGGAGGAAGAAATATCAACAATCTGAGATATGCTGACGACACCATAATACTAATAGACAACCTCAGAGACTTCAAACCACTACTAAGGAAGATCAAAGAAGAAAGTGCAAAGGCAGGCTTACTGTTGAATATAAAGAAAACAAAAATAATGACCACACATTCAAACTAGACGATGAGGAAATATAAATAGTAAAAGAGTTCTCACAACTGGGAACAAACATTGATTGGAATTGGAACTGCAGCCAGGAAATCAGGAGAATATTAAGAATGGGAGGGAAGCTATGAAAGAACTAGAAAAGATCCTAAAAGGCAAAGATACACAACTCAGTGCAAAAGTTAGAATCATAAAAGCTATTGTATTCCCCATTATAATATATGGATGTGAGAGCTGGACAGTTTAAAAAGAAGACAGGAAGAAAATTAATGCATTTGAGATAATGTGCTGGGGAAGAGTGTTGAGGATCCCATGGACAGCCAAAAGGACAAACAAATGGGTCCTAGAGCAGATCAAGCTGGAAATCTCCCTGGAAGCCAGGATGACAGAACTTAGGCTGGCGTACTTTGGACACATCATGAGAAGCTTAGAAAAAACAATAATGCTAGGAAAAGTGGAGAGAGGAAGAAAGATAGGAAGGCCACATGCTAGATGGATGGACTCTATTAAGAGATCATGAATATGAGTTTGCAGAAGTTGGGCAGAGCAGTGGAGGGCAGGGGGTCATGGAGATGTCTCATCAGCAGGGTTGCCATGAGTTGAGATCGATCCAAAGGCAGTAAACAACATGTGTGTGTGTGCATTCTATATAAAGGTATCCTCGTTTGGTAATAATAATAATAATAATTTTATTTCAAACCCGCCCCTCTGCAAGCAACTGGGGCGGCGTACAACAGGTTAAAACAATACAAGAGTAAAACACATCACCAAGTACTCCCCCTAAATCTCCTGCCCCTTAAAAATGAATTAAACTAGAGATAGTATTAAAAACGACAGAATAATAAAACATCAAATAATAATATCATAGAACAAAATAACAACAAACTAGGGTAGGGGAACGGATTAGCAAGCCAGACCATCTTAAGGAGGAGCCGGGAGATTATTCCGGGAAGGCCTGCCGGAAGAGATCCGTCTTTACTGCTTTTTTAAAGCAGTCAAGAGTGGTAATAAGATGGATCTCATCCGGCAGGCCATTCCATAATCTTGGAGCGGCGACAGAGAAGGCCCTCTGGGAGGTCTGCAACAGCCTAGTTTTCAGAGGCTGTAGCAGGTTCCTCCCAGAGGACTGGAGTGCGCGCGGGGGGGGG
>CM034703.1:104100576-104112503 GCA_020142125.1 Phrynosoma platyrhinos
ATTATTATTATTATTATTATTATTATTATTATTATTATTACCCAGCTGTTTTGGGGCAGTTAGCTTACAGTTGTAAACCGCTTAGAAACTGCATAGCGCAGTATGAAGCGGTATACAAATGAAGCTGCTATTGCCATCATCATCATCATCACCATCATCATCAAAATCATCATCATCATCAAATAATAATAATAATAATAATAATAATAATAATAATAATAATGTTTATTTATATAGCGCCATAAAGTTGCATGGCACTTTACTGGCCTCATCCAAGCAAGATATAACCTGCCAGTGGAGTACAATCTCAAAGTCCTTTTGTCCCTCTGACAATAAATAATAGGACCAAAAAGCGGAAAGTTGCGGAGCGATCGATCGTCAGAGAAAGAAAGGGCGGCTCTCAGCCATTCTTGCTGCATCGTCTCCAAAAGGCCATGGAAACAGTCTTTGCAGAATGACAGGGCCCTTGGGTGATACTGAAACTCAAGATACAAAGAAAGCAGAGGGCCTAGTTTTCTGTCGCGTTGTGAAAGAAAAGAAATAGAAGTGAGAAGTAACAATCTCTCAAGGGCCTTTGCAGACTGCCAGAAATAGTGCACATTAAATTGAGGCACTGCCCTGGCTCAGTGCTAGGGAATCATGGGAACTGTAATTTATTGTGGCACCAGAGCTCTCTGACAGAGAAGGCTCAATGTCCCAGAAAAAAAAAAATACAATTCCCATGATTCCCTAGTACTGAGCCAGGGCAGTGCCTCAATTTAATGTGCACTATTTCTGGCAGTCTGCAAAGACCACTCTTGCTCCCTTATCTATCACCTTTTCCTTGTTGCAATCAGTTTGTAGCTAGGTTTTGTTTTGTTTAGAGTACTTGAAGATTTATTTACCTGCTGGGCTTCTCTGTTTTGGCTCACTCATTTCCCCATCTCCGTCGTTATGATCTTTCCTTGTCTTTTGTATTGTCACCAAAGAGAAGCAAGGTTTCTTCAACTATATGGGCTTGGATTTATTCAGTATACAGCCTGCTGTTGTCTTGAAATCCAGAAATAATAAATGTCTTTGGTTTTGCTGTACTTGTTGTTGTTGTTGCTGTTGTGTCTTCTGACTTATAGCAACCCTAAGGCAACCCTATCATAAGTTTTTCTTGACAAGATTTGTTAGGAGGCAGTTTGCCCTTGCCTTCCCCTGAGGCTGAGAGTATGTGACTTACCCATGGTCACCCAGTGGGTTTCCATGGCCTAGCAGGGAATCAAATCCTGGTCTCCAGAGTCATAGTCAAACACTCAAACCACTAGGCTATACATTGTGTTTTTTAGAGTAAGAAAAGCAACAACTAGGGTCCTTGCTGCCAAAGAGATTAAAAGTGTGTGTGTGTGTTGTGTATGTGTATGTGAGAGAGATACTGCTCATGCTCAAGGAAATTTCATCCTTTATTATCTGTCTTCATCCCCAAACCATGGTACACAAATACATTTTAGAGCTTTTAAAAAATATAAAGTTTTTAATTACAAATGCAAAAAGAAAAAGGGAAAACAGAGAGGTGAGTACGCAGGATATATTACAGGCTTGAACTATTCATTAACATAAGATATATGCCCACAAAAATCTTACTGAAGAACAGTTTTTCTTTTTTCTGTGTATCACATCTTGGTATTATATCGATACACATACTTTCTTTTAGTTAAAAAACCAGTTTGGTGTGAGGACACTAGGTGTGGATATTAGGTAAGAGAAGGAAAACAGCAAGATTGGGACTGGCCTTGAGTCACACAAGGAGCATTCATACTGTACTACCTGTCCATCTTCTATCACTGAATTTAGGCCTCAGCTTGACACCATTTCCTGATGCACTGGGTTCTGTGTCATTCTGGTTGCTTCTGCTTTCATTGTTTCATCTGCAACACTTTTGTCAGTGGAAAAGAAGAAATATGATCTAGGCCTATATTTATTTTGCAATAGAAGGAACAAAGCAAAGACTTTCTACCCACATACTTTCTGCATATAAAATGGTGGGAATATTTTTACTGCAAGTCAAGGAAAGGGGAATCTGTGGTAGTCCAGAAGTTGTTGAACTGCAGATCTTGTCATCATTCCCCATTAGCTAGCCTACCTTTTGAATATGGGAGTTGTATTCCAACAACATCTTAAGGATCATCCCTGCTTTAGGGAACATCTTTGTTGTTGTCATTGTTGTGTGCCTTTAAGACATTTCCCACTTATGGTAACCTTAAGGTGAATCTGTCACAGGGTTCTCTTTGCAAGATTTGTTCTGAGGAGATTTGCTTTTCTCTTCCTCTGAGGTTGAGAGAATGTGACTTGCCCTGATCACCCAGTGAGGTTTCCATGACATAGCTGAAATTTAAACCCTGGTCTCCAGTGTCATAGTCCAGTGATCGAACCATGACACTATGCTGGCTCTTATCTAGAACCTGTCCTCTGTCTATCAGGAAATTATAGAAGCTCAGGAAATCAGATAGTGTTTCATCTGCTTCTACCCACAATAATGACTAGAAATGCATCAAAGAGTTTGTGAGTTAAGAAATGGGCATTAGGGAATATTGAAAGAGACCCAGTGGAGTCTAAGGGCCTTTGCAGACTGCTAGAAATAGTGCAAATTGAGTCCACTTTAAGGGTTAGGGTTAGGGTTAGGGAATCATGGGAACTGTATTTTATTGTGGCACCAGAGCTCTCTGACAGAGAAGGCTCAATGTCTCAGAAAAAAACAAACAATTCCCATGATTCCCTAGCACTGAGCCAGAGCAGTTAAAGTGGACTCAAATTGCACTATTTCTGGCAGTCTGCAAAGGCCCAATCTAGCACTTCCAGGATCAGAGAGTGGATTTCAGGCACTCCATAGGGATGTGAGAGCAGATCAGTTGCCTATGGTCATGGGGCTATGATGGGAATGTAGCATTCCAAGGGCTAGCCCAAGACATTTTGCTGCCTGAGGCATGCAACATGACAGCTCTCTCCTCTTTTCCTAAACAGAAACAAATCGAATTGGCAATGCAAAAATGGGCATCTTGAAAGGATGGTAACAAGCCAGTGAAGCAGAGCCTTGTAACCTAGCATTTTCCTTCCTTGTAACTGCTTCTCTGCTTCTTTAGCCCTGGTCATATTGACTGGGGAATTTGAGGGAGGGGGAGGCAGTGTTTCCAAGCTCTGTGAAAGCATTTGCCACAAACCAGATTCTCACAGCTATGTGTAGCTTTATTAATATTACTTTTGGTTCAGCCTTTCTTTCAGCACACATGGTCTTTTCTTTCGGTTTCACAACTCCCCCACCCCGTCCAGTAACACTGAAATCAGACACATGTGATCATCTGGAAATTGCCTATCAGGCTTGTTTGCTGTTTGTTCCATTGCTATATCACCTCTGAATCTATGATGGATTCAAGAAGGTCCACTTTCATTCTGAACAGGCAGCTCTGGGACATTAGCAACATTTATCCTTAAGCAAGAACCATTCTGATGTAAAAGCCAGTGGGTATAGCGGGGTCAGTGGTGTGGCTTTTGGATTGGGAATTTTAGGGTTGCCATTTGTCCCTGAAAACCTGGAAAATCCTGGATTGGAGGTACTAAAAAAATGTCCTGGCTGGCTGGACTAGTTAAAGCAGTAAATCCTGGATTTCTCCTTTGTTTCAGGCTGATGGGAAGGTTAAAATGCGGCAGTGGTAACGAAGTAGGAAATCATGCAAGACAACTGGCACTGGAGGGAGCATCATCCCACCTTACAGGCTCCAGTTGCTACTGCACAGAGATGGCATTGTCACCTTATTCTTCCATTCCCTTTCCCCCTTCCCCTAAGAGGCCCAGAAGGCAGGAAAGGAAAGGAGGCAAGCAGAGATGACCTTGTATTGTGTGTGGATGGTGTTGATGGCTTGAGCCTAGGGCTAGCCAATGGAACTTCCCTTTGAGAGAGAAAAGTGAGATCCATCACTCTTTGGGGCTGCTTGGAAGCCTCTCTCTCTCCACATCAGTTGGGGAGGAAAGAAAAAGAAAGAGCTTTTAGCTTGGTACTGGTACTGAGGCAAAAACATAATGGTGAAAAAAGTGCAATGATTAGTGTGTTGAATTTGCATGATCAGAATGCAAATTATTAATAAGCACGATTATAACAATTTTCACAATATGCAGATTAGATGCCCAGATACGAGGGACTGGAATATGGCAACCCTAGACTTGGTGGATCCAGATTCATTTTCCCTGGATCCATGAAACTCAGTGGCCCTGTCACTCTCTCTCAGCCTGGCCTCTCTCAATGTACTGATATGAGGATGATGTGGTGAGAAGAAAGGCCGCATACACTATGTTCAGCTCCTTGGAGGAAAGGCGTGATGTAAATATTTATTTTCCTGAAATGTTCTTTGTATTTGGACTTGGGAGCTCAGTATCTTTGATCCTCTTATTGTACATATCAGAGACACTATTCCCTCAGAGAACCTGATATTTTTATTAACATCCCCTTCATCTCCATCCTTCAGACAAGAACAGGAGTTTGCAATCACCCTGTTTGAGAGAGTGTGATTTCACCCTAAGCACTTTTGTCATGACTGCCATTTTGTAGAGGGCATGAAGTCTGAAGTGATGGCTGTGGTGGTCATTTTGTGCAAGGAAACTAACATTAAAGGAGAGAGACCTGCTGAAAAGGGCCTTCAAGGCCACATGCGAAAGAAAGAAAGAAAGAAAGAAAGAAAGAAAGAAAGAAAGAAAGAGAAACTTATCTGCAGTGCATTCCTTAGTGCCAGCTGTATTGTCTGAATATGAGGAAGGAGAACTATCTGAGGAGGGGGATGACCCAGGATCATGGACTCCCTCTTCTGCCAGGCTTTTTGAGACTGAGGGTTTTGGGGTGTAGCTACATAAGGACATTAGGATCTTGGAATTGAGAGGTCAATCCAGTAGGCAAATATACAAATAAACATTTTGAGGCTTTGGGAGATGGTACAGAAGGAAGGGTCTGAGCTATGACTCAGTATCAGTTGACACCTTGATTTTTGTGTATTTTTTGTGTATGAGATAGACTAGGCAATAATCTTAGGCCAAACACACTGAAAAGACAGATTGCAATGATTTCCTTCAATCTAGCACAATCTAAGAAAACTTCAGTGCACCTGTACATCAAACATTTCTTAAGGGCAGTCACTCTGATTAACCCTCTAGCTATTCATAGGTATTTTACTTGGGATCTACACAAGGTTCTTTTGTTTCTAAGATTCCCTTTGAACCCATCGCCTGGAAAGTTCTATCCTTGTAGCTATAACTTCAACCAGGAGAATATTGAACTGAGGGCCCTTTCAGTAAGGAATGAGTTATGCATTTTTCATCAGGATTATGTAGTACTAAGGGTGGACATTACTGTCATGTGTAGTCAATTCAGCCTTTCACACAAGAAAGCATTTTGCTTTTTCCTCTCAGCTGGTAAATGAATTAGAGAAGTTATGGCACATTCTAGATGTGCAATGGGCACTGAATATCTATATCAAACATATACAATGTTTTTGTGTCTCTGATTGACTGTTTGCATCCTTCCAACCATCAACAATGGGCAAGAAAGTGTTGGTTACCACTCTGATTAGATGGATAAAGGTCTGTATTTTTGACATGCTACACAGGGTCTGGGGTGCCACTTGCAAGCTTGGAAAAATAATGTCAGATGCCACAAAATACCCAGTGCCCTGCTATTTTGCTCTCCCTGTAGATAAGGAGGACAGATGATTTGCTTCTAACAGGTAGGCTTGGAGAACTTCCTTTTTAAAAATGTTGCCCAACTCATGAGCTCCATTACCTTGTTCAGCTACAATTTGATATATATATAATAGAGTATGGGCCTTTGCAGACTGCTAGAAATATTGCAAATTGAGTCCACTTTAACTGCCCTGGCTCAGTGCTAGGGAATCATGGGAATTGTATTTTTTTTCTGAGACATTGAGCCTTCTCTGTCAGAGAGCTCTGGTGCCACAATAAACTACAGTTCCCATGATTCCCTAGCACTGAGTCAGGGCAGTTAAAGTGGACTCAATTTGCATTATTTCTGGCAGTCTGCAAAGGCCCTATATCCCAGCTTCTTTCCCCACCCCAGGACATGGGCAAGAAGCCTCTTCTCACAGAAGCAGCAGTCTTAAAAACCTAGTTGTTCACAGGTGAGGGACCCATGGTGCCTTTGCCCTGCATCAGATGGATCCTTTCATTCTTTTTCATGATCTCTGTGGGCTCATTCCCACTTACATTTAAATTGGTTTGTGATTCACTTTGACACCAGGTTGCTGAATCAAATCAATTTGATGCTTAGTTCCCACTATGGAAGTGGATTACTTCATTATTCCATGCATTTGTGTCTTTTTTGACATGACTGTCATTCCCACTAGGATTTGATCCACTACATACTGTAGGCTCAGAATCGATTCCAATTGATCCATCCCACTTTTTAAAAAAATGTCAATCATGCAATTCACATCTCCACATCATTGGTGATGCCGGCACGCATCATGCATCATTCCTATGACACAAGCACTCGTAGGTGTGCCTCCAAGCATCTGCTGTCACTGTTTCTGGTCACTTAGCCTTGTGGTCTGTTGGCAAGGGCCATGGATCCTTTCTCTATAGCCATTTTGCAAGCAATGTTAACATATTTGCAATCTACTTTACTCATCTGCCTCTGAGTGAGGAATACCTGGCAGCACAGACTTCTTTTTTTGGAATCAGCCTTGGATGAGGATGTGGATAATGATGAGGATGTGGCTGTAGATGATGAGAGCACTGAATGGCAGAGGAGGAGAAAGATGATGATGATATTATTGCATTTTTCTATGTGGGTGAGGTCACTCATTTTAGGACTGCTATGCAGTGCTTTTGGGTGTACCCCAAAATAAAGGAATTGTGGGATGTTTTTGCCACTCCAATGAGAAGTGGAAGCATCATGGAGACTTTTGATGGTGACCCTCCACCTGCCAAAAAGCCTTCCTTTTTCAGGAGGATGAAACAGCTGTGGGAGGCAGCTGAGAAGCCCTCTAGGAAGGAGCGGAGACCTGCAGGCAAGTAAATCCCCCCCTTTTTTTTTTGGGTTGAAGGGCAAGGGGGCTAAAAGTCACCTATGGACTCATATTCTAAAACACTTTCCTAATTTTTCTAGGTGCTAGGTGCAGGAGGAGGGTGGAGGAGACTTCTTCATCCTCCTCTGACAGCTCCCCAGATGGCTCCCCAGCAGGAACCCTTGCACCTCAACCATAAGGTTAGTTGATTTCCCCTCTCTTCCACACAAAGCAGATGTCTTCCATATCTATCTATATGGGTTACATAGGTGTGTGTGTTTGTATGCTTCAAATATGCACACACATATATAGAGTCATATGTGTGTGTGTGTGCATGTGTGGATGTATTCATGTTTGCATGCATGTAATTGAGTTTGTATGGTGCTGTGTCTGTGTATTTGTGAGTCACACACAAATATATGTGTGTGTGTGTTCATATATACATATGTACATATATATATACTATATATAATATATATGTATACACATGCTCATATATATGAAAATGCATGTTTTATATATATGTGTGTGTGTGTGCATATATATGCAAATATATACAGACATGTATATATGCTTGTTTACTTGTGTGAATATACATATGTACACACACACACTTAAACATATACATATGTACATATATATAAAAAATCAAGCATAAACTGATATATATGGATAGGTGTGTATAAACATACCAACACATATGTACGTATATATGTATACACATTTGTATGTATACATGAATGGGCATGAGTAGGCAAGGCTCAGTGGAAGGAGAAAGGAGAGGCCTCAGGTCTTTTTTTTTTTTAATTTTTGCTTTTGTTTTTAAATTCTTTTAAAAATTTCTTTGAAAACATCACAACCAAATGTTCATTTTAACCATGTGAAAGTATGTCCATGCAAATGCATTTAGGCTATGCATATGATATTATAATTTAAAGGTATCATTTTAATTTTGCTAGTTGTTTATCACAGCTATTACCATTACATTCAGTGATGTACAGGAAATAGGATTTATGAGTAATATTAATTACTCTTGAGTACAGGTTATGCATCAGGAAAATCAAATGTTGTGGCACAATCCTTGCTTTAAGAGTGAGCCATAATTTTTTCATAATATAGAGAACAGTTAACAACTATGTAGAGAACAGTTAATCTACCCAATCAAAGGCTTTGCTATAATCTATAAAGAGAGTGGGTAACAGTGTAAATCTGGATGGTGACTACAGAGATAAGCTAACAACTACAAATCAAACAAACTTTCTGTCAATTTTTTTAAAGGTGATAATTAAACTTTAAGATATCATCTTGAATAATAATAATAATAATAATAATAATAATAACAACAATAACAATAACAATAACAATAACAACAATAATAATAATATCCTGCTTCTCTTCCCCCCTCCCCATTGGGACACAAAGCAGCTTACAAAGTAAAAGAACAATACAATTAAAAACATACAAAAGTGAGCATTAAAATAGAATTAATCTAGGTTATTATTAAAACACATCACTCATTAAAAAAATAAAAGAATGAAATAATAATAATAATGTAGGTTATTATTCATATTATTATTATTATATAATATGGGGTATTAATATCATTGCACAATAATATAATAATTATAATTATAATTAACCATTATTGTAATACTGATAATAATTATTAATACGTTTTAATCTTATTTTCAGGGAAAAGGGGTCAGTAAAGGGGAAATTATATCATACCATATCAAATCATATCATTATTTATTATTATTATTATTATTATTATTATTATTATTATTATTAAAATAAAACCATATACAGACCCTTAAAATTAGGAGGCTATCTACCTCTCTCTCTCTCTCTCTCTCTCTCTCTCTCTGCTTTTCTTTTCTTTAGGGCTTTGTGGGTGGATGGATCTGAAGAAAAGTTGGGGATCTTGGGGTCCCTCTTTCAAAACAACTGCTCCGCTCCATTCCCTTTCAATTTTCCCAGTTGAGCAAAATAAAGTAAATGTAAAACCGCATTCATATCGGGGCAGGGGACCCCTCTGCACTCCAGCTATGTCCTCTTTCTATGAATGAGGATGGGAAGGTGATGGGATGTAAGTGCAGGGGGTCACAAGAAGGGTCTTGACACACACACACACACACACACACACACACACCAGCTATGGCCTGTCTCCTATCAATGAACTTTCGCACAATTTCTAGAGAGAGACACTGAAATCCATCCATCTCTATATCACGCCTCTCTTTGCTGCGTGCGCCTTCTTCCCGTTGGGCTGCATCCACACTGCAGAAACAATCCGGTTTGACACCACTTGAATCCTGGGCATGTATAGCTTGTTGCTAAAACCAACTACCATTCCCAGGATCCCACGGCCTGGAGCCGTGGCAGTTCAGGCGGTGCCAAACCGGATCATTTCTGCAGTGTGGCTGCAGCCTTGGTAACTCTGCCAGCCTTTTTCTCTTGGTACCCCTAAGCTGTATTTCTATTTCTTTTAATTTTATTTTTTAATCATTCACACATACATTAAAACCATACAATACAATACTTACAATACGTCACAATACCACAGTCTGATGTAGCACTGTACCCACTATGACCTCAAACAACAACAGACTAACACCCACCATTCCCAGAGACATCTTGTAGCACCTTTGAGACTTTAAGGGTCTTTACAGACTGCCAGAAATAGTGCAGCTTGAGGCCACTTTAACTGCCCTGGCTCAGTGCTAAGGAATCATGGGAACTGTAGTTTCCCTGTAGAGCTCTCTGACTGTAGAGCTCTCTGACAGAGAAGGCTCAATGTCTCATAAAAAAAATACAATTCCCATGATTCCCTAGCACTGAACCAGGGCAAAAGTGGACTCAAGCTGCATTATTTCTGGCAGTCTGTAAAGACCCTAACTGACTTTGAGGAGATCTGGCACTGCATCGAATCGCCATGGAGGAAGAAGCAAGGAAGGAGCTAAACCTGAACCCAAACCAACACTCTCTGTACCCACAGAGTTAAATAATAATAAGAAGAAAACATGACTTTCCAAAGACCAGATCACTAGGACACTTGCCCTATGTTTCTGGACTCATCTGCAGTGCAGTTTTCCATTTGAGATCGAGCCAAGAAACATGGGAAGAAATCCTTTACTGCCAAGTAGATCATAGAGTGACTTCTTGTTGACCAAACTGCTTTGCGGACAGTTTTGTACCAGAAAAGATGGCTTTCCAAAAGGTGCCTCTTCCTTTTCTAAAAGTGATACCGACCTTTTTTCTTTCCTTCCTTTAGGAATAGGTCCAGAACACACACACACACACACACACACGGCAGAAATAATCCAGTTTGAGACCGCTTTAACTCCCTTGACTCAGTGCTAGGGAATCCTGGGAATTGTACTAAATTGGGGCCCTAGAGCTGCTTCTCTCTCTGCCAGAGAAGGCGGAATGTCTCACAAAGCTACAAATCCTACAATTCCCCTAGCATTGATCCAGGGCAGTTAAAGCGGTCTCAAACTGGATTTCTGGCCCCTAAAGGGCGTGAATGAGGAGGGGTGACTCCTTGGTTGATGGGGTCCAAAACAAGCTGCACAAATAATCCAGTTGGAGACTGCTTTAAGTGCCCTGGCTCAATGATAGGGAATTCTGGGAACTGACAGACACATAGTATTTGCCTGTCAGAGAATGACCCCCCCTTTTTTTTCCTCCTTCAAAGTCAAGGAAAAAAATTCACTCCCTGTACATTGACTCTGGGGTATTAATAATAATAATAATAATAATAATAATAATAATAATAATAATAATAATAATCTGTTCTTTGCAAATTTTATTCCCGTTATGCTATGCCCACCCTCGCAAGGCTTGGGGAAATCACAGCAAATGCCATAGAGCAGGAAGGTTTTTATACATCGCTGTGCCAGTAGCTGTCGAGTTTTCCCCAAAATAAGTTTTCGATTTGTTTGTTGTTAGTCGTCTTTTTGTAAACCTGGTCTCTGCAAGAACGCAGTAAAAAGAAAAGAATGGCTTTCCAAATGTCCCTCTTCATTTCCGAAAGTGAGACCGTCCTTCTTGCTTTCCCTTACAAATACCCTCTTTCCCTGTTGTTTCAGAGAAGGACCCTTTCCCTCAAATAATAATAATAACAACAACAACAACAACAACAACAACAATAATAATAATAATAATAATAATAACAACAATAATAGCAATAATAAGGACTCAGCCTCGTTTTTAAATCCTCCCTTAAAATGGGAGAGTATTAGCTTATATTGCTTTGCCCCCTAGAAATACTTGGATAATTAGATTTCCCTCTCTTCCCCCCATCTAGTACTTTATTTTCATTTCCCTTTCCGCTCCTAATTTTGGGAGTTTCTCCTCGAAAATCCCCTCTAAAAAGCAAATGAATCCCTAAAAAAACCTACCGACAAGCATTTTCGTTTCCCTGCGAGAAGGAGAACTCCCAAGAGCCAGCGTGGCTACTGTTTTGAGCGATGGACTACGACTCTGGAGACCAGGGTTGACTTCCCACTTGGACCATGGAAGCCCCCTGGGTGACCTTGGGCAGGTCACATACTCTCAGCCTCAGGGGAAGGCAATGGCAAAGCTCCTCTGAACAAATCTTGCCAAGAAAACCCCAGGATAGGTTCTCCTTAGGGTCGCCCTAAGTCAGAAACGACCAGAAGGCACCCAAGAGCAAGAGAAGATCTCCCCCTCAGTCCCATGAGGACCAATCCTTCCTATGCTGAACGTCTAGATGATCTCGGATCGGGGACTTGGGCTCCAGGTGAGAATCAAGCGAGGTCCCGCGGGTTTAGCCCCCGAGTTTCCCATTCCTTGTCTCCTTTCCCTTGCAGACTTACCAGTTTCATGGAGGTTGCGGGGAGAGATGGCTGGCTCTCCGGCAAAAAAAGAAAGGAA
>CM034703.1:104114977-104125241 GCA_020142125.1 Phrynosoma platyrhinos
TCAGGTGCCATTTTGTGTTCCAAAATGGCACCCGGAGTCATGCACATGTGTTTGGCATCATGCGCGCATGCGCACAACTCCAGACACCATTTTGGAACACAAAATGGCGCCCCGCATCGCACACGCATGTGCACTACTCCAGCACCATTTTGTGTTCCAAAATGGCACCTGGCGTCGTGCGTGCGGTGGCGGTGGCAGGACCGGCCGTGGGCCGGTTGAAAGGCCTCGTTGGGCCAGATTCGGCCCATGGGCCATAGTTTGGGGACCCCTGGTGTAAAGCAACAACAAGATCTTTGAAGATGTAGCTTTGTGCTGTGCCCACAAGTATAGGTGGAAAGTATCATCCCATGACCAGGGATAAACTAAGATTCTACTGCCAGTCAAATTGTCTATAAGGGGGAGAGGATCTTGCTCTTTTCCTCAGGCAGCAAAATGTCTTGGGTTACCCCAGAGCCTTGTTCTTCCATAACCTCTCCTAACAGAGTCCACTATCAACAGTTAGTCTCTGAAATCTTGTTGTTTTCTGCTTTGGAGCTGGGGCCCATTCACACAACAAAATAATAGTGCTATTATTTCATCTTAACTGTGTTGGTTTGTCCTGTGGCATCCGGGGGTTTGCAATTTGATGAGGCACCAAAGTTATCTGGCTGAATCCTTCTCCCTAAACTGCTATCACAGGATTCTATAGGGCAGTTAAAGTGGAATAATAGCACCACATAATGATGTAGTGTCAATGGCCCTTGGTTATTGCATCCAAATTGCATCCAATCCAGTTGTTGTAAATTGCAAAGAGATCAATCTAGGGTGAATTTTATCCCATTTTACTCGCTCCTGTAAAAGTTGTCTCAGAGATTGGAACAGTTTATTTTTTGGACACAACTTCCGGCACCCCCTAGCCAGCAGGGTTAATGTCTCTGCTCTCTGTTCAATGCTGGGAACTGAAAGCACAAGAAGGTTCCTTCCTAAGCTCTAATTAGGAGGTAGAACTGTGCCATATGCAGGGAGGGGCTCTCCTGTGTTGCTTGGTGCTACTGACTCATAAAAGTCTTTTATAAATGAAATTGTTTCTCATGAGAAAGTAATATTCTTTTCTTCACAGACCAGAGATCTCTACCCACTCACCTGGATAAATCCTGAAAAAGAAGATGCTGAAGATCTCAATTGGGTATATAAAGCACCCCTAGAAGTTGAGAGGCTGTACCTGAAATACATTGCTGCAGAGTCCCACAAACCATGTTAATTTAAACATGGGTTTATTCCTAGGTAAGTTATGTAGAAAGCATCAGTACTTGTCTCTTCTTGTTTCCTCTTTGAAGCAAGCATCCATGAGGATGTCTCCCTCACATATCCTCATGTATAGGAGGCAGCTCTAGGGATTCTTCTACCAAGTTTAGGCATTTTTCTATTGATTAGCTACTTTCCTATTTTAGATGGATTTTTTGTAGCAATAAAGTAAGTGATTTTTTTAACCTCATCAGTGTATCTCGTTTTATACCAGAAGCTCATAATATATAAATGCTTTTGATTTAATTGTAATTTTAAGGGGGGGGTTATATGATTGTTATAAAATGTGGGCTGTACTTTTACTGTAAGCCACCTTGATAGCTTTGGCTAAAGGCTGGGTATAAATAAAATTTATTATTATTATTATTATTATTATTATTATTATTATTATTATTATTATTATTATTATTATTATTATTATACTGGGGCATGCTGCATGCTCTGCAAAATAAATACCAATAATTTCCTACAATAAGTGGCCCAAGGACTTCAACCTTAAGCCTCTAAGCTTAGCCCATGCATGGTTTAGGGCAGGCTGTAGGAAAAAAAATATCTTAAAATTTAAAAAAGAAATTATTTCAGAAGCTGGGTAGCTTGGAGCAGTAGATGGTGGTCACTCCCGTTTGAGTGAGTGAATTCACTGCAGGCTTTTGTCCAGAGCTCAAAAACAACTACCTAAGGTGCTGAACATATTTTGGGGATTGGATTCAGCAGTTTGGAGCAATGAATGAAAATATGTGCTAAAATCCAGAGAGAATTCACTCCCCCAAAGATACTGAAACCTGCAGCCATAGCTGTCTTGAGGACACCGTCTGAATCAGGATTTTGAAATAATGAGCTACTATTGTAGTAACATAGTAGCTGTATTGAGTTACTTTCTTCAGCAGGATGCAGTGATATTATGTTTTGCCAAGGCTCTTATCCCCATCATGATCTCCATTATAAGAAATAGTATATTTTTAGTGCAAGATAGAAAGTCATGGTCACTGATGATGTGGAACAGGGATAGAAATGCATGGACATTTTTACCAGGTAAGAGGTATTAAGCAACATAGCTGCTGAGTAGGAAACATGGCATGAAAATGCTAGTCTTACATGCCATGGTTCCCAACCTTTGGACCTGCAGAAGTTTTAAACTCCAGCCTTTCAAATCCCTGACTTTTGGCTATGTTGGCTGAGGCTTATGGGATCTGAAGTCCAAAAAGTCTGAAGGACCAAAGCTTGAGAACTTCAGCCTTACTGGTCATATGCAACCCAATTCTTCAGTGTTTTGAGAAAAAAATCCCATTTGAGTTCTGCTGTTCTTCTGCTACTAATAAAAGAGAATTCATAATTGTTAGTCTATCCTATTTACTTGAATGGAAAAAATCTTGAGGAAGGAATTAGGACTCCTATGTTTGGACCATAAAATATTACTGGAGATGAGCCTGATTGTATATTTCCTCTCTTAAATACACTAATGGAGGTCTTCAGAGTTGATACTTTTAAACATTCAAAGACACACATGAATAGTGTACATGGCTTCTATGGCACAGGTTAAAAAAAAAAACCTAGTTCAAATGAAAACTACTACTTCTGTAGCTGAGAAATCAGACCATTTTTTTCACAAAGTCAAAGGCTTCTTATTGGTGTGGAGTAAATCTACTAATTTGTATTTTCTACCTTCTAGCTATAGTCCAAATATCGCTACCTTTCTTATCTGAGAGGTCAATTGTGTGATAACTCTCTTATTATGGAAAACCATGCTCTTAGTGGCGTGAAGTATATAACATTTTATACACATACCATGGAGGTATTTTTCAGGGGAACAGCACAACCTTAAATAGTTTAATTCAAAGCATATCCATGTGCAAACTCAGTTCAACATAAAAGGGAGGACTAGAATAGACTTAATCTTATAGACATTTCATGACTAAAAGTTATGCTGTGACATGAAATTCTTTTAAGAGAGGACAAAACTGAACAATGAGTATTCTTTTAATATACAGTCCACAGATGGTCAGTATTGCTGAAATCAGTGGGGATTAAGGGGTTTGCTGTTCTCCAATTACCCTTATTTCAATGAGATTAAGTGTCCACAGTTTTTCCTAGATTGCCTGCAGATATAACATTATCTGTCTAAACACTGACCAGAACCCAAACAGAAATAAAATAAATGACAAGCTGATTGACTTCACCATTAATATCTGAGCCATAGCCCTACTGTGTGGAAGAATGAGGTTGTTGCTGGAAGTAACAGAACACTGAATTTGGGAGTGATGGTGACAATCACACAACCCACTCATCCTACAGCCCCAAACTTAGCCAACCCCTCCTTTAGACATGGCAGAGGTAGGTAGCCTTGATTATATACCTGCTCTGCCAGTGCATGTAGCTGGGACAGGCATTTTTTTTCCTCCAGAAAAAAGATGTTCTGGAGAACATCTTAGGTCAGCCCTGATGAACACTTCCAGCCCTCCCCATTTATCTAAAACATGCTGCCTTGAATAGGTTTGATGTTACTGATGTGGATGGGTGGATATAAATCTGCCACTTTGGGCTATACTTATATACTCCTCTCATCATCCCTGTATTTTAGTATCTTGGAAGCAAAAGTTGTAGCATCAAATTCTTAATGGGGAAAATGGCTCACTTGTCCTATACTTGGTAGAATTCAAAGATATAGCCATGTTAGTCTGTAGAATCAGTATGTAGAGAGATTTTGTAGGGCCCTTGAGACTAACTGAAAGACAGAAATTGGCAGCATGATCATCTGAGGAAGTAGACTGAAGTCTTCAAAAGCTCATGCTGCCAATTTCTTTAGTTAGTCTCAAAGGTGCTACAAGATCTCTCTACATAGTTGTCCTATACTTGTGAGCAAAGGAGTAAACTCTATTGGGTTTAATGGGAATTACCCTTGAGCAAGTGTGGATAACAAGGGTAGGTAATCTAGTACCCTGCAGATGTTTTGGCAATCTAGCCAGTGAGGATAACATCTCAGTGTGTACAGGAGCAGGGAGCACTAGGTTTCAATTTGAATTTTAAAGGTCCTATCCATGGTGCTGAACTCATATATATGAAAACTAGGATAGCTTCCTTAAACTTCAGACAAAAACCCAGAGCACAGTCACTGCCCCATTGACATGGAAGCCTCCATCTCTCATGGCCTGCAACTCTCATACTCCTTAACTACAGGCCATGCTGGCTGGGGATGATGGGAGCTGCATTCTAAACTATCAGGACTGAGTGTATGTGTGCATGCCTTCAAGTTGCCTGTAGACTTATGGTGACCCCATGCATTTCATTGGGTTTTCTTAGGCAAGGAATACTGTACTCAGTAGCCTTAGACAAATAGGAAGCAGCTAATTAACTTCACAAACCATTTTGCAAAGGCTATCCTTCAGACTTTCTTTTTCACAGCAAACGACAGCCTTGAAGCTTTCAAGTAAACTACGAAATAGGCAAATCCAAAGCAGCATCACATGAATGCGCAAAGCCAAGGAAATTACAGGCTTCCACCTTTGTTTTCCTTCCCACTGCTACATTTCATACTATTTCACCCACAGATTCCTTCCTATACCAAAAACAACAAGGCAGAGGAGGATAATAATACAATTAAGAATGATACATCACTGCTAATCAAAACAACATGACTAAATAGGTAATAACAAGAACCAAGATACATGATCAGTCCACTCAGTAGTATGGCTCTTGTTAGGTCGTTTCACCAAAAGGTAGTCCATTTTCCTAGGTTAAAAATAAATAAATAAATTCTTGTACACAGAACTGTCATGGGTGAGAAGGAGGATGCCATCTGCCTCTGCCCTCTGACCATGCTCAGAATCTGGCAAAGTTCCTTGTTGGACTGTAGCTCCCAGACTTTCCCAGCTATCAGGCTACCCCAGATAGGATTCCAGCTAGCAGGCAGTTTTTAGGAGAAAGATACAAATAATTAACACCACCTTTTTCAGTCTGAAGCAGTAATGTAGAACCTTTCCATGAAAGACAAGGCAGTGGTGGGGTTAAGACTCTCACAGCCCACTTAGGCCAACTCACGAGTTCAAGGCAGTTGTTGTGTACCTCCAAGTCATTTTTGACTTATGGCAACCCTAAGGCAAACATATAATAGAATTTTCTTGGCAAGTTTCTTCCATGGGGCTTGCCACTGTCACCTTCCAAGGCTGATAGACTGTGACTTGCCCAAGGTCACCAGTGGGTTTTTTTGCTTAGTGCCCTGCTAATTGCACCTGTGGGCTCTCTTTCACTCTTGAAGGGAGTGCTCCCTGTAGATGATCAGTGTAGAGGTTCAGCCCAATTGCTCCTGGAGGTACTGGACCACTTGGCTGTGACCATTCTCTTGGGCCAGGTCCAGTGGGCAGCGGCCCCACTTGTCTGGCAGGTTAAAGCGGGCTCCCCCTCGGCGCAAGACCTCCAATGTCTCCAGGAAGCCTTGGCGGGCAGCATCATGGGCTGGGAGGGAGCCCGTGGTCCGGTCTGGCATGTTGGGATCGGCTCCAGCCTCCAGCAGTAGCTTTGCCACTTGTGGGTTCCCCATCATCATCACCTGGAGGAAGAGAAGATGAAGAAGAGGCACAAGCATTAGGAGGTGTGGACTTGCATTGGTTCCCAAACTTTGGTTCTCCAGGTATTTTGGACTTCAACTCCCAGAAGCTCCAGCCAACTTGTCCAATGGTCAAGAATTCTGGAAGCTGAAATCCAAAACACCTGGATGACCAAAGTTTGGGAACCACTGTGGAGGCTTTAGGAGTCTTCCTTTCTTGAACCTTTCCAGGTTTCAGTGGACCACACAACAGTCCCCTGTTCTGATGTTTAATTGGAGTCACTCCAAAATAAGCACTGACTGAATCATAGAATCATAGAATCATAGAGTTGGAAGAGACCACAAGGGCCATCCAGTCCAACCCCCTGCCATGCAGGAACTCCCAATCAAAGCATCCCCGACAGATGGCCATCCAGCCTCTGCTTAAAGACCTCCAAGGAAGGAGCATTTCGCTTCTCCACCAAATGGGTTGTTAATGGTTCTCAAACCTTTGGTCTTCCAGATGTTTTGGACTTCCCAGAATTTTGGCTTTTGGCCATGGTGACTGAGGCTTCGGGGAGTTGAAGTCCAAAACATTTGGAGGACCAAAGTTTGGGAATCTCTGCTCTAAGAGGCCCAATTTGACAGGGAGAGTGCAACCACTTCATTTCTGTTGGTCACACTATAGCCTTCAATCCTGATGTTTATTTAATTGGAGGCACACTGGAGTCAGCTCTAATGTGAGAATCATTTTGTTTCTTTGGGGTAATTCAAGTTTCCTAAAGCTTCAGCCTTGGATTAGGAACAAAATATTTCAATATCAAAAATATCAACGCTCATACTGCTAGAGTTTAGTTTTCAACCCGCAGAATAACAAAAACCTATCTCCTGCTTTTGCTTTTCTGAGATCTGAGACTGACTCAAAAACAAGAAGACAAGTAGCTTGCAATTAACAAAAGTTTACTGATGACTGGATCTACATATGTATGGGGAAGCTACACCCTAACTAAAGGCTAAGGAATAGTTCAGGTAAAAGAAGAAAACTTTAGGTCTCAGCATCTTTCCGATGTGGGAGGTGTGACAGGGAGATGGTGGCGATTGGGACAAATAGAGAGGAATATTTTTATCTTTAGAGAGTAGCTTCCTAAAAGGAAGTGATGTGAATCACATGGTTTGTTGATTGGATTACAAAAAGGTATTTATTACCATGTCATTCAATCCTAGTACTGAGCAAATGGGAAGCTTTAAATGAGAAAATTAGCAGGATTTGTTGTGCAGGAAATACTAGCTATCTAAATAGCAAAGAGAGAATGTTGAAATTCCTCCAACAGTTTCCTCACCCAATGGACTGTTTCCTATATAGGGTCAATCTGACAGGGAATGGAGAGGCAGAATCACAATCCTGGAAGTCCTATAGCCTTTAGTGAGATCAGGGGACCAAGACATAACTTGATAGCCTCCATCCTATTGCTAGTCCTGACTCAAGTAGGACTCAACTGTTGATCTGCCAGTCCATTCAAGGAATCTACTCCAGTTAGGCCTACCAGATGGATTTGCTTTTTAAAGACTGTCGATTATGAAAGAAATCCATGGCCTCCCAAAGGAGTGTTTCTGAAAATCATCAAAAATTCAAAAATGCACAAATAGCAAGAGAGGGAACAATTTGCAGAAAAAGTCTTGGACCAATGTTTTCTGTCATCCCTCCCCATTCTGTTCTCCCTAGTAGAGAAAGCTGGAGCAAGAAAGCAAAGCCCTGAAAAACTGTTGGCACTTTGGTATAGTAGGCTGCATCTGCACTGTAGCAATTATGCAATTTGACACTGCTTTAGCAATAATGGTTCCATCCTTTGGAATCCTGGGAATTGTAGTTTCTAATGATACCAGAGCTCTCTGAGAGATAAGGCTAAATATTTCATAAAACTGCAAATACCAGAATCCTACAACATTGGTTATCAAGTTACTTCTTCATATACACTGATATGAAGTGTATCCACACTGCAGAATTAAAGCAGTTTGACACCACTTTAACTGCCACGACTCTATCCTACAGATACCTAAGACTTATAGTTTGGTGAGGCACCAGAGCTCTCTGACAGACCAGGCTGAATACCTCACCAAACTACAAACCCCAGAATTCTACAGCATTGAGCTATGACAGTTAAAGAGGTGTCAAACTGCTTTAATCCTGTAGAGTGGACATATCCAAAGTGATATTAAAGCAACAGGCTTTTAAGCTTTGTTATACAGTTGTGGGATCAGGATAAAATGTAATAGAATGTAACAGGATAGAGAAAGAGGCAAATTGTGACTCTGGTCATACATCTTCAAAGAGTTGTGTGAGATGATATAGCTCTTCTAAGCAACTTTGAAGACTATCATCTATACAAGCCAAAAAGAGTAAAAGAAACAGCAGAACAGAGATGATACATTTTCCTGGGGGAAAAGGGTGGCATTACTATCCCTTGATGGAGAGTTCCAGCACTGGGATGTTGCCACCTAGAAGCTCTTGCTCCTGTAACCATCTCTTGTAATTCATCTTAAAACAGGACCACTCTCTCAGATCTTAAAGCATCTAAAATGGCAACAATGATACAATTTCCTTGAGAGGAAGGAAATAGGCAGGCCTATTTATGCCAATTTTGAGTGTTGGACAAGGACACTGGGAGACCAGGGTTCAAATCCCTGCTTGGCCATGGAATCCTACTAGATGACTTTGGGCAAGTCACTCTCTCTCAGCCTCAGAGGAAGGCAAGGGCAATCCCCCTTCTGCCAAGAACCCCTCCCCCTCCAAATGATAGATTCATCTTAGGGTTGCCATATCTCAGAAATGACTTGAAGGCACACAACAGCCACAAATGCTAGGCTGCAATTTTATCTACCCTCATGTGGGAGGAAGTCCACTGAATGTGACTTACTTTTAGGATGGCAGCCAGATGCCAAGGAATCTCCTGTATCCCAGGGTGAGCAGGTCTTCCCTCCCTTGTCTGTCAAGGAAAGGATGCCTCTAAGGATGAGGCAGCAGCTATAACCCAAACCCAATGTCAGCATGGCCTCTGCTGTGGAAATCGATGTTCCCACCACAAGACCAGATGTGAGATGGGGTGCTGTGTAGCTCTGTTTGGCAGCTTGGGAGGAAAGGAAAATGCATGAAGAAGGGGAAGAAGCCAGCGAGAATACCAAGCAAATAAGGACAGAGCTAACAACAGGGAGAGGGAGGGAGAGAAAGAGAGAAGGGCGCTTATCAAACCCAAATATTGACATATAATGTTATAAAAGAATAAATGAATGTTTACCAAAGGCCTGGATCTGCAGATGGAGGTATTTTGTTTTGTTTTTGTTACAGTCTGTGTAAACACAGATTGTTTGATCAAAGGGCCAGGTATGATGGTAAAAGGAATACATGCAGCCATCTCAGAAGACCAGAGCGGAGTCTGGAAAATGTATAGTGATGGACTACGGATCCTAGAATTGCCAGCTAGCACATCTAGCCTACTGGCTAGGGAATCTGGGAGTTGTAAGCCAAGAAAATAGTTTTTTTTCTTGCTCTGTTCCACTACCTCTTTTCAGGAGGGCTATTGCACAGCCAGCAGAAACATGGCAGCCTTCAGGGAGATTTGTTGTTGTTGTTGTTGCTGTGTGCCTTCAAGTCATTTCAGACCTATGGTGACCCTAAGGTGAACCTGTCATGGAGTTTTCTTGGCAAGATTTGTTCAGATGAGGTTTGCCATTGCTTTCCTTTGTAGCTGAGAAAGTGTGACTTGCCCAAGGTCAGCCAGTGGGTTTCATGGCTGAACTGGGAATCAAACCCTGGCCTCCAGAGGCCTAGTCCGCCATTCAAAATCCCCCAAATGTAACTTTCCCAACCTGTGGTGGGAACCACTGAAGAGGTCCTCTTCCCCACTGCAGCTTGAACAAGAATCTTAACCCTGATCCTGAAGGGGTAAAATGTTTGTTTTGCAGCCCACTTGAGGCTGAACCCTTGGATTGACTTGGTTTAGTTTCCAACCCTCCAGCTTTAATGGAGATGTTGAATGGATTGTGTTTTGGGAGAGAAGCTAGAGATGAGCTTCTCTCCCAACACACAAAAAGTGAGCATTACAATAGAATTAAACTATTGCCATATTAAAACACATCAAATATTAAAAGAATAAAATGCAATTAAAAAGGATAAAAGCTCTTAAAGCAGCACAATTAAAACAGTACAGCACCTTCTGCCCCATTCTTTAGCCTTAGGCCCCTTCTTAGCTTCACATATTTTAACCCTTGTTAGGGTTTCAAATACATAATCCATTTTATGCTAAAAGACACTATATATATTTTGAATTCCAGTTCACAGTTGATGTGCCAGTGTGAATGGCTTAAATGTGTATGCTTAGCAGCTAATACAAACACACATACTCACACTCTTAGTTAATTCATATATATGGTATGTGTATATATATATATATATATATATATATA
>CM034703.1:104147219-104161515 GCA_020142125.1 Phrynosoma platyrhinos
TACACACATACTCACTCCTGCCTGGGCAGCTCTTTCAGAAATCACTGCCCAGGCACATGGGACCTTTCAGGACCTTTCAGGAGCTTTCTAAGCACCATTACTGTATCAACCTGTATATAAACCAACCCAGGATTTTAGGGTCAACTTTTTGGGCATATTTTTTTTACTTATAGTTGAGTATATATATATGGTAGTTCAAAATATAGTAAACAGATTGGTTACTGGTACATCCAGGAATTATCATATCATCACCAATATTAACATCACTCTGCTGCTGCCAACTAGTTTCCAGGCAAGGTACAAAGTGTTGGTTATTACCTTTAAAGCCCTACATCGTTTGGGTTCAGGTTACCTATGGGATTGCCTCCTCCTGTATATCCCATCCCATATATTCAAGTCCTCTGGGGGACATTTGCTCCAGTCTGACAAGGCTAGGCTGGCAGCTGTCACTCAGAGGACTTTTCTTCATCTGCCCCAGACTGTGGAATGACCGGCTGGAAGAGATTCAGCAGCTGAATATATTGTCCACATTTAAAACAGCATTTAAAGCAATTTCTTCCAGAAGGCCTTTTCAGGTGATTTTTAAACTGTTTTAAATTATAAATAAAAATAAATTATAAATTATTAATTATAAATCTTTAAAATTGGATTGATTATTTTAATAGGCATTTGTCTTATTTGTTCTTTTAAACTGATGTTGTGTGTTTTTAACTAATGTTGTGTGTTGTATATTAATCTATTGTTGTTCCTCACCTTGATCCATGGGGAGAGGCAGGTAAAAAATAAATGTTATGATTATTGCTGTTGTTGTTGGTGGCCACTGCATGTCCAAACTGATTCCATCCTAAAGCACTGAGTTTAAGATGATGGGGGGTATGATAATACAGATCACTTCCACATGCAAAAGTAACCATTTCATCTGTACACTTAATGAGAAAACAACATGAACATGTTGTTTAGTCCATATGGCAATTCTTTTATGTCTATTTCAGAGGTTCTAATAAAGGACAGTTTCCTGGGATTCAAGCACAATTGGCAGATCTGGCTCACAATATTTTGCTGCCAGAGGCAGAATAGAAAGTAGCACCCCCCCCCCCATTAGCTGCACTGTCAAGTTATCTTGGCACCTGAGGGAGAAAATCCCACATATCTCTTCTTTCTAGCAGTAAAAGTGCAATCTTTGACCTTAATTCAACATCCCCTTAACGTAGCATAAACATCTACATGTAGATGTTATGCTATGCTGATTCATATACCACCCTGGCATACTTTAAAGCCCTGAAGCCACTTCATACTGGCATTTCATGCTTCAGCATGAGCAGACAGAATTGGAGAATTGTGTGTCCAGCTACTCCCTTCATAGATGGACGCATAATGTTGACATCAGGGCTGAGATCCATGGGGGTCCTCCAGGGGTCTCAGTGCTTCTGTAATCATTGTGCATCCAACTTGGGGTGGAGGAATACCCAGATGCTTTTCTGATCATACCTGTTAATGTTGAAGCAGGGAATGCCTGTATGAGGCAGCTTTGGGGCTTTAAAGTAGGTTGGGAGGGAAGTTTTGGGTGCTGCAGAGAGAGGATGGGAGTACCAATCCCTGCAGTGCCAGAAAAAGCATATCTGTATATGTAAAGGACATATACATGTGCAGATGCCCCAAGCTGAATTCTGGCCATAATAGATTAAATAAATAACAATTTCATGACACCTCAAATCTGCTACAAAAGCAGTTCCCTCTGTCTAATGTAAGGCTGGTCCTTGACAATAGGGAAATGGAAAATGAGGACAGAGGTATAGTGCATAGACATGAGTCAAGCAGAGGACACAGCTCTTCTACATCCACTTAAAATGAAATCCATGTTTGTTGAGCAAGTCGGATGACCTTTGCATACTCATGGGAGAAGGAAGCTGACCAAACATTGTGTTAAAAATTACAGCCCTGTTTTTTAATAGACAAACTTCATTACAAATGTTTGGCTTGGGATTAATTCCTGCCATATGGGTTGAAATTGATTCAGCCGGCAAATATTCAAAATATCTAGCTGTGAGGCAAAACGGAGACAACAAAGATTGGTATTTTCTGCATACTTAAAATTTTGCACATTAATAAGATGACTTCTGAAAAGTTCAGATTTTTGTAAAATGCTGTCTGGATTTGGCCAGATCAAGAAATGAAATGAATTGTGAGGGGGAGGGAAAGGAAGCAGAAATGTCTCTGCATATTAAGATATTTGTTGCTTAACAGAGCAAAATAAATATAGGGATGAAATCAACACAGGCTAGACATCTTTCCCTTCTGCCTTTTTAGGAGCACCTGGTTTTGCACATTTGGCATGCTTAATATGCAAACCCATTTTTAAAAAGGAAGCAAGTCATTTGACAATATACATTGGTGCTCCTGTGGAAAAAAAGAAATCACATGTGATGTGAAATGCAGAGTGACAACCTGCTTGGTCTACTCTAGCAATACTCATGTTGAATCAAAAAACAATTGTAGTGACTATGCCACCAGCTAGTTTTTCAAGCGTTGCCTTCACAATTAGTTCATTATTTGACCTTAGGCAAGCTAGGTTCTCTCAGCCTCACACCCTATCCAAAATTATGGGATTATTTTACAGCAGGGGGAGACAGCTGTGGCCTTCTAGATATTTTTGGTAGTAGTTTTCATCATTACTCACGGTTGCCTTTGTTGGGCTAGGGATGATAGGAGTGACTCTCCAACAACATTTGAAGGGCTGACTTACCGAGTTCTTTTATGTATCTCAATTTTGGGCCCAGACAGACAGACTGGAAAAACCAGAAAGTCCCTTGGTTTTGTTCCTGTCCTGTCCTGTCCTTAAAAAAATCAAAATCAAATCAAATCTATATGACATTTTCCCACAGGGAACTCCCAGCACTTACAAGGACTTTTTTTTATTTATACTCTTCAGTTTAAATTAAACCTGTATTGCCTGAAATTTCACATACCTCTTATTGGCAGTATGTTTCTGTTATCCATCTAAAGTTGTTCATCCAGCATCCCCAATGAAAAGAGCTCAAGTTTCAACAGGAGTTTTATCTTCAGTATCTTTAATCAGTACATGAATCAAAGTCCAATATCCCCCACTTTGTCAATGTCCACCACATGCATTTTACTTCTTATTGACTGAAACAAGAATATTACAAGTGTCATTCAGCCATTGTGCACAGTATTTCAAGTTAGACATGGCAGGTCTCTTCAAAATCTCCACTGTGACTTTACTGGTCCATAGCCCCCTTACTTGTTGTTCACATAGTCTATAAATCTAAATGGAGAGGCTATGTTAGGATTTGGATGTGTAGAAGACACTCTGATCAGTGATGTCACTTCTGCCTACACTTTTCTTCCATTTTGGACTGAGTTCATCCATGTTGGAAGAATTTCTGGGGTGCCAGGGCTTCTGAGCTGGTTGGGTGTTAAATTGCCAAGCTTGTAGTCTGGGACTCTTCTGGGTGACAAATCAGCCACCAAAGTCAAAAGTGGGGTTCAGGGATTGCATGTGGCCTAAAAAAGCACCTTGCCCACCCTTGCTTTAATGGCTTTTCACTGTTTGGCAAAACAAGGCATCCCAGGTAGATCCTTCCCTGCCAGTCCTATTAACATTTGGTAGCTATCACGGCTGGCTCTTCCATGTTTTATTTATTTATTAATTTATTTAATTCATTTATATCCCACCTTCCTCTCAGTGACAAGTGTCAAGGTGGCTGATAACATATTTTAAAATAATATAGAATAAAACTACACAATAGCTTCACTAAAATATAAATACAGCTGGCCTTTCATAGGACATTATCACACCAGGGGTCTCAAAGTGGCAAGAAAAGCGGCATGGAATCAATCCAGAACCATACCGGAATGGCCCGTGTCATCAGACAAGAAAGCAGCATCATAACGGAATGGTTCTGGATTGATTCTGGTCGTGGCAGCTGTAATTCCTCTTTGAAAGAGGAATTACAAAGAACTGGAATGATGCAGCGATGGTGCAGGGATGATGCAGGGATGGGCGGGGTTTGCTGCGACGTCGTCTGATCACAGGGGCAAAGGATCCGGAATGATGCAGCGATGGTGCAGGGATGGGGCTGCTTTAGACCCCGTGTGATAACGTCCATAGCCACAGATTCTTTATCCATGGATTCAAGCATCCACCGCTTAATTTTTTTTTTAAAGATATAAATTACAAAAAGCAAACCTTGATTTTGCCATTTTATATATGCCATTTTACTATCCATTTCATTTCATGAGACTTGATCATCCACAGATTTTGGTATCCAAGGGCGGTGGGTGGATCCTGGAATGAAACCCAAGCAAATACCAAGGGCATACTGTATAAACATTTCAAAAACAATTAATACAGTTTATACATTAAAAACATTATAAACCTTAAAACGGCACTGCACATAATTAAAAGCCTTCCCCAGTCACTTTCCAAAAGCCTGATGGCATAAACATGTCTTAACTTGTTGATGGAAGGAGAGAAATGATGGCCACCATAAGGAGGGAGTTGCAAAGTCTAGGAGCAGCCACTGAAAAGATCCTCTCCCTTGTTCTACCAAACAAGCTCAAGAAGATTGTGGGACAGAGAGAGGGAATTCTCCAGATGATCTGAGACCTCTGATGGGCTCATTAAGGGAGACAAGGTCTTTCAAATACCCTGGACCCAAGCCATATAGGGTTTTGCAGGGGATTGGGTGTCGCAGGTCAGAAAAGCACACAGACCAACATATGGAGGAAAAGGCTACAACTTTATTAACTACAGCTGACAGGTGAGGTTGGCCCAAAGCATGGGTCTGGATCTGGCATCGATCAACCTGACTGTTGATCAATGAACCCACTGCCTGGTCACAGCCAGGCCCTGGGATGACAGATAGCCATGCCCACCAGATCCATGGCCCATGCTACTCCCACCCAGAAAGTTGTTACAGCTACCTGGGACCCTCCTGCAGAAGCAAAGTGGGCGGGTGGGGAGATCCAAGCTGGAATGACATTGGTCCCTGGCCACATGGCCTTAAATAGTGCCCCCCCCCCCGAACAGAGAGGGGTGGATGAAAGTCCTGCCCTTTCCAGTCACCAGAACCAATGGGGCAGACTGTAAGTCCCACCACTTCCGGTGGCTGGGCCAATTAGGACCCACTTCCAGTTTGCAGTGCATGCTGGGAGCTGTAGTCTCCCAGCACTGGAAGTCCCACCCACCCACCAATCAGGACAGAACTAAGGCCCCAGTGCCTCCTGGAAGGATGCCAGGGCCGGGGCTGGGCTGGGAGATGCAGGAGCATCACAGCTCCTCCCAAATCAGTTGGCCTGCTGAGTCAGGCAGTCTCCCTTGCAGGGGGTGTGTGTTGCAGGTCAGAAAAACACATTGACCACCATATGGAAGGAAAAGGCTGCAGCTTTATTAAGTACAGCTGACAGGTGGAGTTGTTCCAAAGCATGGGTCCGGATCTGGCATTGACCAACCCAACTATTGATCGATGAACCCGCTGTCCAGTCTCAGCCAGGCCCTGGGATGAGAAAGAGGATAACTGGATGTCTGCATTCCAGTCCCTTGTCATTGGGGGATGCTGATAAGAAGTTCACCCCCACATTGGCAACTCCTTCTCCATCCCAGCATGCCAGGTCCCCATGGGACTCCCGATACTCAGCACTCCCTAACTGAAAGCTGTACCACAACCAACAAGAGGACCAAATCCCACTTTCCTCAGGTCCAGCGCACCAAGGGCATTCCGCTGCAAGGGTCTAACCCAGGTCAAACATAGCCAGCAAAGGCTCCAGATTTCCACCTGCCCAACTATTTTATGGCATCAACAGGAAGGCCACAGTCTGCCACAGTGGTAGCAGCCCCAATGTGGAAAGAATGTCCTCCAAACTCATCTGTTGGCAACCTTATGGACCTTATCACACGCTGGCCACAAAGCGAAATAAGAATAAATTCACTTCTATACCGAAATGAACTGAAAGAGCTCCCCGCAATATGTAAATGCCTACCACACGCAATTACCGCCATAGCACAATTATCACGCTTCCTGGGACACGCATCCTGGAAACGTATTCTCCGTGCACACACAAGTTAGAAAATCCCATAAATTACAAAGAGAGGACCATGTTTACCCGTCCCATTTGTTGCCCAATCCAAACAGGACGGACACTTCATAAGATGCTTCCTCGCAGATCCATGGGAAGTAGCGCGGGGAACCATGGGTCAGGGTGGGGAAATGCTTCACAATACGTATTGCGTGATTATATGTATTTCGCCAGCGTGGCCATTGCGCAATGATTCCGAAAGCGCGGTTGTACTTCCCCGAAAAACCGAATGTCAAAAGATCTCACTTAGTTACGGATTAGCTCTGGGTTCTGTCTAGTTTCAGTGCAACGTCGTGTGTAAACACGGGGAAATAATATGTATTAGCTACGGATACCCTTTGGATTAGCTCTGCTTTAGACCCCGTGTGATAAGGTCCTATGTGTTGCTGGGCCAGTCTGAGCACAGCCACCATTTGGAACCGGGTGAGGGGAGTTCCATCCTTGTGGAGAAAAAGCAGGCCTACAGTCGGTGGCCGGGATGCAAGGTATCTACACAAAGTTCAGGCAGGACAAAGCCCTCAGCCGAGAAGCTGGTGAAGCTTGATGGTGGAGCCTTTCCTTAGCTGGTGGCACTTGGATCTGTGAAGAACTAACCAAACAGCAATTCTAACAAAAGAGACATCTTCCTACCGTAGTGCCCTCCCAGCCCAATCCTTCTTAGAAAAGGGACCACTTCATTCACCCGTAGGCCCCCGAAAAAGTCAGTTACAAAGGCAACTCTTAAAAGGTGAGCCTCTGCTGTAGATTGACAAACCTTATTTAAGGGGTGAGAGAGTCTGAAAAGGAGCTTGAAACAAATGGTCCTCCTCCCGTCCACCTGCCTCTGGGATGTCCTCCTCCAACCCTCAATGGCCCTCCTGATGAGAAAGGATTCACAAGGGTCCTAGAAACCTGTAGCCTTGGAAAAGAAGGAAATACTGACCAGGCACACTGACATAGTGCGGGAGTGAAATCTCCCTTTCGCATCCAACCAAGAAATTGCAGTATGGTGCGAGTATGCACTGGCCAAGTAGCCTGGAGGCCCATTGTCCCACAGAAGGTGAAAAACTTTAAAACAGCCCTCCTGTAAGCTCTAAGGGTGGCAGGGGCCAGTGAAGACAGAACTCCCTGCATCACAGTGCTTCCAAGATCCCACAGTTTTACTGAGAAAGGCATGGGCAAGGGTTTTGCTCCGGGCACCAAATATCGAAACCTAGCCTCGTGGAAATGGGAAAGAGTGTCTGCAATGTTATTTTCCAGGCCTAATAATAATAATAATAATAATAATAAAATTTATTTATATCCCGCTTATTGACAAACAATCCAAGAGGCTTACAATAATACATTTTGTACAATAATACAAAATGGGCTTTGAAAGTGATGTTGTTGAGGAAGCACAATAAAACAAAAGGGCAGACCAGAGACATGACAGACTCAGAATTAGAAGACTGGCAGTTGAGGATCCCGACTACAGCCTGGTTGTCACACCAGAAGCAAACAGCCTTATTTTTAAAGGAATCTCCCCAAATATCAGCTGCCACCAAGATAGGGAAGAACTCCAGGAAAGTGAGGTCCTGGAGGATCCCGCCCTGTTCCCAGTGGTTGGGCCAGCGCTGGGCACACCAATGACTTTGGAAAAAGACTCCAAAACCTAAACTCAGGGCAGTGTCTCAGTGGACCTGGAGCCCTTGTCTTAGGTTCCATGGGTGCTGCCACAGGGAAATCCCATTGAAACCCTGGAGGAATTCCCACCAAACGGTGAGGTCCTGTTTTATCCCCCTGGTGATGCGTATGTGATGATGGGCTGCCTGATCCTTGCAACAACTCTGACCAAACAGGCACAAAATGCCCTACCAGGGGAAACAACTCTGCAGGAGACGTTTGTGGCCCAGGAGGGACTGGATGTCCTTCAAAGTAACCTTCTGGGCCTTGGTGGTGGCCTGAATCATGACTTGGAGGGCACAAAGCTTGTCATCTGTGAGGCATGATATGCCTGCCACAGAATCAAGCTGGATGTCCAGATATACCAGGGAGGTGGTGGGCCCCTCTGTTTTGTCTGCCGCAAGGGGGACTCCCAGCTCAGCAGCCAAGGCTTGGAAAGTGGCCAGCAGCTTGGAGCAACCCTCATCCCCAGCCCTCCCGATGAACAGGAAGTCGTCCAGGTAATAAAGAGCCCTGGTGGCACAGTGGTTAAATGCCTGTCCTGCAGCCACTCACTCATAGACCACAAGGTTGCGAGTTCAATACTAGCCAGGGCTGAGGCTCGACTCAGGCCTGCATCCTTCCGAGGTTGCTAAAATAAGTACCCAGATTGTTGGGGGGCAATGAGCTTACAGTTGTAAACCGCTTAGACATCCCATAGTGCGATATGAAGTGGTATATAAATGAAGCTGCTTTGTTTTGCTTTGCAGTGGGGACCCAGCATGGCCTTTCACCTTATGGGGTGCTATTTTAGTTTCCCAGGGTGTTAAATTGAAACAAAAAAATATGCAAGTATGAAAGTTAAACTTGTTAGAGTCCAGCTTTCATTACCAGTACAGCAGAAGTGTGGGTCAGACTATTATTTTAAATCTGTCTTCCTAAGGAATAAAGACTTACTCAGAAAAAATAACAAACATGCAGTTTGTAGTTTAAAAACAAACAATAATGGGTTTAATAATTATTTACATAAAATAGCTAAAACCTAATCTAATGAGATGGTTTGGGTAAGGAAAAATAAATCTCACCATCTTTTAAGATAGCAGGAAGAAAGCACAAGAACTGACTTTTCAGAGAGAGCCATTAAACTGCCTCCAAGATTCAGTGACCAAAGTCACATGATAGTTGGAATGAGAGACAGGGAGAGAATCCCTGTCTAACTAAGGAGAGACAGGAGAATGCAATGCATAATTCTTCCAACTGATGAACAGGAAGTTGTCTAGGTAATGGGTGACCAATGGGGACCCAGCATGGCCTTTCACCTCCCTTAAAGGAAGGTGCTGAAGGTCTCAAAGGCCACGCAGCTGACAGAACAACCTGTGGGCATGGCCTTGTCAAGGTACCATTGCCCTTCAAATTTGAACCCAAGTAGGCAGAAATCATCAGGGTGGACAGGCGACAGTCAGAATGCTGACTGGATGTCACACTTAGCCATAAGAGCTCCCAAAGCAGGGATCTTAAATCCATGTGTGAATCTTTCTCCCAAATAATATTCTGAGAAGGGGGCACAAGGCCAATGGGTGCACAAGTGTAGTAGCAAAGCTGAAATTGTGTTGGGTAGCCTCCAGGGATTTACTTTGCCCCCCCATCCCTCTGGGTCCAGACCTGGAGGCTCCCTCTTTTGCCCCAGAGGCTGTTGGGTTGGGGGTGTCCTGCCTGAAAGGAGTGCTGTGCACCCGCTGGGTGGGAGCATGCAAACTTGGCGTGTGGGCCCAGGGAAAACTTGCAATTGTGCTCAAATTTGCAGTGGGTGCAGACACATTTTCCCATACTGAACTCCCAACACACAAGCCTGTGTGAGTCCCTCTTCCCCACCCATCTGGGTAGCCTGGAGGAATCCCCCTCCCTTTTATGTGGGGACCTATGAGGACAGCCAGAATTCGTCATTGATGAGGTCCCACCTAGCCTTGCTAGTTTAGGACGCCCACTTGAGGAAGACTGTGTCATACTCAATGGTTGCCATGTCCCCTGCTAGAGTCCTAGCCTTAAGGACATTGGACATTTGGTTAGATAGATGCCAGCCCTGCTCAAGGTATACTATTTTGTACTACGCTCATGAAAACAGAATAACTTGAAAGCCAGTCGGGGAAGGATCACTTGACCGGGTCAACCTTCGCCTCCCATTTCCCTTTCTTACCAGACTTGGGTGAACATCCCTCCTCCCCTTCAGGTTTAAGGAAAGTGAAGACATTTACAAAGTACCCTCTCATAATCTTACCCTTCATCTTGTTGCTGAGATGGATGCCAGGGGGATCCTCGTCATCATTGAAAGTGGTCAAGGCCAAGGCTTGCTGATTCTCCTAAACCTCCCTCAATCCAGAATGTCAGGCTCTATGCCTGATGGCCCAGGATGGTAGGCCGGGGACACTGGCTTCCTCCATCCAGTAGTCCTCCCTCCCAGATTCATTTTCGTGCCATGTCCTTAGATTTCCTCTTTTTCTTCTTGTCCCCCTTCTACCTTTTTCACTTTCTTCATCTATTGGCTGAGGAGGAATCAATGGATGTAGAACTTGTTCCAGAACTGCAGCTGGATGTGCTGCTAATGCTGCTGGAGACAGACATTGACCGACTCTGCTGATGGTCTTCAGTAGGTGCCTCCTCCTTGTTCTCTACTCAATCTGGATTGTCATGGGCCACTTGGGAGCCCACTCCAGAAGTAGGCTGAGCTCCCAGGTGCCCCACTTGCTAGATCAGGGCAGATAGGGTGTGCATAAGGCCCACCAGAACATCACCTCCAATTGGCCTTCCCACCTCTGGTCCAGGCTGACTGAGGTCAGGTCCAGCCAAGATTTCCTAGGGCACCCCACCTGGCCCCTGGTATTTGGCCTGGATGGTTCCTCCCCACCTGGTTCCGCTTGGGGGGCATCTCGACTTTGCGCTAGGGCAGATGACCTGTTGTCAGAGGCAGCACTAAAAAGCCACAGCAGCTTCCCCCAGGAGGGAGGGCCCCCTTCCCCAAATGAAGGCCCCAGCAAACTCTGCACTCCACTTACTGGCCTCATTGGATGAGAGATTTAGCTTTCTTTGCCAAAGAGTGCTGGTGCGTCACAAAAATACAAATCCCATGATTGTGTAGCATTGAGCCATTACAGTTAAAGTGTTGACAATTGGCATTATTTTTACAGTGCAGATGCAACCCAAGGCCATGAGATTTTATGTCCAAAACCTGAGACCTGAAAGTGAGCCCTTGTGATGTCACAGGGTGCAGGCCTTGGTGATGCTACCAGGATGCTGCTACAGTTGTACATAGCATGCCATTCAAATATCCCCTCTCCCAAGTCTAACAAACGGGGAAACACACACTTTTAAAGATAGTGCTCTACCCTGAGATATTTCCCCTTGCCTTGAGGACTGGAGAAAAAAGGTTTAGGTCCTGAGACTCAGGTGCAGGCCCACAGTTTGTCACTTAATTCTGGCTGGCACCTCTATTTAGGATTGCTTTGCCCATAGACTGAAATTAGATCTATGCAGCATGTAGAATAAAATAGTTTAGAGAAGGGTTCAGCCAGTAAATGGCTTTGGACTATATGTCATAGCAACACTAACAGATGTCTGGTCATAGTAACAGTAACAGTAACAGTAACAGTAACAGTAACAGTAACAGTAACAGTAACACATAACCATAATACTTGGTCAGATACCTTAAATGTTGAATACTAAAGCTTTTTTTTTTTTTTAAATATTCCCCTTTGACACACAGTAATATTCAAACATAAATAATATCTTCTGTTGCTATGACTGGCAAGGGAAACCAACTGTTTACAGGACTGAAGTGGAATGTGACCTTTCCTCTTCAGAACTGGTGATGAGGACAGAATTCTCCCACTTTGGCAATGTAGTTAAATATCTGTGCATTTTCAGGCATGCAGTCTCTCGCATGGGTGCCACACTTCTCCTGTCCTTGTGAAATTCTTCTGGGCTCTTGATGATAATTTCAGATAAGGCCTCGATATTCTTATTGCACTGAGTATAATTACTCACACCCTCCATGATAAAAAAAATTCAGGTATATTTTCTAAAACATTCTTCTGAAATGGCAGAGTCCTTTCAGAAGCTTTCACTAAGAGAAAACTTTGCACCATTGTTATGCAAGGTTCTTTGGCCTTTTCTTCATACAAGTCTGTTTTTTTCATTGGTAGGAAAATCACACTCAGTAAGGCAAATGCAAACCTCCTCTGAATGAATCATAACAGGAACATCCTAGGATAAAGTTGCCATAAGTTGGAGTTCACTTGAATTCACATAACAACCACAACTCTATACTCATGCATAACATAAGAATGTCCATATTAGGGATTTCAAACAGGGATTTGGAACTGGTCAGAAGAAGGAATTGTTTTGCAGAGGCATGGAACAGCCTGAAAATCAGTTTATATATAACCATTCACATAAGAAGAAGAGCCCTGCTGGGTCAGATCAATGGTCTGTAGTCCAACAGTCTGCACTGGAAGCTGATAAACCCAGTTCTATGCATGTTTACTTGGAAGTTCATCCACAAGTCTAGGGATGCTCAGCTCCCAAATTTGGCTTCTAAGGAAAAAGAAAACATAAGTTTTTTTTTTAAAATAACCTATCAGAATTTCTTTACTACCAGTGTTAGAGAGTTTCCTTTAGCTATTATTTGATAACATGTCTGTCTTTAGTTTTAGATGGCTTTTAAAGGTTATTACCATTTGTGTGCTATCAACCTGACTATGGCTTGAAGGTTAAGAAAAGGATGTAGACAAAATCCAAACCAAAACTCGTATTTTGCATTCTAACAAGCTGACATAAATTGTGGAAGGCTGCTGCCCTCTGATGAGTCAATGGTAAAGAAGAATCATGTGAGTTTGTGATGCCCAGTCACACGAGTCCTCATATCCAATCATATGAATGTACAGAAATCAGCCCAGCCATGCTAATCCATGTCTTTGTGATTCCTCAAGAAAGCTGTGATTCATTTACTTGTTAAACCAGATGGGGTTAAAAGAGCAGGATACTTGTCTGTCTGTGTCTGTATCTCTCTGTATAAAGTGGGCTGAATTTTACCAAATTAGAATGTTTTTCTTGCCTAGCCTTTTATGTTCTGCAAGAGCAATGTTAATCCCTGGGACTGCAAACTGGCCCACATATAAAGCAAAAAACGTAGATCCATGAAGGAGTTCACCCACTCACCTTCCAAAATGCCCAGATGAGTGTTATTATCTTTATTGCTTTTTATGAAAAGTAAAATGTTCTGAAAACAGGGCTTGGCTTTTGAGTTCTCCAGAATGCTTCTTCAGGCTAAATTATGGAAAAAACAAAAGAAATTTCATAGAATCATAGAATCATAGAGTTGGAAGAGACCACAAAGACCATCTAGTCCAACCCCCCTGCCATGCAGGAACTCAAAATCAAAGCATCCCCGACAGATGGTCATCCAGCCTCTGTTTAAAGTCCTCCAAAGAAGGAGACTCCACCAAAATCTCAGAGGGAGTGTGTTCCACTGTCGAACAGCTCTCACTGTCAGGAAGTTCCTCCTAAAGTTGAGGTGCAATCTCTTTTCCTGTAGCTTGCATCCATTGCTTCGGATCCTGTTCTCTGGAGCAGCAGAAAACAAGCTAGCACCCTCCTGACAAATGATGGAAAAGAAGTAAGATATGAGTGAAAAGAGGGTGAAAGAAAGTGAAAGAAGGTTAGAGCAAGTGGTAAAATGGTAAGAGAGGGGAAATGGAATGTAGATAAGATGAATTAGATGAGAAAGAAAGGAAAGGAAGGGAGAGAAAGGAAGAAATTAGGGTTAAGATCAGGGGTAGGCAACCTAAGGCCTGGGGGCCAGATGCGCCCCCCCGAGGCCTTTGGACCGGCCTCAGGCCAGTCCTGCCGCTGCTGCCGCTGCTGCTGCCACCATCGCCGCCGCTCCCTGCCACTGCCGCTGCTCGCCATGATGATATTGATTATTGTTGTTATTACTTGTTCTTGGTGTTTTCTTGGCAACATCTTCACAGGGGTTTTGCCATGGCTTTTCTGGGGCTAAGAGAGTGTGCATGCATATATATTTTTTAATTTTTAAATTTATTTAAAAATATTTTTATATTTATTTATTTATTTATTTATTTATTTATTTATTTTTGATGCTTCGCCCCCCCCAATTATCTGAGGGACAGCAACCTGCCCCCCGGCTCAAAAAGGTTGCCTACCTCTGGTTAAGATAGTGTTAGAAAGATAGAAGGAATAGAAAGGAAAATATAAAGTGGAAGGACATAGAGTGAAAGAGAATAATTGAAAGACCATTAATGCAGATTATACTAGAAAGATTATAAAACGAAGAGAAGTATTACTATAGGTTTAGGAATGTATGGTAGCATGTTTGTGATATAGCATGTTTGTTTTAAAAATAAGGAGGGAAATTATGTTTATGTCTATGACTGTGCTAATGTTTGAATTTTAATATGTTTAATACATTTTTTTAAAAGTAACATACAGTGTGCCTGTGCCATACATGGGCTTGCCACCCATGGACTTGAGCTCAAGTGGATGGCAAGCCCTCGGGCATTATAATGGC
>CM034703.1:104205252-104219724 GCA_020142125.1 Phrynosoma platyrhinos
TGACTCAATGCTAGGGAATCCTGGGAATTGTAGTTTATTGTGGCACCACAGTTCTCTGACTCTCTGACTCACAGAACTATAGTTTCCAAGATTCCCTAGCACTGAGCCAGAGCAGTTAAAGCGGTCTCAAACTGGGTTATTTCTGCAGTATGTTTGGGACTAAGGTTATATTTGTTCTCATGTGTTTTCCAAAGGTGATACCTACAGGCAAAACAGAGCATCTCCGAAAGAACAACAAAAAATGTATGTGTGCCTTTTAAATGAGGTCATCTTTAAAAGTACATACAGAACTTTGTTAAAATGACTGTAAGGGACTTTCCATATAATGTTTACCTCCTGTGCAGCTGGAAATTTAAGAACTTTTTCAACATTATGTAATAAGGAGGCTGCAACATACCCAGATTAAGAACTTTCTGAATTAATTTAATCTTTCTGCTGGAAAGAAATTCTTCAGCCAGGTTGAGATATGGTTGCCTGACGTTCCTCTATAATAAAAATGTGAGACTGAAATCTGTACAATAGTTATTAAATTCCACATCCTAGGTTGAGCTTTATTTGACAGATGCAGCCACATGGGATGAAAGAGTTGTGAGATTGTTGGGTCGGTCTAAATAATTTTGGATTACAACTGGAAGATCTGGGTTTTTTTAATTTGCCTATTTTATTTACTTACTGAAATTACACCCTGCCTTTATCCTGAGATGGGATTCAAAGTAGCTTGCAATAATTTAAAAAAGATTAAACTAAAATACTAATTTACAAAATAATTAAATAACAATATTGTTAAAATGGTTGTTTAAAAACATTTAAAAACATGATTATTAGTCAAAGTTAAAAAAAATGCAGCACACCATCTCTTTCTCTCTCTTTTACACACACACATTAATGCACCATAATTAAAATTCAAGGCCTGTTGAATAAAAATGGCTTCACCGACTGGCAGTAAGAGAGCAGGGAGGGAGCCAAGTGGACCTATGGAACCTCCTCTGGAAGGGGTTCCATAGTCTGGGAGGACTGAGGGACAAGGCTTTCTCCTGAGTCCTCACCTACCATACCTGCAAAAGTGGTGGGGCTGAGAGAAACTCCTCCCCTGCTGATCTTAAAGCTCAAATTGGATTGTGTAAAGATATATGATCCTCAGATTGTATCTTCACCTGTTGTTAAAACATTAACAACTGCTCTTGAAGACATGAGTGGAAAAAGTGTAGCCTCTGGGCTACATGTGCCCCCCAAACCCCTAAAGTTGTTTAGGAGCTGCAGCTCCCAAAAAGCCTCCCTTCAGTGTCCCATAACTCTTTAATTTGTTTTTAAAAAATATCTGGATAATTTTTTGGCTAAAGCTTTGTGTGAAAACTAGCCCAAATAACTCAAAGCTTGTTGCAGGTGTGACAATTTGCTTTTCCCACATTTTCCAGAGTGTTTACCTCATACCCTTGAAAAAAGAAGCAAAAAAAAAAAAAAAAAAAAAAAAAAAAAAAAAAAAGGCTGAAAACCAGCAAAAATGGCAGCTGGACATGACAGAACCTCACAGTGCACCTGAAATGTGACTGTGTGGATTCCAGGGGAGGGCTGGCCCCTGGACTATCTGTAGTTGCCAGTCCCTGTTGTACATCAAAGATGGCCAACTGTGGTCCTCTAGCTGTTGTTGGATTCCAGGTTCGATCAGCTCTGGACAGAACCACCAGTGGTAAGTGATTATGGGATTTGCAGTTCAAAAATCTGAAGGGCGAAAGTTGCCTGCTTCATATCTTCCAACATTTCACAGATGAAAACCAGAACACGTGAGTATGGTCAAGATTGCAAAAAGTATTAATGAAGAAGAAAAGACAAGTTAGGAGAGTCTGCAGCAGCCCTCTTTCATCTGAGTCACCTAAGAGAGACACAGTTCTGTCCCCTGCTCTCCCACCCTGCTGAGTTAACTAAGTGCAAACTACTTTTGCACTTTGAACTCTGCAGTGATTTAAATTAGCTGAGGACAAAGGGGGAAAGTGGGAATAGAGAAACTAACAGGGGATGCAGACGGGTGGCCCTGGGCCATCCTGGGATGCAGAGGATTGGGGCCGAGGCTGCTCCACACTGCCCCAATCCTTCCTTTTGCTGGCCCAGAAAAAATGCCGCTCCTTTCAGAGCCAGCAAAAAGGATGCCCCAAGAGCCACTCTTCTGCGCCTCTTCCGGTACAGGATATCAAGACACTGCACTGGAAGGATGTTCTGATGCCGTGTGTAATGGCGCATGGCATCAGGACGTCCTTGGGGAGGGGTTGGGGCGGTCGGCGTGCGGCTGCCCCTCCCCATCCCTGCCTCAAGGATGCCACAAAGGGCCTGTCTGCAGAGCCCTAAGACATTTTAAAAGAAACTGATAAAGTGGGATGAGAGGAGGAATAATTAGAATTATCCTTGCCAAATTTGGATAGTTGAAGGGCATGGGCTAGGTTAGGCTAGATCTAGAGGTTAGGAATGAGCAAAGTACACCGGAAGACATTAATAGCAAAAGCATTGCTCTTGTGGACTAATGTGCAATGTTATGCTTATGCATACAGTAAATAGAAAACATAATGTCTGTTGTACTGCAGTTCAGTGACCTGTAACTAAGAGGTGCCCCCTCTTTGGAAGCTGACAGACTGAAATTAGTTTGAGCTTATGTGACTCTGCTGACTTGGCAAAACCTGGAAGAAACATGAAAAAGAGAATATGAAGATAATGCAAAGAGAACTAATTTGCTGGGCTCACTGCCCATGTTGTGGCCATTGCTGTGGAAAAAGTGTGGTCCTAGTTCCCTGTCCTCCATACGTGGTGATGATTCATGGAACAAGGCTTCCCCTGATAACTGCAGCCTGAGGATATTTCAGAAATTCCTATTTCAAACTATTTAGTGGCTTTAGTAGTGTGACCCTACTCATGTCTTCTCAGAAGTAAATCCCCTTTAGTTCAGTGAGGCTTACTTCCAAGCAAATAGATATAGGGCTGCAGCTAGAGGTGTAGATACAAGAGGAGCAAAATGGGGGCACTGCCCCTCCCCCAAATTGGCCAGCCTGAGTGAAATTTTCCATCAGTCCTCAAATTTCTAGCTCTTCAGAGCCTTAAAACTCTTTTAGAAATATTATTTGCCACTCAAAGGGAAAAGGTATACCAAGGGAGTGCAAACGTGTGTGTGTGTGTGTGTGTGATAAAGAGAGAGAGAGATGAATGATTTTCAGTGGTTGCATCCACATTGCAGAAATAATCTAGTTTGACACCACTTTAACTGTCAGGACTCAATGCTATGGAATTCTGGGATTTGTAGTTTTGTGAGACATTTAGCCATCTGTGTCAGAGTGCTCTGGTCCTACAACATAAATACAATTCTCAGAATTCCATAGCATTGAGCCATGGCAGTTAAAGTGGTGTTAAACTGGATTATTTCTGCAGTGCAGATGCAACCTTTGCCTCATGCTCTGCAATGCTAGAAATCTGGGGAATTCAGGGAAATTTCATATGGGGTGTCCAGATACTTATTTGGAGGTGCAATGCCCTCATTTTGCCTTCCACCAATAGCTACATTCCTGAATCCTGCAGCCTAAATATGATAGCTAATATCTTGAACTAGGCCTGGAAAGAAATGGGCAACCAATGCTGGTGATGTAATATTGGTGTTATATAGTCAAAAGTCTGGGCTCTAGTTTAATTGTCTTGAAGTGACCAGGACACATGTAACAGTTGTAGAAGCAAGACCAGCAGTTGCAGCAATGGGACACTGTTGTTCAACAAGATCAAGACTTTTGTTAAAAAGTAAACCTCTATTTTTCTATGAGTCCACAGAGCCTGAGAACAATACACACATTATATCATTTGTAGTGGTTAACAGCATCTTTCAATCTCTTAGTGTTTTCATAACCTTTGAAATATTGCTTGATCCTTGAGGGGGGAAAGTCCCTAGATTTCCTTGCTCTTGCTTATTTCCACTCTCTGACAATGCAGTGTGATGACTGAGGTGTTCAGGAGTCTTTTATTCCTTCACTGCCTTTTCAGTAGTTGAGAATTATTTGTAGACTCTGCAAGTTCAGCTGGGATGTATCTGTTGTATAGATGAAATTGACCCAAAGTCTCTTTGATCTGCATAAAGTGTTGTACCCATGATGGTATCATGGTCATGGTCACTGGAGACTCCAATTCACTTCTACCCGGTTGGGATGGGGAGTCTGAGGAGAGAATAGGGTTGCCATATTCCTGTCTCCTTTCTCAGCACTCTGTCGCACCAGGTTGCTAAGACACTGCAATCATGTTAATGTGTAGGAAATGCAAACATACCAGTTTGGGAACAATCATTTTCATACAGCTCTTCAAAAGTGCTGCTGCTACACTCCTAGGCTCTGTCTTCTGCATGCTGGCCTTCATAAAATGGCCTTCTTGTCTGCGCCCTTCCCAGTGTGCCTTTCAGTCTGTATATTAATTGTTTTTTAATGTTCAATTGGCAGCCACTGCAGCTGATTAAAGAAAGAAAGAAAAGAAATTGGGGAAAAAAAGAACAGCCTGCTTTTGAATAGTGGGGGAGGGGGAGGGGGAGGGGGGAGGAGAAGAGGAACAGAGTCATGTTGACTTGCACCACGTGACAACCTGAATATTGGAACTGCAAATGCAAAGGGAGGAACTTATCACATGTGAATCAATAGTAGAAAGCAGAGTGATTAGGAGGAATTGTTGGGTTTAGCCCAGGGGTAGGGAGTTAATTTCAACAAAAACCTGATCTTTTCAAATCCTCAAAAATCCTGAAAATGAAAAGATCAGGTTTGAATTCGAATTAACCCCCTTTTAAATTCGAATTTAGTTATCAGACGAGGCGGAACGGGACAAATCCCGTAAATTAAAGACTTCCACTCGTGCCCATTTATTTCCACTTTCTCCCCGCGACTCCCCATGTGATAACGTCCTAAGAGACCTTACTAAGAGAGTAAGGCTTCCAAGCAGCTCCAGAGTGTAAAGGGACTTCCTTTACTCTCTTGTGTCTGTTTGGAAGTGAAGTTCCATCATTCTGCTTAGCTCTAGGCTGAAGCCATTGACACAATCATAATGCAACACAAGGCCATTTCTGCTTGCCTCCTTTCCTTTCCAATGTTTTGGGCCTTTGGGGGGAAGTGGGAATGAAGTGCCACTAAAGTGGCAATGTTCCCCTTATGCAGTAGCAACCAGAACCTGCAGGGTATACAACTGCCTTACCCAACTGGATGACAACATGATGACAGTAGCGAGGTCTTCTCCATCTCCTTGCGTGGCTGGGATGCTGCAGCTTCAACACTTGTTGCCAAACTGGTATGGCCATTTGTCTTCTCTGCACCACACTGTCTCCTCTACCTCCAGTGAACTCCCTGAGCCTCTTTGACCACTGCCGCTATCTCCTGCTCTTACTCAGGTAGCCACACAGAGCTGCAGAGTCACCAGTTGCACCAGTGACAGGCTTCACCTCTTTGTGGGGCTTCCTGTTAGCTCTGTCCCTCATGGAAAAGTACTATAGCTAGGTAGGGCTCTAGGGTAGGCCACCCTCCCCCTGTTTTCCTTTAGCTGGGAACTCCTCTTCACCCAAGAATATTTCCAATGTTTCTCCCAATTCCATTCCATCTCCCAATTCCATTCCATCTCCCCTGCTCTTTGGTTCTGGTCTTTACACTCCCTGGCCTCTCTAAAATGGAGTGTACGTGGGAAGTCTTTGGGTTTTCCCTTCAGAAACTTACCATTCCTTGCATGGTTTCTAAGGTTAATTGTATTTAATTTGATGAGGTAAGATAGGGTGTTTGTGTATGTACATTGTGCTTTTATTCATCTGTAACTTGGAAGCCAAGGAGCAGGTACAGGATTATAGCCTTTTATCCTCACGTAGACCTTGAGAAATTGGCTAAGGAAGGCCCACGGTCACTCCACAAGCTTTATGTCTAAATGTGGGAAGATATGAACTCTCCATCCACTGCATTCACTAGATAAGTGCTTTTCAAAGTGATAGTTCAGAGACCAGTTCTTCAAGCCACTGGCTGACAGTCCATGCTGAGTTTCCAGGAAAGAAAAAAACAACACACACACTTGTAGCCAATGGGTATAAAATATTATACTGGTCCCTGTCACACTAGAGAAGAATAATTACTGAGTAACCATATCAGATAACATGAAAATCACTGCCCTAGATCAGTACTTCTTAAGCTGTCTGATGCAGCAGGGCAGCAAGTTTTCCCTCAGCGTGCCAGGGACTGGTACCATTTATTTATTTTATTTTTTATTGAATTTATAACCCCCCCCTTCTCCCAGGGTGGGAAATTTGTGGCTACATTTGTGCCCACTGACTACAGCTGTTTGTTTCTTTCCTTGATGCTCACCATGTAGTGCTGGCCTTCCTGGGGAAAGGGCAAAATAAAAATAAAATAAATAGTGATAAAATAAATAGAAATTGCCTTCAGGGCTCCTTTCTTCCTTTTGTTTGATTACTAAAGCTCGACAATTGCATCATGGGAAAATCCTTCCAAGCCCATTGCTTTTAGTTTTTCGGGTGGTTTTAGGGGTTTTGCACCTTCCTGTAACAATTAAAGTGCTTGAAGACCCTCTGGCCTCAGTGAACGCAAGGTGAAGCCTGAAGGAAATTAGATTTATTTTTTACTGTGCTCTTTCTACTTGACCTTGGCACCTCCTGCAGATCTCTGAGTTAAACTTGTCCCTGTTAATATTCTTTGTGTGTCTCCAGTCATAGTCCAACGCTCAAACCCTCAAACCGCTATGCCACAGTGGCTCTCTGTGAATATTCCAGCAGAGACATTTTGGACTGGCTATACTTTCTGTTCTACCATATCAGTGAAAGGGGGGTTTTCCTGCCCTCTTGTGGTTGTTCCCAAGCACCTCCTTTCCATACCAACACTTTCTGCTCATTCATCTAGGGCAAATACACATTCTGGTTTTCATCTGTGATGAATATGAGAGAGGTATAGCAGTGCATCTCATAAGAAAGTAATAAGTATTGGCAAGTAGAAGCTGAGAGGCATTGTGTCTTCCCCCTCCCCTGGTTTAGTAGAGAAATAAAGCAGATTTCTTTGCAAAAACATATGAAGTAGTTCACTTAGAGGGGTTGCAGACTGCCAGAAATAGTGCAAATTGAGTCCACTTTTAGGGTTAGGGGTAGTGCTAGGGAATCATGGGAATTGTTTTTTTTCCCCTGGGACATTGAGCCTTCTCTGTCAGAGAGCTCTGGTGCCACAATAAACTACAGTTCCCATGATTCCCTAACCCTAAAAGTGGACTCAATTTGCACTATTTCTGGCAGTTTGCAACCCCCTTCAGAAAGACTAGAGGTTCCATGACATACCATGGTGAGATAGTCTGTAACATGTGCTATCCATACACGGAGGAGAAAGAGTCAATTGCAAACTTTCATTCATTCATTTCATTTTATTTATTACGGCAAATAGCCAGCATAATTGCAAACTACAAAATGGAGGCTGAATAAACTTTAACTTTAAACTAATGCCGGAAGAGAGAAGGTGTGGCTAACATTAATAAACAGGAAATGACATGGATACATGCTGTGCCTAAATTCTTAGAGACACATGCAAATGAGCAACTATCGAGTATAGATAGGAATGTTAAGGTTGATACTTCTAACAATTACATACCATGCTGGTCACTCCACTAGGGCCTGTGTAACTGGTGCAGTACATAACAGCAAGATCTGTTGAAGGCTTAATAGTGAAAGCTCAATGTTTGAATAATTTTTGAAGTATTTTACATGCATTATTTAGTTGTAGACCTTACAATAACTCTGTAAGTTAAGTTGTTATCATGACCCTCCCAAAACCTGTATTAGAGATGTGGGGAGAATGAGAGGGAGACTGGTTTGCTGAAGGCAACTAGTGAGGAAATGGCAGAGATGTAATTCAGATGACTGATGACCTATTAGATCTTTTAAAAATCTCTTGTTTGGACTACCAAGTCCCATACCCACTGATCAGTTTGGCCTATGAATATGATGGCTGGACAAATCTAAGATTTAAGTATTTAGAACATACCTAAACTGTCTTAATTTGGCAGGGAAAGTCTCAATTAATCCTCTGTCATCTGTCTTTTTTAGTTCCTTTCAAAACACCCCCTTTCTCTCTTTTCCTCTCATTTACCCACTTTTTCCTCAGCTTACATCAATTGCTGCAAACTGAGTTCAAAGTGCAAAAGTAGTTTGCACTAAATTAACTCAGGGGAGGAGAGGAGAAGGCAGTATCCTGTCCTTCCCAGCAAAAACAAACTGCTGCAGCCTCTCCTAGGGGGGTTGCAGACTGCCAGAAAAAGTGCAAATTCAGTCCACTTTTAGGGTTAGGGTTAGGGAATCATGGGAACTGTAGTTTATTGTGGCACTAGAGCTCTCTGACAGAGAAGGCTCAATGTCTCAGAAAAAAAACAATCCCCATGATTCCCTAGCTCTAACCCTAACCCTAAAAGTGGACTGAATTTGCACTATTTCTGACAGTCTGCAACCCCCACTAGTTTGTGTGTTCTTTCTCAATAACTCTTGCCATTTTGACCAAACTCTGATGTTGCATGGCCACACTTATCCTGGCTTTCATCTGTGAAATGTTGGAGAGTATGGAAGAAAAGTTACTTTTTCAAGCTCTGATCCTGATTCATTAAGAATGGTGCAATCCTGTGCTTATCTGCTTCAGAAGGAAATTATACTGAGCTCAGTGATGCTTATTTTTGGTTAACCATGTACAATGTTGGAACCTTATTCTCTTAGCTGGTGCCTTACACCACACAAGCTCTAAAGCCACAATGAAAAAAGGCACTACTGGGTGCATCATGGAAACAGGTACAGGAAAATTGCAACCATTCATTTGCTAGCAGTGCCTTCCTATTCTGTATGAAAAATCTAGCACAAAATGGAAATGGAACTCTGCATTTTGGCTGGCCCACCCATCGGCACTACATTTCTGCCATGATGGTGTTTCATGCTTCTGTGAGGCAAGAGGCTATGCCAGACCTGCACAACTTGGAAGTAGTTAAGGGCCAAAATTAAAATAGACTAAAGTTCTTCAGGCCACAGATAGGTTTTTAGCAGCTCACTTTCCAAGTGAAGGTATAATTGATGATGAAACTATTTTGCAAATAAACCATCCTATAAAAAGGGAAATTTCAATTAATATCAGTTAATTACAATTATTAAGATTTTTACTTTTCATAAAATCACATTAATATTTTAAAAATTACTTTACTATGTAGTACACGTTTTAATACATTTTAAAGGTTTTCTTACATTTAGTTAATGGGACGTATTACACTTGTTGTCAGCAATCAATTTATCGTACTCCAGAATCATGCTTGCAATGGATGTTTGCAAAATATTTTCCAAGTGTTCATTGGTTAGGGTTGATCCTTACCTGGTTATCAAGTGTCTACAACAGGCAAAAGTGGTTGCATAGAATCTGGACACTTTATCTGTAAGCTGGGAATTTTGATCAGAAACGAGGAAAAAAAATAGCATTCATATGATTTACCAGGGATATTTTGGAGAATAAGAGTGATTAAAATGCCACAAATATCACAATAAAAGGAACAATGAATTAAAATGTACCCACTTCTTCATCACATGGGCACATGTAATATTTCCCTTTAAAGTGCAGATACTAGGAAATTATGGCTTGACAACAAAGTTCCCTTTGCAAGGGTTTTTAAATACCTGCCTAGTTCTTTTTCTCCCTCTTCATCTCCATTTAGTTGGAAAATTTTTGAGCAGTATTGGCATTGGAAGGATGGTGAAGGAGAGCTCTGAAGTAAGGCCAGACTGTGGAGGAGGCTTGTCAACCTTCTCTGAGACTTGGATGGCTGTTAGTGGCCAGCTACTACACATCCCACAGGAAATTACATGGGCCACTGGAAATTGCTTGGCCATATGTTGTGCAGGCCTGGGCTATGCTGATATTAGCAGTGCTGCTGGTAGGATCTCCCGTGCCAGACAAGCTTTTGCTGAGGAGTCAAACTGTGCTAAACAACTACTGGGCAGCAATATGGGAGGTGACACTGGTAGAGGATCTCTGAGTGACAATAGCAGTGAAACCATAGCTAAGAACTGTTAGTATGGTGTAGAAGGAGGCACAATAAACCCCTTTTGAATATCTTTTGCCATGAAAATTCTATGATGAGTCAATCTAAAATGAAATGCGATAGTGTCAGAAGATAAAACTCCCAGATGGGATGGCACTCAACAAGCTACTGGGGGTAGAGCAGATTACAAGTATGAGTAGCTGTTGTTAATGATGCAGTTGGACTTGAGCTGAAAGGATATTCAACTTTTGACATGCTCAGAGGTGAAAGGAAAGTCTAAAGCTGCACAACACATATTACATGGAATGTGAGAATCATGAAACAGGGGAAGATAAACATAAGGAATGGAATGTATAAACATTGCAATGCTTGGGGTGAATGAGCTAAAATGCACAGAACATTTTGAGTTAGATAATCACAAAGTATTTTACTCAGGAAATGAAAATCTAAGAAGAAATGGGGTGGCATTAATAGGGGAGATGTAGCAAAAGCAGTCAAAGGACACAATGCAAAGTCTGACCAAATCATATCAATAAGACTTCAGGGAAACTCATCAATATGACCAATATGAAATTTGTGCTTCAGTTACAGAGGCAGAAGAAGAAGAAACTGAAGGATTTTATGCTGGAATCCAAGAGGAAATTCATCATACATCAAAATATGACTTCTTGTAAATCATAGAGGATTGGAATGGAAAAGTAGAAAACAGAGCAGAATCAAAGACTGTGGCCTTGGATCAAGAAATGAAGCAGGAGAGTGACTGATTTCATTTTGCAAGGCCAACAATTTGTTCATTGCAAACACATTCTTCAAGCAACCAAACAGGTGATGTAGATATCACTTGATGGTCAATGCAGAAATCAAATAGACTACGTAATGGGAAGCAGAAGATGAAGAAGCTCCATTCTCACTGCAAAAACAAGACTTGGAGAAGATGGTGCTAATATCAAAAATAAAAGTATAGCTAAAGAAGAACCATCTCTAGAATTTAAAGATAAAGTTTTGAAAAAATAGATTACACTATTCAGCCTAATTGACTGGGAGCCAGGAGATCTCTGGACTTACACCAGGAATATTATGATGGATGAATGCAAAAAGACAATCTGTAGCCAAAAATAAAGAAATCTCATTGGGTGAAAGATGAAATTCTTCAAGCGGTTAAGGACAGATGAGAAGCAAAAATAAAAGGTGACAGAAATAGAGTTAGAATGCAACTGTTCAGCAACTTGTGCACAGGAACAAGGAGAACTACTGTGTATACAGAGAAACAGAAGATGACAACAAAAAATAAAGAACAAAAGACTTATTCCTCAAGATCCATGAAATCAAAAGGAAATTAAAACCAAGAATGGTGATGTTCTATTACCAGCAGGGAACACATTATATGATCAAGGAGAAACAAAAAGACAATGAAAACAATATTCTGAGTAACTATATAAAAGAGATGAAACAATGACAGATTCATTTAAGGAAAAACCATTTGAAGTTGAACCTACAATTTTAGAAAATGAAGTGAAAGCTACCAGGAAATAAATCACCAGGAACAGATGGCATACCAAGAGAGGTACTTCAAGTTGCAGAGACAGAATCTACTCTAGTTTTAACTAAAATATGTCAACAAATATGGAAAACAAATGAATGGCTCACAGACTGAAAATGTTCAATATACAGTCCAGTTCCCAAGAAAAGGGGACAGCAGGGATTCCAGTAACAACAGAATCATTGCATTAATTTCCCATGCAAGTAAAGTGATGCTCAAAATTCTACAACAAAGGAGATTATCTCTACAACAAAGGAGTATTTAAAGTGACTTATTGTTGACAGGATATAGTTGTGTTTAATTTTAAAAGCAGGTATTATCACACTCAGCCATGGCTGGGTGAGTGCAACCCATATGCAGCTTAGATCCCAGCCACGCTTATCCAGCAGCTTTTCAAAAATGGCAAACTCCCATTTTTGAAAAACCATTGGGTTAGCACGTCTGGGATTTGAGCTGTATCTGGGTTGTACTTGCCTGGCCACGGCTGCATGCGATAACAACCACTTTTAAAATTAAATATGACTGTATCCTGGGGATAAGTCACTTTAGATTCAATGTGATAATCTCCAAAGACTTTGAACATGTATGGATTGAGAAATGCCAGATGACCAAGATGGGTTCAGGAAAGGAACAGGCACATATGCACAGACGTATATTGGATAATGGAACATACCAAAGAATTTATGAGAAAAATTAGCCTGTGTTTTATAGATTAAAGCCTTTGATTGCATAGTTCATGAAAAACTATGGATCATTCCTAGAGAAATGGGTGTGCCATATAATTTGATTGTTGTAATGCATAACCTTTACCCAGGGCAAGAGGTGACAATCAGGACAAAATACAGAGAAATAGAATGATTTCCAATTGGCAAGGAGATAAGGCAAGGCTGCATTTTATCATCTTATCTATTTAACTTGTATGCTGAACAAATACATAAAGAGATATTAGAATTGGAGAAAGGGCACATAAAAATTAGAAGAAAGTTTGCACATTAGGAAAACAAAAATAATGACCAGAGATAATTTACATACCTTTAAGTAGATGAAGAAGATATTGAAATAATTTAAGATTTTCCCTATCCAGACTCACTCATTAATCAAAATGGAGACTGCTGTTAAGAAATCAGAAGGAGACTAGAACATGGTAGGGCAGTTATGAAGGAACTAGACAAGATCATGAAGTGTCAAGATATATCATTGGATACTATGGTTAGGACTGTCCATGCCATCATTTTACCTGTTTCTTTGTAAGATTATGAAAACTGGACTGTTAAGAGAGCTGGCAGGAAGAAAATTGACCAATTTTTAAAATTGATTTTATATACATACATTATATACATTCCTTAATCATGAGTATATACTCAATCTATACAAAATATTAACCAATAAAAATTTCCATAGTTCTTCCAAAGTAAGTATGCTACCTCATTCATTAAACAAATCTCAAATTAACACATTTTAATATTTAAACACACTTGTATTAATATCTATATTCATCTTAATTCCACTTTAATGCATTTTATTTTTATAATCCTTTCTATTCTTACCTTACATTACCTCACCTCTTAATTCCATATTTCTTTTATGTATTTCTCTATTGGAGCCCACTCCACCTCTAATTCCTCAGAGTCTTTATTATTCAAAATTCTAGTCAATCGATCCATCTCTTTCATTTCTATCACTTTTAAAATCCATTCATCATTGGTCGGTATTTCTTCTTTTTTCCATTTGTGTGCTAACTGTAATCTTGCCACCGATACCATATATAAAATAGGTCTCCAATACTTTCTTTCTATTATTGGATCTATTTTATTTATCATATTCAATAAGTAAAATTCAGGTTGCAATTCAAATTTAGTGTTAAAAATATTTTGCATTGTCTTATGCATTTTCCCCCAGAATTTTTTTATTTTGGGATATCGCCACCACACATGCATCCATGTTCCCACATTTTGTTTACACTTCCAACATAAATTTGTTTTTGTATTATTTATTTTTGCTATTCTTGCTGGAGTCAGATACCATCTATGTTCCATCTTCCAATGATTTTCTCTTAAGTCTTGTGCTTTTGTAAATTTACTTGTTTTTTTCCTTGCCCTTTCCCAACATTCCAGATTAATTGTTCTTCCCAAGTCGGTAGCCCATTTTATCATATTTTCCAATATTATTGACCAATTTGAAATGTGGTGCTGGGAAGAGTTCTACAGATATCGTGGACTACTAAAAAGACAAATAAATGTGTTCTAGAGCAAATCAACCCCGAACTCTCTGTAGATAGTAAAATGACTAAATTGAGACTGTCATACTTTGGCCATATCATGAGAAGTCATGACTCATTAGAAAAAGACAATAATACTTGGTAAGGTAGAAAGCAGTAGCAAAAGAGGAAGATGGCATTTCAGGTGGATAAACTCAAAAAAACAACAGTTGTGAGTTTGCAAGACCTGAGCAAGGCTATTAATGATACACTGACTTGAAGGACTCTCATTCATAGGGTCACCATAAATCAAAGTTGGTATTATGGTAGAAGAAAATTTATCTGGCAAAATATGTCTCTTGTTAAAGCTCAAAGTGCTTTTAGAAAAGTGCACTAGATGGTGCTATGCACCTTTCACAAACATTGCATGGTCTCTGAAATGACATCTAAATTCTCCTCTTAATTATAAAACTACTTCTATACTATAGCCATTTGTTCAGTTAGAATTCCATATGAATGGAATAGCAATATTTTCCAATTTGCAATTAAAGGAAGACCTTTTTAAAACGTCTCCCCCCTCCCCCATCTAAAAACAGATCATGGTACAGGTCAGAACAAACTCAAGATCAAGACATATATTCTAGGAGCCAGAGATAGGACCTTATCCCACGCTGCTGTAAAAGTGGCAAGAAAGCGA